>CM046857.1:40517558-40890058 GCA_025617745.1 Heliocidaris erythrogramma | reverse complement strand
CTCCTCTGGTATTTATAATTATAATGCTACTTTTTGAAACCTTTTTTATATATTGACATAATATTTTACACCAAACTTCAGAACATCATGGGGAACACCCCCCCCCCCAAAAAAAAACACGCATTTTCTTTTTGTGGAATGATGAACCCCCGCAATAAAACAAATAGAAGTGTATTCATTACAGGAAAAGAATAACTGACAAAAGTTATATCTACACCCCTCACTGCTTATTTTAAAAGTACAGCTTACAAAACAACATAAAATTTTCGTAGTCGGCAGGATTCGAACCTGCGCGGGGAGACCCCAACAGATTTCTAGTCTGTCGCCTTAACCGCTCGGCCACGACTACCTTGATGGTGCAGCTCTGTGTAAGGATGGTTTTCAATACAAGGGTGTCATCGATGACGCCTTTATCCTAAATCAAACAGAATTCTATTTTCTCTCACAATTAAGTTATGCCATACAGAATAACACAATAATTGAATAGACATGTTTATTACAATGGTATTCATTATTAATCACCATGGTATGTGCTGCGACCCCTGTATTGAAGGGGGGGGGGGGCAGGCCCTCAAAAATTCAGGGATCGCCTATGAAAACTTTGCAAAATTGCAAACAAACGCACGCAGTGTGATATATCTTTTGAAATTAGGGAGGAAATAACGATTCACTAAAACGTTCTTACACCATGAGAGGGGGAGTCTCCGCCCCTCCCTCTCTCTCTCTCTCTCTCTCTCACTCTCCGATCCCATCTATAGCCTCCTCTGGTATTTGCAATTTTAATAATAATTTTGTCTATATAATGAGGGCGAAATGTATCTTTATATAATGGTTTACAACAAAATTCAGGACATCGGGGACCCTCCTCCAAAAACCATTAGGTTTTTGTTAGATGGAGAACCCTCCTTAAAAAAAAAAAAAAAGAAGAAAGTAATCAACAAAAATATCTCGTAGTCGGCAGGATTCGAACCTGCGCGGGGAGACCCCAACAGATTTCTAGTCTGTCGCCTTAACCGCTCGGCCACGACTACCTTGATGGTGCAGCTTTGTGTAAGGATGGTTTTCAATACAAGTGTTTCATCGATGACATCATTATCTCTCTCTCTCTCTCCCTCTCTCTCTCTCTCTCTCACACACACACACACACACACACACACACACACCTCTTTCTCCCCCTCCCCTCTCCGATCCCAGACTCCTCCGCATGGTATTTATAATTATATTGCTACTTTTTGAAACCTTTTTTTTTCTTTTTCTTTTTTTTTTAACTTTAGGCGTGACAGGTATACATTGGCATAATATTTTACACCAAACTTCAGAACATCATGGGGAACAACCCCCCCCCCCAAAAAAAAAGACCCACTCATTTTCTTTTTGTGGAATGATGAACCACCATAATAAAACAAATAGAAGTGTATTCATTACCTTAATGGTACAACTTTGTGTAAGGATGGTTTTCAATACAAGTGTTTCATCGATGACATCATTATCTCTCTCTCTCTCTCTCTCTCTCGCACACACAAGCTCACACACGTCTCTCTCTCCCCCTTCCTCTCCGATCCGAGACTCCTCTCGTATTTATAATTATATTGCTACTTTTTGAAACCTTTTTTTTTCTTTTTCCTTTTTTTTTTAAACTTTAGGCGTGACAGGTATATATTGGCATAATATTTTACACCAAACTTCAGAACATCATGGGGAACAACCCCCCCCCCCAAAAAAAAGACCCACTCATTTTCTTTTTGTGGAATGATGAACCCCCGCACTAAAACAAATAGAAGTGTATTCATTATAGGAAAAGAATAACTGACAAAAAGTTATATCTACACCCCTCACTGCTTATTTTAAAAGTACAGCTTACAAAACAACATAAAATTTTCGTAGTCGGCAGGATTCGAACCTGCGCGGGGAGACCCCAACAGATTTCTAGTCTGTCGCCTTAACCGCGCGGCCACGACTACCTTATTGGCGCAGCTCCGTGTAAGGATGGTTTTCAATACAAGGGTGTCATCGATGACGCCATTATCCTAAATCAAACAGAATTCTATTTTCTCTCACAATTAATAACAGAATTTTATTTTTCTCTCACAGGTTATGCCATAAAGAACTACTCAATCCAATAAACATATTTATTAGAATTTTATTCATTGTAAATCACCCTCGCATGTGCGGCGAGGACAGGGGAGAGTGGGGGGAGGCTCCCGGAAAATTTGCATGGGTCGCCCCCTTGGAAATTTAAAAAAATTGCAAACAATGATAGTTTGATATATCTTTTTAAACGAAGAAAATATATGCTTCAACAAAATGTTCTTACATCATGAGAGGGGACGTCTTCCCCCTCTCCCTTTCTCTCTCTCTCTCTCTGTTTCCCTTCCACCCTCTCCCTCTCCCATCCCAGGTCTAGACTCCTCTGGTGTTTTTAATTTTTATGGTACTTTAAAAAAAAATCTTCTTTTTCTTTATAACCCTCCTTCAAAAAAAAAAAAAAAATAAGGAGAGAGTAAAAAACAAAAAGATCTCGTAGTCGGCAGGATTCGAACCTGCGCGGGGAGACCCCAACAGATTTCTAGTCTGTCGCCTTAACCGCTCGGCCACGACTACCTTGATGGTGCAGGTCTGTGTAAGGATGGTTTTCAATACAAGTGTGTCATCGATGACATCATTATCCTAAATAATAACATAATTTTATTTTCTCTCACAAGTTATGCCAAAGAGCACTTCACAATTTGATAAACATATTCATTAGAATGATATTCATTATCAAGCACCCTGGCATGTGCGGCGAGCCGGGGGGGGGGGGGGAGGCTCCCGGAAAATTTGCATGGGAAATTTTGAAAAATTGCAAACAATGAAAGGAAGAAAATATATGCTTCAACAAAATGTTCTTACATCATGAGAGGGGAAGTCTTTCTCCCTCTCCCTCTCTCTCTCTCTCTCTCTCACCTCTCTCTCCCTCCCTCCCTCTCTCTGTCTCCCTCTCCCCCTCCCTCTCCGATCCCAGCTCTAGACTCCTCTGGTGTTATTCTTTTTATGCTACTTTTTAAAAACTATTTTTTCTTCTCTTTCTTTATTTTTTACAAACTTTAGGGGTTACAGGTATACCTTGACATAATATTTTACACCAAACTTCAGAACATCATGGGGAACAACCCCCCCCCCCCAAAAAAAAAAAAAAAAAAATAGCACCCATTTTCTTTTTGTGGAATGGTGAACCCCCGCAATAAAATATAATTAAAGTGACATGCATTGTAATTGTTCATCCCCATTTCCTCGATTCAAATTGTTATCAGAGTCAGTTACAAAACTGTTTTAATTTTTAATGGCTCAACCCCCTCAGATGACCTACCTATACAAGTAGAAGTGTATTCATTATAGGAAAAGAATAACTGACAAAAAGTTATGTCTACACCCCTAACTGCTTACAAAACGGGGAGACCCCAACACTGCTTGTTTGAAAAGTATATCTTACAAAACAACAAAAAATATTCGTAGTCGGCAGGATTCGAACCTGCGCGGGGAGACCCCAACAGATTTCTAGTCTGTCGCCTTAACCGCTCGGCCACGACTACATTGGTGGTGCAAGTTTGTGTAAGGATGGTTTTTAATACAAGTTGGGCTGCCCCTCCCTGGATCTGTCGCTGAAAATGATAAGCCTGTCATTGAGTATGAGAAATCCGAAAGCAAACAAAAGCTCGTTCTTTGAATAATACAAAAAGTAATTCCGTTCTCTATCTTATATTATGAGAATATTTTTTCAGACAACAGGTGCAAGTACATTGGGTGCAGCATAAAGGCGGATTCAGGGGGTGAAGGAGGCTGCCTCCTCTGAGAATTAGAGGCAAAAGGTGGCATATACCTGGAAATGAAATTCCCGCGACCCCCTTTTAAAGCTAAAATTCATCCCAGCCGAGAACGATATGCCTGAAAATCAAGACATATATTATATAGTATACCGGCACTCCCGGCGAAAAAAAAAAAATGATGACGGGGAGTTTTCTCCTCCCTTTATCCACATACCCGGCCCCCTTTTAGAGAGCCTGGGAACGGCGGCAGGCGGGGGAAACTCCGAAATTAGAGTAAAATAAAATTAAAGGTAATGCCATGTATATACTCTAAATATATACTCCAAAACTCCAAGTAGTACGCTAAGATATCAAAATACGGTTCTTCTGGCCGTTGATAATATTGTCAAACAATAAATTTTTGTTCGACAAGTATTTCAATACATGTTTATTCATATAGGGCCATCGACACACCCATTCAAATTTTTAATTGTCGACAAATTTTAGATTGTCGGCCAAAAGCAATAGCAAAAATATATTACTTTTGGAGTTTTAGGAGTTTTGAGGGGGGATGGTAATTATTATATCAAAATTTGTCGCCAGATTTGAACGTTTGACTTGTTTTCGGTATTTTTTTGTAGAAATTTGTAAAGTAAAGTAAATTAGGACAAAGGAATTTTATGGTTTTTTTTTTTTTGTACGGGGGCGGGGGGGGGGGGGGGGGGGGGGGGGGGGGCGGCCGTGATACAGAGTCATCATCCGTGGCAAAAAAACATGAATTAAATTCAGGTAGAGCGCCATCTTTCGACATTAATTCCGTCGATATATCGGGATCGATCTCGATCTAGTATTCACAAAATAATAATACACAACTTAACTCCAAAGACGAAAGATTAAGAAAATGCACAGTTTCTCCAGTAAATATTTCGACTTTCATTGTACCATTGCTGCAGGAATGTATGATTGATGATACTTGTAACAGTTTACTACATTACAGTTAAAGGTGAGTAGTGACTGAAGTGATACACTTCGTTTTTATCCTCTGTACATGTCTCGTAGAATTTTAAGATTGTGTTTAGTTAAGTCCCATTCGTAGTTTTATGTGTGGAGATCTTGCCGCCTGAGAACGTCAGAATTCATGAATTGGCGACGGGCTTGGTGGCGGGTCGGCGCGGGCGGGCTGCGGCAGCGTCGTCGCCAGTACCGACGGCCGCACATATCGACATTTTTATTCTGGCTATGTATACTCAGACATAGTCAGTCGTACACGTCAACACTTTCAAACACCACTGAATAGCTATGTGACAAAAAAAAAGTGAACTGCATCCATCTTGATCATGTCGATACAAATAGTATCATAGGCACTCATAGCTACATTCCTATACTTCGTGTGTATAATGTAGGCAGTCATACACCTCATCTTTTTAAAACACCACTGCACAAAAGTCACCAATATTCACTCAAAATCGGCATTTAATTTTCAAAAACCGACCCCAAAATATCCAAGAAATACAATAAATTCAACTCACCAATGTTGGAAAAGATATTTTCAAAAATCAAATCCGTAATTTACTGTTGATTCTCGCGAAACGAGCTATCGGAGTCATTGTGTACATTTCCTGGTCGCCGCGGGCGCCGACATCTCCCCAAAAGAGTTTTGTCCTCAAAAATTCGGTCCCTATGGCGTACACGGAAAAGTTCCGATTTTCTGTGTGCGCGATCGTAAAGATCGATGTGCGCTTGCGATCCCGAGTTTCTTCGTGGACAAAAATTGTATTGGCCGATTTTAGTCTAAGACATCGGCAGTTTGTAAACAACACGCGATCGCGAAACAAATCGGCGGGGATTTCTCCGGTTTTGGACAAGATTTTGACTTTTGATATTTTCAGCAAAATATAAAGTCAAGTTCTTCCTAACGGCCATTTGAGGTAGGAGTGAGATTTTTAAGGGCTGAATTTGAAAGCAAGTATTTAAAATATTCATCTTATTTTTTCCCCCATACCTTTAGTACATGCGACAGAAAATACCAACTATTTTACAGAAATGTACCCGGGAGTGATCATAGGAAAGCTCTTTAGTTTAAGACACTCACGGGTACGTTTCTGTAGGTACGTTACAATGCGTGCGCTCTCGCGGCAGTAAATTCTCCCGAGCGGCTGTTCGGGCGATTTGCGTATGGCTGTGGGGACTCCCCGTAAATACTGCCTTTGCATTGGCTGATAGCATTTTTGTCATGTGACGTTATTTTCAAGCTGTAGCTGAATGTATAAGCTTTCATTCAATACCCAACATGTATGCAATTTTTCATCGTTGCGATCAGCACACCACTTTTTCCCGAGAGCTTGATTGTCGGTGCTTTTTTCTCATAGATCTTGGATAATGGATTCAATTTAAGGTATAATGGATGTTTTCTATACATGTTTTCTTGATGTTGGTGAATTTGTGTGAAAATTCTCCGATCCGAAATGTGTTTTTTTAGTTGCGAAGTTGAGGGATGTCATTGCAAAGTTGACACGGGAAGCGATGGCTTCCCGCTGGGAGATGCATGCGCTTTGCTCTGTGCGATCCGGGGGAGCGTTTCATCAAGCGTATTGTCAGTGATTTTTACCGACAACTGTTATAAGCTACTGAAATCCTTGCATCTGATTGGCTGAGAGCAAATTTGTCAGTGAAAATCACTGACAAATCGCTTGATGAAACGCTCCCCTGAGCGTGCGATTGCATGTGTGCATTTTATATTGCAGTCTATGCTACACACCACTTTTAATACGCGTTGTCTATGGGGGAGAATAATGCGCTCCACATACAAAACAAAGTGCGTAGCTGTAGGCCCCCCCCCCAATCATACAATGTGAGTTGAAAATAATGCAGAGGAGATTAATAATCATATTTTTTAGAATAGAAACATAATTTTGAAGTAAATAACATCTCTGAATTATAGTTCATGTCATTCTAAATTTTACTGTATTTTATTGCTTAAATTACTAATCATTTGGATTTAATTCAGGAAGAAATTCAAATCCTTTAATTTTCCCAAGCCTTGCAAAAATGTAAATTTGCTTTGACAAAATAGATGATAATTTAAAGTTTTGAACTGAAAACCTGCACACAAGAAATTGGAATAGTTTTCTCATAATTATGTATTAATTAGTGTAATTATCTTTTTTAAAAGAATATTAACACCTATTTTCGGTCAATATTTTTTTATCCACAATTACAATTTTCAACTTCAGTTCTTCGAAAAATTTGCAGTATTTAGTTAACTTATTGATGAAAATGGCTACTTAATTAAATAACTAATTATGGTATTAATTTATAAGTATACAACAAGATCCTTACCAGATGATAGTACCAATGTCCTTGTCTGTTCCATTTACAAATATCCTGCATTTGACTTCGATGACTTGATAATTTCAGTAAACGCTTCATTTTTACATACACAAAAACACATGCAGTCACAAAATAATTTGATTTGATTTTGATTTGATTTGATTTTATTCAGATTCCACATTTACAATGAAATTACAACAATATGTACAAGTTACAAACACTGCAAAAACAGAATACATGGGTATGACATACATGTAGAAAGATGACAAAAGGATATGTGGAGGGATCTACTAAAAATGTTAGCTTGTGTGATGTAGACCCCCAAATCGAATGATACAATATTATATATTAAAAAAAAGATTTTCGTTTAATTAAAGTAATTGTTTGAGAGGGAGAAAACTACTAAACAAAACATATTATATACAGTTGATCTAACATTACAAAATAAGATTTTTGAAATTAAAGAGATTTCGAGCGGAAATCAATATATTATATATATACACGTATATATAAAAACGAGATAAATACATTTAATATGGAACGAAAAGAAAAAATAATCACCTAATTAATTAATTAATTAATGGTTAAATCCTTTGTTTTTTTATGAGACAGTTTCACATAATGTTCATACTGTTATTATCTGTAATTGCTGAAAGTTTCATCTTGTTAGCTTTAATTTTAAGAAAGTTATAAAAGTTTTTGTGTTTGAATGGATGGTCCGAGATCACAACTTTTGACTTTTTTTTTCCTATAAAAACAATAGAAAACAAAAGAAATTAATTGCGCTCATTTTTCGACATAAAAATGACTGTAACTTCGTTAATTTTGCAGCTACAGAGCTGAATGAGGTATCAAATTGAAGCTTTCATTAAGCTCTACTTGATGGAATCAATTATATGCTTGAAATAAGATTTCTCAAATTTTTGTAACATACCTATACTGTAAAATAGTTGGTATTTTCTGTCGCATGTACTAAAGGTATGGGGGGGAAAATAAGATAAATATTTTAAATACTTGCTTTCAAATTCAGCCCTTAAAAATCTCACTCCTACCTCAAATGGCCGTTAGGAAGAACTTTTGATATTTTCAGCAAAATCCAAAGTCAAAATCTTGTCCAAAACCGGAGAAATCCCCGCCGATTTGTTTCGCGATCGCGTGTTGTTTACAAACTGCCGATGTCTTAGACTAAAATCGGCCAATACAATTTTTGTCCACGAAGAAACTCGGGATCGCAAGCGCACATCGATCTTTACGATCGCGCACACAGAAAATCGGAACTTTTCCGTGTATGCCATAGGGACCGAATTTTTGAGGACAAAACTCTTTTGGGGAGATGTCAGCGCCCGCGGCGACCAGGAAATGTACACAATGACTCCGATAGCTCGTTTCGCGAGAATCAACAGTAAATTACGGATTTGATTTTTGAAAATATCTTTTCCAACATTGGTGAGTTGAATTTATTGTATTTCTTGGATATTTTGGGGTCGGTTTTTGAAAATTAAATGCCGACTTTGAGTGAATATTGGTGACTTTTGTGCAGTGGTGTTTTAAAAAGATGAGGTGTATGACTGCCTACATTATACACACGAAGTATAGGAATGTAGCTATGAGTGGTTTAAGAGACCTTTCCAACACTCATGGCCACACTCATAGCTACATTCCTATACTTCGTGTGTATAATGTAGGCAGTCATACACCTCATCTTTTTAAAACACCACTGCACAAAAGTCACCAATATTCACTCAAAATCGGCATTTAATTTTCAAAAACCGACCCCAAAATATCCAAGAAATACAATAAATTCAACTCACCAATGTTGGAAAAGATATTAACAAAAATGAAATCCGCAATTTACTGTTGATTCTCGCGAAACGAGCTATCGGAGTCATTGTGTACATTTCCTGGTCGCCGCGGGCGCTGACATCTCCCCAAAAGAGTTTTGTCCTCAAAAATTCGGTCCCTATGGCGTACACGGAAAAGTTCTGATTTTCTGTGTGCGCGATCGTAAAGATCGATGTGCCCTTGCGATCCCGAGTTTCTTCGTGGACAAAAATTATATTGGCCGATTTTAGTCTAAGACATCGGCAGTTTGTAAACAACACGCGATCGCGAAACAAATCGGCGGGGATTTCTCCGGTTTTGGACAAGATTTTGACTTTGGATTTTGCTGTAAATATCAAAAGTTCTTCCTAACGGCCATTTGAGGTAGGAGTGAGATTTTTAAGGGCTGAATTTGAAAGCAAGTATTTAAAATATTTATCTTATTTTCCCCCCATACCTTTAGTACATGCGACAGAAAATACCAACTATTTTACAGTAATGTACCCGAGAGTGCATGGCCACTCATAGGTACACGCCATTGCCGACTGTGTAGTAACGCAGCCAACACACATCCCATACCTAAACTGCATCACTGTGCATTTTTGGCTATATTTAATTGAAACTCCTATAGCCTAGGCCTATTGCAGTTTACTTAAATCCAAATACTTATGTTGAATAATAGATGATTAAAACTTACCAGGTTGTTTTGTGACCTTTGAAGAGGGTTTCCTGAAATTTTGGGTCCTTTTTGTCAATAACTGCTATCGATACTGTCCCGTCAGCATCCAGTTTGTATTTTTCACGATTATGATGAAGGGAGCCCTCAGCGCTCGTAGTAGTACCGGTGCGATCGGTTCGTCGATCTCCTACGAAGACCTGGAAGGGCCAAACTGACGACGTAAAAAAATAAAAAATATTACGTACGTACGTAATACTACGTACGTACGTAATATTTTTTATTTTTTTACGTCGTCAGTTTGGCCCTTCCAGGTCTTCGTAGAATAGCTTGTGTGCGTAACATTCTGCGTACGTATCTACGGTGCGTAACCATGTAGAGCGGCCTCACTATGTACTAGTGCGCAACATATTGAGAGCAGTCGTCATCCGTATGGAGGTGTGGGTAACAAGTACCAAAAAGAGGGCTGTAAATGTAAGTTTTTATAACTTTCTACATTTTGTATCTTAACGAACTGATAACTTAAAATCTAAAGAATGATACTTAAGTATCAGTTTGCCCACAAAAACCTCTATTAACCCATTCGCGACAGAGTGACCACATTATGTGGTTTGCCTTGTTTACAAGAAAACTAGAACGTTTTGTGACCCCAAACTTCGCCTGCCGATGCAGAAATATTTTGGCCAATCAGAACACTCCTTACTTCGTCTCACCAAAAATCTATTTCAGGTTTATGAATTTTAGAAGACCCATTATTGGACATTTCACTTCAAATCTGTACGAGCCTGCAATGAATATTCATATCTATTGTTCCTAGCCAATATATCCTAGCAACAAGGGGAAATCGATAGCGGCTATCGCGATCCTTTTTTTTATCTACAACTTCAGACTTTTCAGTTAGATTCAGGCTAGCCTAGCACGTCTAATTTCTCATCTATTTCTTATCTTCTGTGCATTTCTGTTTATTTCCCCCGGTTTTGTCCACTTTGTTGTGGAAGTTTTTGTGATTTATTTTATCCTGGTGGACGTGTAGTACGTAATTTTAATTGTTTTCGGTGAAAATCTGGTGAGTTTGTTCGACGTGAGTGAGTCTATCGCGCTCGCAAGTGTTCGCGTGTGTTGTGAATGGCATTTGTCTATGTTGTGAATACGGACTACCGTACGGTAGTCATGCCTGTCATTTCGTTGAACTTTTTTCTTTGGGTTACTTACGGTCCTGTCATTTGAGCTTTGAGTTAGTTTATAACTCATTCATGTCTGTTTTAGTGGGTTTCGGAGTTGTAAAATATATACAACAACTGTATGTATTTTTTTAAAATATTCGTGTGGACTTGCAAAATTTGTCTGGTGGCTGAGGCTCGCCGAATGTACGCCAGTATAAGTTGAGTGTGACTTTGTTGTGTGACTGTGATGCATGCGCTATGCCGGATATGAGCGTGGTTGAGTGAGTTAGCTCTGTGCCTCGCATGCATGTCATTTTGAAGTCGAGATCCAATTTATTTTGTCATTTTTATTTTATCCAAGCCCGATGAAAAAAAAACAAAACAATTGCAATGTAAAGAAAGAACATGAATACATTTACTAACACTGACATGACTGAACACTGAATACAAATTGCTAACATTTTTTTTTCCTCACCACGCAACGCTCTCTGACACGTCTAATCAAGTTTTCGGGGAGGGATGTTTCAATAATAAAATATTTTTTTAGAAGAATTTTTTCAAGGGTGGGGACACACAAAGTTATGACCTGGATATGGCAAAACTTATTGGGGGAGATGTGCCTCTTGATATCCCCTTTGAATGGCCACTGCTACTGCTTAGGCAGTTAGGGGAACCAACCAACCAGTAAAAATATTTATTTCTACAGTTTCAAGAATAATCAAGTAAGAGCTACAATTTAATTTATTCACCAACGTAAATCTTGTGCTTTGGGGTCATTATTCGGCCAAGCAAGGAGGTCTGTGATAACTCCTCGATTCAGCATAATATTATCAATTTCCAACAGTGTTATTGTTTACATTACCGAGAAAGGGTTGTTGAGTAAATGAGTCATTCTTGGTCACTAGGCAACGTTTACCAGTGGGCTGCAGTAGTTTAGAATTACCAGTCCTGGGTAATACTATATTTATTTTTTGCTTGTATTTTCTGTTGTAATATAAGGTTTCTGGTAGTTCAAACATTCAATTGTTATTATTGCTACATAATATAACACCATTATATTCAACTCCAACACGTTCAATCTGATAATCAAAGAACTATTTTCAAGAATTTCCAAATGAATGACTAGATGACAGACTATTGCACAGTACACACACACAGGCAAAAATACACATACACACTGGCTCTGTACTGCGCGATGAATCACATTCCTGGCATACCTCCCTTTCCAATTCCCACGCTATTTTTTCCTTGGGCTAAAAATAACACAAGCTATCGATAGCTGTGGTCCTTCGAGTAGCTATACCATTTTGGGACAGGATGAATGATAAATTGGGGACAAAATCACAGACTCATAAAATTTTTTAGCAAGGTCAGTTTGCTAATAATACGAAACTTTTCAGATTCTGCATGTAAGTAAAGATATTACTTCTCTCATTTTGTGACTTTATCCGACTCGATCCCTTACTGCTCGGGGTGTCATTTTTCAACCCCCCTGTACAGAGTCGACGAATCCAAAATCACGCTGTGCCAGCATGAATGACTAGAATAGATGATTCCACTTTGAAATGGGCATGCACTTTCAAGAATGACAGACAAACGAAAATAAATAAAAATATAAAAAGTACATTGTATCACTATTTCAGAATATAACAGATTACTTTACTAAATGATAGCTTTCATAAAGATTTCATTTCAATTGAATGGTGTAAATCACAGGCATATTTAGCTTGGGAACAGTCCCTCTCAAACTGCATGTCCCTTTTGGTGAGTGTCATGTTCCTAGACTTGCAAGAGCATGTACTGCGCTTGTTGCCGTCTTTGAAGAGTGGTCGTCATGATCCATTTTTAGAAAATCAATGTCGCGAATGGGTTAAAAAAAAAATTACATCTGTATCCCCTCATATGGCCGTTAGAAAGAACTTTTGATATTTTCAGCAAAATCCAAAGTCAAAATCTTGTCCAAAACCGGAGAAATCCCTGCCGATTTGTTTCGCGATCGCGTGTTGTTTACATACTGCCAATGTCTTACACTAAAATCGGCCAATAAAATTTTTGTCCACGAAAAACTCGGGATCGCAAGCGCACATCGATCTTTACGATCGCGCACACAGAAAATCGGGACTTTTCCGTGTACGCCATATAGGGACCGAATTTTTAAGGACAAAACTCTTTTGGGGAGATGTAAGCGCCCGCGGCGACAAGGAAATGTACACAATGACTCTGATTAGTCGTTTCGCGAGAATCAACAGTAAATTACGGATTTCATTTTTGGAAATATATTTTCCAACATCGGTGAGTTGAATTTATTGTATTTCTTGAATATTTTGGGGTCAGTTTTTGTAAATTAAATGCCGAGTTTGAGTGAATGTTGGTGACTTTTGTGCAGTGGTGTTTTAAAAAGTTGAGGTGTATGACTGCCTACATTATATACACGAAGTATAGGAATGTAGCTATGAGTGCTTTCCAATGACACTAACAACTTTCAAATTGGTCAAGTAACTAAAAAGTTATGATAATTTAAGTCCTGTCATTTCAACCATATTTCCGGCCACTGTCTTAATGTAAAACCAATGGAGGGCATGAAAAAATGTGTGACCAATATCGCCTACTGATGGAGGGAATTTCATGTCACACTAACACACGCATAACTTCTCTATTTCTGAGACTTTTGAAGTGATCTAGGTATCAATGGAAAGCTGAAATTGAGCCTGGAGCAGCTACTAATTAGTTACTTTCTTAACAGTAAGTATATTGATTTAAATGCTAATTAACTTTAATAAATTATGCGAAATATGGAAAATATTTGTTACAATTGTAGAAAACGAAGAATATTATGTATAAAAAAACACATTAAAATAGAGTTTGAATGAATTGTAAGTACTGTAGCTAATGAACAAACCTCTCAAACAGATCACATCAACAAAACAAAAAAAGAAAAGAGATCAATTTAGTCTTACCAATTTATGCAGAATAACATAAAAGAATCAAGGTACAAGTTCCTACTACTTTCCTACCCGCTTCTTCTTCATGTTGGTAGCTGGAAGTTCTTTGATTATTGTACATAAAAATGTGAAAAAAATAATTAATAAAAATCAATAAATGTGTGTAGATCTACATGTGTGGTTTATTTTTAAACTTTCACTACATACAATTTTCAGTCACCAGTTCAGACATACATTGTACATGTACACCCCAGCCCCTCCCAATAAAATAAACCCGTCGAGAAGTCATTTCAAATGGAAACCATAACGACGTAAAAAAAAATCAAAGCAAACAATTTGAAGAATAAAAATTCATGAAATTGAGAAATGGACTAAACTAAGCAATTCCTGTTAAAAAAAGAAAGGCAGGAATTGTAATATGATTCAGGGTGCCTTTTAATTTATAATGATTTAACAAACACAAAACAAAAGCTGAAAATAATAAAAACATTTTTTTTTAAATTTTAAATTAGAATAATTAATAAAAATATTCATCAATTTGATTTTTAATCAATTGAATTCAGATTGAAGAGAAAGTTGAAATTTATTTTTCCCCCAAGAATTACATAATCATATTTGAAAAGAAAGTATAATGACAGTCAAATTCATAGAAATGCGGATATATGTTTGATTCATAAATCATAATTCACGACAAAAACATTTGACCAGTGTCAGATGCGCCATCTCTGCCGCGCCCACCACGTCCAGCGGTCTGTCAGAAGCCAGACCACTGGCGGGGTATCATCGACCGAGTGCCAGCTCTTGGCCCGGCGCACCCGGCGGCCTGGCTTCTGACAGACCCGCTGTGCAAGAGTTTCCTGCGTGACCTATTTGAAAGCTGGCTCATGTCTAGAATCTAGTCAAAATGACTCATTTCATACTTTGATAATTAACAAAAGTTATGTTCACTGTTTTAATAAATATTTTACTCATTTTACTGATGAAATTCGATGATGAAAACGGCCAAAACTTTTCTAAAATTTCAAGCGATGATATCAATTTCTGGATGGTGGATGTCCACATTGAAACTTACATGTATCGAAAGTGCAGAGTCTGGGCTGCTCAAATACGGCCTCAAGAAAGTTGCGCCGATGTGCGCATGCTCGAGAGAGCTGATTTTCAATTGGGATGTATGCAGAGGCGATGTCACTTGCGAACAGAATGTGAACAAGCCCTCTCGCCGTACTTGGCGCTCGCGGTACCGTTGCATTTGCACATACCTACACTGCACAAAAAGGCAAAAGTCACCAACAATAAAAAACATTCAATAAAAAGTCTAGAGTCTGCTGACCATGCTGTCGCTGTACGAGTTGCCCATTCTCTAGCGTTGCTAGAACCGCGACTACAAAAGTGCGACTACATCATGCTTTTTGCTGAAAGTACATGTATTTTTCATCTAAAAATTTAACTAAATAAATCTTCAACTATTGATTGATTGATTGCATTTCACTCATAGGCCCTTGCCTATGTGGGACTGTGTCCAACATTCACTGTTGCAGCAGTCAAAAGCAGACAACAAAATTGCTCTAAACAAGATTTAATTTTCTTAAATTTGCTAGATTACCTGATTCAAGGACTCTTCAACTCTTACTTTGCCACAAATGTAGGGATTCAGACTTGAAAGTGAAATTTTAAATAATTATTTTCCTCTCCTCTTCATCAAATCAACTCCATGACAGTCATAACTGTTGTCGGCGATCTACGGAAATGTCATGGACCTGAAAAACTGTTTCACGAAGACATGATAAACGACAACTCAATGATATCGATACTCATCGGCGAAAAATCATAGTCTATATCACAGTCCATTGGAAATTATCGTCAATTACCCAAACAGATTTTGAGGCTCATTTTTCCCCAAACTATTCCAAAATGTAAAAAATGGCAGCGAAGATGAATGCTTGTGATACAAACATCCCGTTTACATGAAAAGATGTGTTTCTTATGGCATCTTAGAATTTATAAAATTGAGGAAACTCGAGGAGGCTTTTGCGATGTACGAATGTAGATTTGTAGGTAAGAGGATACCGTAATTGACTAATTACGGAAAGAAGACCCAAATCATGTTCATTTTAGAGAAAATGATTAATTAAGATATCTTTTGGCCCAATTTTAAATATTTATTCATTAAAAGATACATATAATATCGTTCATATTGAACCATTGGGTGAAAACAGGAAAAAAAAGCGAAAATACATACATGATAAATTGTCGGCGTTCACATGGGTCTGTATATATAGACTGTTCCGTTTTTTATGCTGATTCTATGGTAGACGGATGTGGGTATTTTTTATATTAACCTCATTTACTTGTTGGGGGGTCAAGAAGCCATAAGAACATATTGTTCGTCTGTACAATATTTATAATACGGACATTAGGAAACTATCTGGTAAAGGAATGATAAAGGATAGTGCTTGGAGATCAGGAAATAAATGTTCTCTTAATTTACATTTGTTATTTTTTGCAGCCCATAGACTAACTAAAAGCTGGCTTGTGATGGCTTTCTAAAAAGATATGACAGGTCTGGAGTACCGACAAGTCACTTGTCAGCGAAGTTGTCGCTGGTCTTGGCCAAGACGGCTTTGTGAAACACTTAGCGGACAAGTTGAGCGACAGTGTCGAGATGTCGCTGATCTTGTTGTTATGACGGTTTGATGAAACGACCCCCTGTATGAATGATCTAGCCTGGAAAAGGGCCTGCTGATACACACAAAAGCTATTGAAGCCTATTCACCCGTAAAAGTTAGTCTGGGGTACAAGGTTATCTTCAGATAAGCTTGTACATGTATAAGTGCTACATTCCTATACTTCGTATGTAGAATCTAGGTAGTCATACACCTCAACTCTTTAAAACACCACTGCACAAAAGTCACCAACATTCACTCAAAATCGGCATTTAATTTACAAAAACCGACCCCAACATATCCAAGAAATACAATAAATTCAAATTACCGATGTTGGAAAAGATAATTCCAAAAATGAAATCCGTAATTTACTGTCGATTCTCGCGAAACGAGCTATCGGAGTCATTGTGTACATTTCCTGGTCGCCGCGGGTGCTGACATCTCCCCGAAAAAGATTTTTGTCATTAAAAATTCGGTCCCTATGGCGTACACGGAAAACTCCTGATTTTCTGTGTGCGCGATCGTAGAGATCGATGCGCACTTGCGATCCCGAGTTTCTTCGTGGACAAAAATTTTATTGGCCGTTTTTAGTGTAAGACATGGCAGTATGTAAACAACACGCGATCGCAAAACAAATCGGCGGGGATTTCTCCGGTTTTGGACATGATTTTAACTTTGGATTCTGCTGGAAATATCAAAAGTTCTTCCTAACGGCCATATGAGGTAGGAGTGAGATTTTTAAGGGCTGAATTTGAAAGCAAGTATTTAAAATATTTATCTTATTTCCCCCCCCCCATACCTTTAGTACTTGCGACAGAAAATACCAACTATTTTTGCGCGCATATTTCGTAGTGGTCAATATGACCACTATTCGTGGTGTGCCCAAAACGATGATTTATTGCGTCATCTGCCCACAGTCTGTATTAATGGAATGTAATCGCGCTGCACTTTTTGAAAGGTCACACCCGTGCGTAATTATACACAGCGCTGTCGCGAACCGATACCGTGATGGACTGGTTTTGGCAGTCAAAAGTTAAAATTTTATACCCTGTGGACATTGCCTGATGGTTTGCTGGGGATTTAACTTCAACAAATCCATCCAAACAATCGATTTCATGTGAGTATAATGTACAAATTGGAAGTTTAACATACATTTTAAATTAATTTTGTACATTGTTTTTAGTGACATTGAGGGGTGTCGCAATGAAAGTCTATGTGTCCTTGTCAGACGCCGTGCAAAGCACGGCGTCTGGTCGGGCTACATGCTGACATGCTCATGAATGGGATGAAATACAACATCAGTAAATTAAACTCACATATGTTGGAAAAGATATTTCCATAATTAAAATCCATAATTTACGGTCATTTCTCGTGAAGTGGTCTATCGGAGTCATTGTTAGTGACTTTTTAGCCATCTTTTTTGCTGATGGAAAATCGCCTATGTAAAATTTTGACCAAAAAACGAGGTGTGACACCATGCCGATAAATGTTTGTTAAAAACCACATTTCTTATTTCCTGAATAAAATTTGATAATTACCTAAAAATTTAGAATTTTCTGGTCATAGTGATACTAAATACGAAAGAAGATGAAGGAAATTTGGAATGAAAAAAATGGCGACAAAACTTTGACAATGTTGGTTCAATGAATTATTGATGTCATCTGTTCCTATTTATACTTCATGTCGATAAGAAATATTGCTATCTCAAACTCCAAATCAATGATTTTATCATTAATTTGGTGGAATTTGTGAAATCTAAGTCGGAAATGGCGTATGCCATTGAAAAAATTTAAGGCGCGAACACCGTGACCGCGCGTCCCGAGAGATCCCCGGGGCAGCGCAGAGAAGAAACTGTTCACACTGGCGGGGCAAATGCCAGTGTGTGCATGTGGTTTTGCTGCGATCTTGAGCCCGGGAGTTCCCCACAGGGGTGCTGGCGGGTGTCGTTGCTCTGCCGAGTCGACATGAACGATCGATTTTACCTTACTTTTCATCGTTCCCAACCAAAATATTCTTGCAATATCTTTATGGAAAATATGTAAAAGTTTATTTAGAGACAAACATATACCTACCTATTCTCTTTTTGTTTTTATATGTCAAATGTTAAATTACTTGCCTTGGAATTAAGCTTGCTTCAGAACTTCAGAATGGACTTCTTTTCTTTAGTTTTGTTGAGTGCTTCTCGCCGATTTGATTATTGGAAAATTGTCTTTGTGGTTTTTATTTGCTCTGAGAATGAGTTTTATATCAAAATCTTTTAAGCAAAATTTTGTGTACTTTTTTGTCTACTTGCAGGGTTGATTTTTGTTAGAAGAAATACACTGAATGGTTTGAAGAAATACAGGTGTAGATATGTTTTTATTCTTGGCATTTTATATTTTCACCCACCCTGTTTTCTTGCATTTTCTAAAATTTGTTTACAATATTAAGGATAAATATGGTTGGACATGTCTGATATCCAACAATTCAATACATTTATTTACAATCAAATCAACAATATATTAAATAGTCTTTTTTTTATTCATTGTTATAAAAAAACCTCAGACAGCTACAAAGTCTTTCAACACAAATATTTCTATCCATCATCTTTGTCAAAAACTAGCAACACTTTTAATAGTCTGTGGTAGAAGCCACTCCACCTACTTACAATACGTCTAGAGTAGGAATAAGAATAAAAACACAATTATATTTTTTTGTTTTGATATTGAATAAGAATTTTTATTTTACCTCACAACACATTTCTTTTAAGAAACTCTTAACATCATCTTTCACATAGAAAAGATAAGGAGAACTTAATGAAATTTTTTCCCAAGGAACTATTTTTTTTCTCTTTCCCAGAAGTGATATACATTGTAATTATAATATTATTAAGCATGTTCAGTGTTACAACATTTTCCTGTGAAGAAAGAAAACAAACTATATCAGTCTTTATTAAATTGGAGTGAAAAGACCAAAAATTAAATAAAATACATAAAATCATCGTATACTCTGCAACACTTTTCAGGTATGAGCACAGTGAATGCACATTATGCTCCACACACTCTGTACATAAAAGCATGCGATGCTGAATACACAAAATAATAATAATAGCTGTTAATATAATATTCCGTTTTTATATAGCGCCTAATACATCCATGATGTCTCTAAAAGCGCTTTACAGATATATTCTGTTTCTTTTATAGCGCCTTACAAGTTACACAAAATCACAATTTTGGTATGCTAAGTTATGTATTAAAAAAGTCACAATTTAGTGGCATTTTTTTGGTCTATAAATTGGAATAACTCCGCAACGGAGAGGAGTTATTTCTTGGTTTATGGCTTAAAATAATATATTTTAATATATATATTTTACGGTAAATATCTGAAAATGAAAAATTTATGCAAGTCCCTGTCATTGTCCACATTTCTTTGTCGCCAGCTGAATCTCAACAAAAATTTGGTTGTCAAAAATTTGGTCCCCAGTTTCTTTGTGGACCAAAATTTTGTTGGGCAAGTTTAGTCTAAACATCGGTGGAATGAAAACAACATGCAATGGCGGAAAAAAATTGGTGTGTTTTCTTCAATTTTGGACATGATTTTGACTTTGGATTTTGCTGGAAATATCAGAAGTTCTTCCTAACAGTCATTTTGGGTTAGAAATTAGATTGAGAGATTTTAGGGCTAAATCTGAAAGGAAGTGTTTTATATTTACCGTATTCGCCGGCGGAAAGGCCGCACTATTTTCACTCAAAATATGATCCCAAAGTCGGGGTGCGGCCTATCGGCCGACACAACCAAAATTGGGTCTCTGCAAACCAGCATAACCAACACAACCAACACAGAAATGCATGTATGGGACAACATAATGGGCAACTAAGGAGGCAGACATCATCCGGTAAAATATCAATGGTACAAGCGAGGCTTTATGTTTCGTCACTTGTCTTTTCTTACCAGCACGCCATCTTTGAAGTTTGATGCTTCAATAGAATTCTAAATCTAATGAAGCAAAATAAGTCTTACGGAAGTTACGGTAATCTCAAAGCGCGGCGCTTGCAAATCAGCTTGTCGGACAATAATGAATGATCAATTGCACAGTATAACGCGGCGCGGCACAATGCAATCAATCGCTAGCTTATGTACAGAAATGAATGCCTCGCTAGCTAGCTCGCAACATGAACACCCATTGCATAATGGGCTGGTTTCAATATTCCCCATAATCCGGTCGTAGCCAATCAAATGGGAGAATTGACCGGATCTTGACATTGACCGTGTTTTGTAACAGACCCCTCTCAAGACATCATGTACTGAAACATTATTGACATACAGAACTAACTCACTCCCTCTCGCATTTTATTTTCACTACAGATCGCAAGATAGAGCAAGTTCCCATGGTTCAAGAATTATCTGAGTTGCCCTTGATTTCTGTTCTTGTAATTTTAATAGAATGAAATGAATGAATTTCGAATGATTTTTTTTTCTGTACTCTGTGCTGCGGGCCGTTGCAAGCTATGCGTGTTGCAGGGTGGGGGGGGGGTGATCGAGAGTGATAGTGAAAAAGAGAAAAACTGAGTGAGTGAATGACAGAAAGATCGAAAGAGTGAAATTGAGATGGAGAAAGAGAGAAAGTGTTCGTAAGGATTAGGGAGGGGGCGTGCCTGGTATGAACTGGGTGGGAAGTTGTTAAATGAGAGAGAGTTTTGCGGCGACCCGTGGCTCTGAGATTTCACTTTGTTTTCACTTTGTTTTTGTTTTGGGGGTGATGGTGATGATAACATTGATGATTTTATGATGGCGATGATGGTTATGTTTCAATGATTTTAATAAAGGTTATGACTTGTTGGTTTTCATGATGATGATAACATTGATGATTCTAAGATGGTGTGATGGTTATGTTTCGATAATTTTTATAAAGGTTATGAATTGCTTGTGGTCATGATGAGGATGAAAACATTGGTGATTTATGATGGCGATTACAGCATGTTTGTGACAAAGACCTGGAGGAGAAAACGAGAAGATTTCAACAGTACGTGATCAAGAAGCGTCGCCAGCACGACTATCCACTGAGTCGGATCGGGAATGCTGATCAAACGCCGTTGACGTTTGATGTCCCAAGTTCAACCACCATCGCTGAAAAGGGGTCGAAGTCCGTCAGCGTTACGACTACGGGGCATGAAAAGGACCGCTTCACCGTCATGCTCGCATGCACCGCCGATGGGGGCAAGTTGCCACCATATGTCATCTTCAAGCGCAAGACAGTCCCCAAGTTGCAGTTCCCCCCTGGCATCATCGTGAGGGCCCAGCAGAAGGGATGGATGGACCAGGCGCTTGTTGAGGATTGGTTGCGGGTCGTCTGGAATCGTCGAGTGGGCGGACTGTCACGCCATCGCAGCATGCTGGTGTTGGATGCTTTTCGTTGTCACCATACGGCGCCAACTAAGGAGCTACTGAAGAACAGCAACACCGACCTCGTGATGATCCCGGGAGGCATGACGTCTGTGCTTCAACCCTTGGATGTAGGCGTCAACAAGCCATTCAAGGACGGTCTGCGGAGGTGGTGGGCTGACTGGATGGTCGATGGAGACAAGTCGTTCACCAAGGGAGGGCGAATGAAGAAGGCCGATCTCCCGACCATCTGCAGCTGGATCAAGAAGGTGTGGGAAGAGTTGTCTCCAGCGATAATACAGCGCTCTTTCCTCAAGTGCTGCATCAGCAATGCTGTCGACGGGTCCCAAGACGACATTCTCTGGGAGGACGACAGCGGGGAGAGCGACGACGACTTGGCCTATGACGATGGTGAAGAACTGTGCCGTGTCTTCGAGGAGAGCAGCGACGAGGAGTTTGAGGGCTTCTAAGAGCCCACCACATCCAACCCAAACGGCCTTTTTAAAGGCCCCAAATAGACAAGAAAGATACCTCTTAATTTATGAATCAAATCTAAGCGTCATCAACTCACAAACAACGTTGCACAAAACACCAAAACTTTATTACAAATTATTCCAAATTCGTCCTTACTCTCACTGTATCACAACACTTCCCCGCGACATCCTCATTTTCACATTCAATTCCAAAACTTCTCGTCTCTTATATTCTCTATTCCCCCTGCATCACTTTATCGCTCGTAACATTGGCATTCTCGTACGCATCCCCCCTTGGAGCTTCAAAAGTCAAACGGCTTGTATATCTGTAAAATAAATGAGAGAAATTTAGTTAGCAAAATACATTTATAAAAGTGTTTTTTATATTCACAAATCATTTTGCACTTTTCCCGATTTTCGGGGTTTTTTTTCTTGCGATGTCCAAATCGGGATTTTTTTTTTTTTTTTTTGCGATGCCCAAATCGGGGGTGCGGCCTATCCGGCGCTGCAGCCTTTCGGCCGGCGAATACGGTATCTTATTTTCCCCCCATACATTTAGTACATGAGTAAGAAAATATGTAGTATTATTGGCATTGTTCGTCCTCAGTGGTCAATAGGACCACTATTACTTGGTGTGCCAATGCCCTTCATTCATGTCAACATTATGGTAGATCTAGGAGCAAGTAGCATAATAAACTCTGATATGGTTCACTCATGGAACAATCCATACCACTCACAGAACCATCGCAGTATGGGGCTATGTGAATTTCGGCGGCGGTCAGGACCTCCAAGTTAAAGAGGTAGAAACACCAATTTATAATCAGCAAAATTTTGAGAAAATACTTCCTTCTACATTTTAGGATGATAGAATATATTTGATTTCATGCCAGATTCTTCAATAGGATCTTTATCATCTTGATCAAGTGAAATTTTCAGGTTGTTTTTTGAAAACTTAAAGGAGGAACCATGCAACCTCAAGACAGTACTAACATTTATTTATTCGATTCAGCCGTTCACACACAAAAAAATGTTGCCTTTGGTCCTAAATCAGTGTTTTCATACTTTTAAAAGGCTAATTCAAACGTTTGTAATTGCAAGCAAGCTGGTAAACATGGTAAACACATTTTCAACATGTTTGAGTGAAATTTTGTTTCTCATTGTTGGTGAGCTCATCCATGACCTGCTGATGCATGACCTGCTGATACATGTACTACCACAGTCTTTTGATCCCCAAAAAATGCAGAGAAAGTGAAAAGCAGAAAAGAAAGAATATTTAAAGAAATTAAGAAATGTTAATGTATAAACAAAGAAAGAAATGAAAAACATAATGATAGGGAGAATTATCAGGAAATGGAGAAGAGTAATTAAGTAGAACAGGGGAGTGTTTCATCAAGTGTTTTGTCAGTGATTTTTACCGACAGCTGTTATAAGCTACTGAAATCCTTGCATCTGATTGGCTGAGAGCAAATTTGTCTATAAAAATCACTGACAAGACGCTTGATGAAATGCTCCCCAGAAGGATAGCAGAAGAAACAAAAGAATATAGGAGAGGATAAAAGGAAGAAGAAACGATTTGTAGGATAAGAAAAAGGAAAGAGGAATAGGAGAAAAGGGAAGATTGAAGAGGAGACAAAGAAAAATGTGGGAAGAAGTAAAATGAATAGTTTTATTATGTTAAGCAGGATTTAGTTTACTTGTATTTGCTAGATGACTGATTCAGGAACTTTTCAAAACATGTATATCTCTGCTACATACTGTGAGTGTCTTATGGGGTGTTGCAAGAAAGTTGCGATTGATTGCAAGTTGCAACTGATCGGTACTGACCAATCAAAATCATTGTTGCAAGCGCATCTTCTTGAATGGGCAGACCCTGAACCATTCAGAATGGTTGTTCTAATTTGCTTTACAATTTGCAATTGATTGCAACTTTCTTGCAACACCCCATAAGATTATTCCAACATTAACATGGAATGTCTTGATAATTACATGTATGCCCTCCTTCCTCTAACTAGATGATCTACACTGAACTGAGGCAAGGTAATGCACTTGGCATCTATTTTAGAAAGTCTCACTGGAAAAGCTGTGTATGGGTACAAGTTTATCTGTAATTAATGTTGCAGTATAAACACAACCACTACATCTATTTTAGATAAAATATGCATTTATGTGTGTTTGACCCAATATACATATATACCTACCATGCAGACAAGAGATATGAATTTAGATTAACAAATTTGTATTTCATTCCCATGTGTGCTTGTGCATTCATGAACTTGTCCAAATAATTAGTTTACAAGCATTTTTGGGTGTTAATGTATGTTGAATAATTGTATGTCTGTCTTTATCTTCTTTTCTTCTGCAGATGGCCAGTGTAGTGAACATTGTATCAGGATACCAAAGAGCTCTTCAACATGTCATGTGATGAAACTATGGATCTATTAGTACTTGTAGCTTGAAATATTCAAAGCAATTATAGACTCATAAATAAACTTGTTGCGTACTATTAGTAAATGTGGACACAAAGTGACAATGGCCTTCGCATCGCCTGTGAACACCATTCTTGTACTGTCTGGCCTCTTCCTTATCATTTACAATGAGTACTATGAATTCTTAACGGTCAAGCACAACCAGTGGACAGCATCCGAAGCGACTCTTCCTCCGCTGACCAAAACAGATGGACGTGACACTGTCCGAATACTGTTCGTCGGTGACCCTCAGATACAAGGCTACCAGGACGAACCGGTCCTACTGGGCTATGTGACGCGGTGGGATGCAGATCGCTATTTGAAGACTTACTACCAACATGCGCTCAGCTTTGTGAATCCTGATGTAGTGATAATAATGGGGGATTTATTGGATGAAGGCAGTATATCCGCAGACTGGGAGTTTGAGAGATATGCAACCAGGTTGAAGAACATATATCAGGTTCCTGAAGGGGTAAAGGTAAGGAAAACAAATCTTTATCAGTTGTTGGCTTATTTGTCTGAATGTACCGTAATGGCACCAGTCGTGGCGCGCCCTTGTAATACAGCTTCATTGCTGCAACGCCCTGGCGCGCCCTTGTAATACAGCTTCATTGCTGCAACGCCCTGTGTCAACTGCACTAGTCTCACCGGAGCGTAATGAACGGATGCGATTGACTAGCAGATATTTTACCAATATAAATAAGGAACAACTATGCAGCGTTTCGCTCACTGCCAGTCGCTCAAAAAATGATGGCAGGAAAAGTTTGTTTCCAAAGAGAATTATCCACAGGGCTTTTTTATGTTCTGCTAATTTTTTTTGTAAAACAAGAACTTCCTCTTTGGCAGACTGAAACAAAATAAAACATATGTATCATATTTTCTGTTTTCGATGTAACAGAGCTTAAGTTCCATAGATGTTGGCCGGACAATTTTTTTGCATGATAAATAGTTTGGAAATAGATTATCTTTCTTCAAAGTTAGCTGTCTTGCCGCGAATGCCTATGCTCCAGTCTTGACGCGCCATTCCTACAACACACAAATCATGACGTAGCATCCCGACAAGCGCATTATACTAGTGCGCATGCACAATCCCCCAAAGACAACGCGATAGCCAGATAGCTCCCTGTGTGTGGTTTAAGTAGCGCGCCGTGTACTGAGTGAATTTTTTTACAACAGAGTGATTTATCTTAGATTAATCCTTCCTTCGCAATATCATTTGCGAAGGGTGCGGCACCACTGGTGCAAAGTGCGGCGACACTGGAGCAGCAGAAGCCCTGCAGAAGCGCCACAGTAGCAAGAGGCAATATTTCGGTTGGATTTTATTCACAAGCATTTTCGGCATCGAATGGTGGGTGATTCCTCAACAACCGTGGTATTTTCTGAAAATTATGAATCTAAAACTGTCACACCACTCCACGACTGGTGCCATTACGGTATTGATAGGGACAAGTAAAATGGATTTCTAGGTTCTCTTCCCCTCCCCCTCCTGAGGACACCTGGGCCCTGTTTCATAAAACTTGTCATCAATGACAAGTTGCAATAACTATTATAAGCTACTGAAATCCTTGGCATCTGATTGGCTGAGAGCAAATTTGTTGGTAGAAATCACTGACAAGACACTTGATGAAACGTCCCCCTGGACAATTAGCTTGTAAAAACCATTTATATCTGTACAATTTTGCTTTGTTTTGAACTTCTGTAGTGTATGTGCAAATGGAATTATCATACATATTATAGCTTGTACTGAAATTGATCTAATAGCATTTTTTTTGTATAGGAGAATATTGACATAGCACCACTCCTCATGTTAGAAAAAGAAAATCTGGACGAAAAATCTAGAATTCAATTTTACTTGGCCTTTTGATAGGACTTTAGAAAGGAAGTTTAATTTTCCTTCATGCAAAAAAATTGGTTTGGAAATGTGGTGTAATATGACCAATTAGAATGCCTACATTCTAGAACCTGTTTTATAATTTTGTATGACAGTGATGTAAATGTATGTACAGGCTGCAACTACAGGTAATGTAGTACATGTAGCTTTAATACATTGATTGGGTGTACATAATTAATTATATCATCGTCTGAGCGCTATATTATCTTGTATCCTTTTACGTAAGTCAACACCTTTCTGGCTTCCAGCAGATCATATCATGATACAGGAATTTCTGTTGAAGTGATTTGGGCGGGGAACAGAAGTTAGGTGAGAGATATATCAATTTCATGTTTCAGGAATGAGAAAAGGTAATCTACACTTGGGTGTACTCTATTACATTACTGTGTACACAAGTCACTCACATTTAGCCCTTGAAGTTAGATAGGTCGTTCCCCTTATAAAAAGTTGCCACGAAACACAACTTCAAGCTGAGTGTGTTCTTTGTAATGTAGACTGTAGACCTGCTTTTAGTGTTCAAAAAAATGGGAGAGTTGTCCGCAATCACATATATCACAGTCATGTGACATTACTGATGAGTCTTATTGAACCTCCTTGTGTTGTGTATAGTGACTACCACTTTTACAAAAAATCATAACTTTCTTGGTGTTTGTCCTATTTTGTTAAAGCTTTCATTGATGTACTCTGATTTTTTTTCTGCTTTCCTTCAGAGCAGCTTGCTATGAAGGGTGAATTTCCCTTTAAGCATGTATACATGTAGTTACCTGTAATACATGTACATGTTTGTTTCAGAATAAGTTCATATCTACTGTTGATCAGTGTGTATTTAAATTTGTCAAAAACAGGAATTTCAGCGGAATAATTTACATTTTTAAAAATTCTGTTGGTGTCATGAAAAAAAATGTACCTGTAAAAGAGAAATAATGATTACCCACTCTCCAATTTTATATGTTGACTGTCTTTATTTCAGAGAAATGACATTTTTAAAATTCTGTTAGTGTGATGAAAGAAAATGTACTTGTAAAAGAGATCTAACGATTACCCCCTTTCCCTTTTTAAATGTTGACTGTCTTTAATTCTTGTTCAAAACTTTTCTCCTCTGGCTCTAACACAATACAGTACCAACTATATACCATCACTTTTATGTAATAAAATGTCAAAAGAGAATTAGCTCACAGAAAAATATAACATAAAACATAAAAAAAAGACAAATACAAGCAGAGAGGGATTTAGCCAGAGAAAAGCTCTATTTAGAGCTCTGCAGAGAATAACTATAAAAGTTGCCCTCAAGAAAATTTCACTCTTAAAAACCCCCAAAGGGAGAGAGAGAGAGACCTGTGAAGGATTTTGTTTATATTGGGTATCAGGCACTTTGTAAAGTGCATGTCACCTACACAGGGGATGAGTCGCACAGTATTTATATTAAAGGCATCAAAGTAGATTTTCTAGGTCACTTAAGCTGAGTGTCTACAAAATTGTGCAAAGGAAAATGTCGGTAATGGACCAAACAACAAAACCTGCACACAGTAGGGATTGTTACGATATAAATGTATATTACATTTTGTGATATCAATTGAATTCAGTTTTTGTCAGAATGGCATGCTTGTATTTTGCAGAGTTTTCTATTCACTCTGATGTGTAATGTACATGTATCCCTGCTCCGCTCCCATTAACCCTGTCAAAGACAAATTGACCACATTTTTGTGGTTTGGCTCAAAAACTTTTGATTCAGAGCTCTAAAAAATATACTAGGTGCATGAGTAGAAAGAGCAAAAATTTCTGCACACACTATGTCGATTTTCGTTGCATGACCATATTGCGTTTGATGCCAGGAATTTTAAAAACATGAATAAGCTTTAAAATCCTTAAATTGATTGGCAACACATTGAGAGATTCAAAATCATTGTTTTTTCTCAAAATTGGCAATGTAAAAAGATTTTGACAAAATTCCCAACCATGTATAATTTTTTTTTCAAAGTATTTACACCTATTTATAGGCATGTAGCGCTAAAAGAATGATATTATTGTTGCCAATTTGAAAAACAAAAGGTGATCAAATTAGCTCTGAAATATTTCCTGCCCTGAAAGGGTTAAGGAATAGAAAAGGGTCCAGAAAATTCTCCATAACAAAATGGACTTTGTGACTGTCCAGAAATGTTTAGTACAAGTTTTTCATTCCAGTTGTACATGTATTTGTTGTTGAAACAAAAAAAGCAATAGGAAAGTGAAAGCAAAATATTATAATAACACTTCCACATGTACTTACATTGAAAGGAAATGACTCATTAAAATGTAAATCACTATGCCACTCTTGATCAGGAGATCAGATCTCATGCTGTACAGCAGAACTACTACGATCAGTATCAACAAATTTAATTTCAACCAAGTGTGATTGTATTTAACCTAACACATCATTCTCTCAGTACTAAAAAAAAAAATGATGACATTTTCTGAGCAACATTTTCTGTGTTTTGAGAACATTGTCTAAGTTTATTTTTTTCTTCTTTATTTCTTTTTGTTTTGTTCAAATGCACACCCACACTTACTTCCTGCCATGATTGATGGTACTTTGCTATAACTACCCATTTAAAATCCTAAATCTAAATTGTGCAGTTTCCATCTTAAGGCATCCTGAAAAATGGCATGTCTGCACTGATCTGTACTTGATGTTAAAAATGCATGTGTGATCACCTTTTTCCATTCAGTGCAAGTTATGAATTTCCTCAAAGCTTTATGGAGGTTTAATACATGTACAGCCCTGAAAAAATTATTAGACCAAGCTTTTGTAATAAGGGTACTATAATATGCAAACAAAATTATAAAAATGATTTGTCTTTGTATTTCATTGAATGAATACCAAATTCCAGCAATTATACCTTGCTTTTGTGATGTTTTATTTCCTTCTTACCACAAAAATAACACTATCAGTAACCATTCTTGGTCTAATAATTTTTTCCATGGCTGTATATATGTGCTTGCTTGGTAAATTGGCCATAGCCCCACAGAGCATCTTCGCCATGCTCTACATAAAGATTTCCGTTTGTAAAATTGTTTACGCTTGTCCAAAGTGAAAGAATGGAAGTATAGAATTATGGCCTTGCACCATATGGGGGGGGGGGGGGGGGGGGGGTTGGATGTTGATTTGAGAGGACCAAAGAAATTTTGCAAATTTAAAAGTATGCTACATGTACATTGGTCAAAATTCAATGAAATTTAGATTGAAAGTATGCATTGAAATAATGATCTTTGTTTACCCTTGTCTGGGAGACCTTGTCTAGAAGAATTGTTGTTGTGTTGTTTTTTTCTTAAATCCCCCACATCCCCTAATTATAATAAGCACCAACAATGTTATTCACTGGTGACAACCCTTTGTGCAGGTAGGAGTTGAAAGAAAGTTGATGTGTACTGCAGCTTACACAAAAAAAAAACAACTTTATGAAATAAATGAAAAAGCATAAGACATATTTGATCATGTTTTGTGAACCTTGTTAATAATCAATGGAGGATTTCTCATGTAAAATAAGGGTTGATTTTGATATAACATGTTACCACAGACCCCAGTCTGACATTCATGTATGCTGGGCATTGTACTCAATCAGGGGACATGTATGTGGCATATTAACATGTCAAAAGCTTAATGTATGACATACATGTACAGAAGTGCAGTCATAGTTTTAAAAGCAAAATGAACACTTTTAAGCACCAAACTAGTAAAATGGAATAAACTAAACCACTCTCGTCGGCCCTGAGTTACCCTTCCTAGAGGAGGACTTCAGGGGCTACATCTACAAGGTACAAGGTATATAAAACAAGTTTGTATAGACCTTCAAATTTGAAGTACATTATCAGAAAAGCCAATCAATGAAATCAAAGTTTGATGGGATTGAATGTATCTTGCTATTCACTTAAAGCAGGCTTAATTACACGCACAATGTCCATCATCCCCCTTTTATCCCCCCAGATAATCTATCTAGCGGGGGACAACGACATTGGAGGAGAGGGCAGCGATCCCCTTACCCAGCGTAAGATTTCCAGATTCGAGAGGCATTTCTCGTCTGTCACGGAGGCAGTGCAATATAAACACGTAGCTTTCCACAAGGTGAGTCAAAAACAAACGAGATGGACTTTAATTTAGATGCCAGGCACTGGGTGCAGCCCATGAAGCCCAAATGAAATAAACGCAACATTGAAATGGGTCGTGCCACATCCAGCTCAAGTTGCTTAATAGAAGTGCATTAGTTCTTGGGCGCATAGCAAAACAGCCAGATTGCTTGCTAACGTTAGTACATTGTAGAAAAAAGATAAATGTACGTTTCCATGTGTAAAAACAGACTCGCTGAAGTAGAAAATGATGTACCCCTTTGTATGCCTCCTTGAATCCTCCTTTCAACACTCTTAGTGTTGATATTTCTTCTGGCATCTATTTTTTCCTTTCCAATCTTTATCTGATACATGTACTTTCCTTTATTCCTTCTTTCAAATTCATTTCTCCTGTTTTTTTCTTTACCATTATTCTATAATTCTGTAGTTGTTTCCCTTTTTTCAGACTAATTGTATACTTGTCTAAGTAATGTAATAACGAGCAAGGAGCTAGTGCTAGATTAATTGTTGAAAAAACCCATTGTGACTATTTTTATGCCTCCGCCCACCGAAGGTGGGTGCCGGAGGCATTATGTTTTCGGGTTGTCCGTCCGTCCGTCCGTCCGTCCCACTTCTCGTTACCGTGATATCTGAAGAATCATTTGAGGTAGGAACCTCAAACTTGGTACTAGTATGTATCCCCATACGAAGATGAACTGATTAGATTTTGGGGTAAGTAGGTCAAAGGTCAGAGGTCACAGAGGTCAATTTACATGAAATTACATAAAAATTCTTGGTTTTTAGCACCGTTACGATATCTCAAGAACTGTTTGAGGTAAGAACTTCAAACTTGGTACTAGTATGTTTCCCTATATGAAGATGAACTGATTAGATTTTGGGGTAAGGAGGTCAAAGGTCAGAGGTCACAGAGGTCAATTTACATGAAATTACATGAAATTCTTGGTATTTAGCACCGTTAACACGATATCTCAAGAACTTTCTGAGGTGAGAACTTCAAACTTGGTACCAGTATGCATACCCATAGAAAGATGAACTGATTAGATTTTGGGGTAAGTAGGTCAAAGGTCAGAGGTCTCAGAGGTCAATTTACATGAAATTACATGAAATTCTTGGGTTTTTAGCACCGTTACCACGATATCTCAAGAACTGTCTGAGGTGAGAACTTCAAACTTGGTACCAGTATGCATACCCATAGAAAGATGAACTGATTAGATTTTTGGGTAAGTAGGTCAAAGGTCAGAGGTCACAGAGGTCAATTTACTTAAAATTACATGAAATTACTGGTTTTTAGCCTCGTTATCAAATATTTCTAGAAGAGTTTGAGCCATCAACTGAATTTAGGCGGAGGCATATAGGAGACGCAGTCGCATTCATCTTGTTTCTCTTCATTATAATACTCATTTATGTGTACTAATCTGGTTGTACATGTATTCACTTTGTAGTCTTTGCATCTGGGTGTTTTTACCAATCTTATGGGGGTGTTGCAAGAAAGTTGCAATCAATTGCAAATTGTAAAGCAAATTAGAACAACCATTCTGAATGGTTCAGGGTCTGCCCATTCAAAAAGATGCGCTTGCAACAATGATTTTGATTGGTCAGTACCGATCAGTTGCAACTTGCAATCAATCGCAACTTTCTTGCAACACCCCATTATTCTCCTTTTTTTTCTTTACCATTGTAATATAATTCTGTAGTTGTTTCCCTTTTTCAAAAACTAATTTTACACCTGTGGAAGTAAAACCTGTATTGTAATAACTACATGTAGCAAGGGGCTAATGCTTGATTAATTGTTAAAAACTCATTGTGACTAACTGTTTTTTTTCTCTCCTTCATAACGTACTTTATATGTGTACTAGTCTGGTTGTGCATGCAGTCACTTTGTAACAGCTAACGGGTAGAGTTATGCAGTTAGTATTCCCAAACAAAAATTTCCTTTGTTTACACATGTAGAACAGACCCCTTTTCCATACTTACAGAATATATTAATTTCAGTTCCATTCAATATTTTATTGAGATAATATACCTGTTAATAATAATATTAAGAAATATTTTAAAGGAAGAATAAATCGAAAAGAAAATCAATTTTGATACTTTTCACAGATTTGATTTTAATTTCATTGTCTTTTCAGCTTTGAGGTAAGGAAATATGAAATTTTCACTTTCTCATGCCTTAATACCGGTATAAACTTCTTGTGTTAAACAGGAGGAATCTTTACCATACTTTTTATTGTTGTATAAATGATAAAATATGTGGCAGTCATTAAATTAAATTAAATTTCATTCATTATTTCAGTGTTGGAGTGAAGAATCATCCTATAATAAATCGCTATGTTATCATGTTATTTGACATACATGTACATGTAGGAACTTAAGAGTGTTCTGCTAATGATACTATTTATAATTTCAAGAGAAAATAAAGTTGCTGAATATAGTAAATACAGAAAACATATTTGAAAGTTTAAAAAATTGCCAAGGGTAACATTTTCACCAAAAAAAAAAGGAAAAGAAAAGAAAAAAAAAGTAGCAAAAACAATTTAGCAAATGCATGTGGACAAAACAAGCAACCAAAGTTTCTCCTGAAACAAATTATACATTTTCTTGTTTCTCCTCTAACTCACATTTTTAATATACCTATTAACACCGGGAAATGTCCTGAGTCCCTAAAAATTGCAAAGGTAAATCCCGTTTTCAAAAAAGACAATCCTCGCGAAATAAGTAATTACAGGCCTATATCAATTCTTCCCAACATATCAAAAATCCTAGAAAAGATTATTTACAAAAGACTGTATAGCTTTATTTACAGCAATAAATCGATGTATCTACCTATTTGCTAGTTTCCCAAACTATGCCGTCATTCGAGAAAACCTAAGTCTAAAACGCGCAGCCCCTGCCTGCGCGCGCGTACTCCCCGTCCACCAATCCAATCGCGCCACCGCCATACTCTTCCTCTTCCGTTCTCGCCCGTCAGAGAAGTGACATCTATGAAGCTAAGTCTTAACCTAAATTGCGAGATTTTTACCTCCAAAAGCGTTTTTGGTTGCCTTTCGCAATAAAAATCCCGTTCACCATGTTTTCACACTCATTTTGGTGTATCGGATTTTTCCTGAGTCAACCTCCTTCACGGTAAATTAATGAAATTACTTTGCCGTTTTTCCTCACTTTCGGGGCTTTATTCACAGACGGTGTACTAGTACACTGCGTCGGGCTAGCCCCCGTGTCTGTAGGCGGTTGATTCAACGCGCTTAGACAAGCGGTCTTATCATACGTTGTGCTCCGTAATAGGAGTTTATTCCCACTCCGTCTTGTGAGTTGGTTGTTACCTTTATATAGATCTATACTGTTTTGTAATAATAATAAATTTATTACTATAAATGGATTTCTATATTTGTTGCTTGTCTTTAATTTCAGCCATGTCGAGGTCTCCGTTCGGCTGGCGTTCCCCAGTATTTAATACTTATAAGGGGACTCGCCCAGCCTTGGAAGGGTTGGCTGCGAGAATTTAATCTCGCACCAACATTATAACTTCCACGGAGCTTCGACTAAGGTAAGTTAGGGCCTACTTCGTGTACGGCTCGCCCCGTTATGAGTTCGCCGTCTTTTTTGACGACCAACTCATGCGGGGAAAACCGAGAGAGTGAGTGCTGGGAACGGCCAATACCTCTCTCGAAGATAGAGACTTGTATAACGGTGGGAGTGAGTGCCTCCGGCCAATACCTCTCACCGATAAAACTGTGGGTGTTATCCCTGCCCACAGTTCGTCTCGCTCGAGCATCATTCCTCGCTCTCTAGCCATAGGTGTGATTGCTCAGGGATCGGCTCCTTTTGTCTCTCCGCACGCTTCTACCACAAGCAAGGCGGGTAAGGGAAAAAGAGAGTCGTGATCCTCCAAAAGTACTCCCTTCAGGGCCTACTACGGAGGCGGTGCCCGTTTCTAAGGGTAAAGGGGGCGATAAACATGCCCACCTGCCCAAGAAGCGTAAGCGCCAGAGTACTGCCCAGCCAACAGGCGAGGCGGACTCTCTCCCCTTGACACCGACTGTGTGTTCACCTCATGTGTCAGGGGGGACCAAGAAGAAGAAGGTTAGCCCCCAAGGGGCGACCACTTCTTCTGAGTTAGGCGTCTCCCATGAACTTTTGAATTATCTCAAGATCATTGTGGAGCGGAGTGGTTGGTCAGACTCTGTGTCTGTACTCCCCACCACGCCTGACTCCAACCCCTCCCCCCAAGGGGGAAGGGGGATACCTGTACCCGACCCGACCCGACCCAGGTCCGGTTCGGATACCGGGTCGGATACCGGATCCGGTTCGGATACCGGTTCCGGTTCGGATACCGGATATCCGGTTCGGATACCGGTTTTTACCGGATATCCGGTTCGGATACCGGTTTTTACCGGTTATCCGGCTAGGAACACTGGTTTTCCCTTGTTTACCACCACTGATTCTAGTGGGTTGGGATCCGGTTCCTTTTCTCAGGTATCTGGCTCATTGTGTTTGTTTTCCAACACACTAGAGCCTTACCGCCCCACTTCGGGCGTCTCTCGACCACGTTCAGCTTTGATCGTCCGGTCGGGGCTACTCCCATTCCAGCGGCACTTGGTGCTCCGCCTGGGGAGGAATCCTGAGACTGCTTACACCGCCCTTCTTGGGATCAGGTTTCAGTCTGGATTTTCGGAGGATGATGCCTCTCCACAGGCTGAGATTACACCCCAGACCTTTGGGTCCTTGGCGGTAGAGACTCAAGCCCTGCTGGAGAAATTTCTTCCCGACACTTTTACAGAGTCGGGCTGATCCGGGACATCCGTCTCTCCTTTTTCAAGGTGAGCGTCCCTCCAAGGGCATCCCTCTTACGGAGGACTGTAAGCGAGTCTTCAATGACTTCGCCTCACAGCCTCTTGCATCCTTAGTAGGGTCCGTCCCTCGGCCGGGGATTTCACCTTCTCTAAACAGGACACTCTCGAATTATATTACGAGAAAGTCCCGTTCCAGTGACCTCCTACATGTAGGTGGTAGGCTTGGTGTCTACTTAAGAGTACACCTTGCGCCAAAATAGAGAGGTTCCCGTCCTTATTGGAAGTTCATTCCAGGACTGGCCTGAGGCTGACTGCCTACTTGGGTACGCTCCTTTCCCTTAGCGCTAGGAGCCAGCACCTCGAGATGTCCGACTCGGACATCCTGTGCTAGACGAAGCCCCTTGTCCAAGGACAGGCTCGTTGTAAAACCGTCCCTCGGCTGGGTTTTTCACCTTCTCTCGACAGGACACTCGATTAAATTACGAGAAAGTCCTGTTCCAGTGACCTCCTACATGTAGGTGGTAGGCTTGGTGTCAACTTTAAGAGTACACCTTACGCCAAATAGAGAAGCTCCCGTCCTTAATGGAAGCTCATTCCAGGACTGGCCTGAGGCTGACTGCCCACTTGGGTACGCTCCTTTCCTTTCGCGCTAGGAGTCAGCACCTCGAGATGTCCGACTCGGACATCCTGTTGCTAGACGAAGCCTTGTCCTGGACAGGCTCGTTGTGGTTGGAACTGTCTGTGTCGACAGCAATAGCCACCAATGCTAGGAGGAAGCTTACGCTTTCCTCTCTGGGCAGTGCGGATGCGGACATACCTGCCCTCCTGGCCAGGGTCCCGCACTCCGGCCTTCACCTCTTTGGAGGTAAGGGGCCTGATGTGATTCAACTTGAGGTTGATTCACGCAAGCAGGCGACGGAACTTCTGAAACGCCTTAAGTCCTCGGCTCCTAAGCCGCAGGCCCAGGCTGTCTTTCCGCCTCCTAGACGCGGTGGCGCTTCCAGCTGCCCCGTGCACAGGTGCGCCCCGAGCGTTGGAGGAGAGGGTTGGCGGCCGTCTTCAGTACCTTCCCGCCTGGGAAGGAATTACCGACGACGTTTTCGTGCTCCCCTTCGTGCGAGGAGGCTTCTGCATACCTTTCGCAAAGCCCCTCCCACACGGAACCGTCCACCACAACCCTCCTACACATCGCCCCCTTTCTAGAGCACATCTCCACCGAGATTCAAGAGCTGCTGGAAAAGGGCGCGATCGAAAGGGAAAGAGACCACCCCAGTTGTGCCTCTCCCCTATCTTATATTCCCAAATGCTCGGGGAAGCTCAGAATGATCTTGAATATGGAGGTCATCAATTCCTTCATACCAAGAGAGGTTTTTCCACAGGGAAACCTTGGCCTCGATTCTCCCGGCGATCAGACCGTCAGATGTGGCTATTTCGGTAGACTTGAAAGATACTTTCACATACCGATACACCCTTCTTCAAGGGACCTTCTAGGTTTCTCCTTCAAGGCGAAACTTTCCGGTTCGAGGCCTTAAATTTCGGCCTGAAACCGGCTCCTCGAGTGTTACTCGAGCAGTCTCTACCCTAGCCGCTTCCCTCAGGATCGCGGTCTGAGACTTTTCACTTACCTGGACCCCTGGCTCCTGGTGGCGAGCTCTGTGTCCGTCCTTCAGTCGCACATGGCCCTACTTCTCCGTGCTACGCAAGAAGTACGATTCATAGCCAACTGGGACAAGTAGGAGTTGACTCCTACCCGCAGACCCATTTACCTAGAGTGCGGAAATTAGACATTGTGAACCAACTTACCCGCCCCAGTCGGGAGAGAATTCACGCAATTGTCTTTCTAGCTCGATCTCTTCGTCTCTTACGTCGAGTTCGGGCAGGCCGATGGCACCAGTTCTTGGACCACTTATCGAGCCATAGGGATGTCCTCAAAGACTGTCGGCTTCATATGAGGCCTTTTTCCAACTTCATCTTCTGAAGTTTTCAAGCCCAGTGTAGACTCGCTCAAGGTGTGGATTCCTCTCTCAGAGGAGATCAAACGCCTACTTATCGCCCTGTTCGGACCAGGTGGTCTCGGGGGACTGGTCACACCTGTGCACCTTGCCCCACTTATTGTGTTGGAATTGATGGCAGTCCTCATGTCTCTCCACCTTTTCGAGAACATGTTTGTAGGTCGCTCCGTCCTGATTTTGACGGTCAGCACCTCTGTTGCTGCTTACATCAACAGGCAGGGCGGGACTCTTCCCGCTACCCTGAACGATCTAACCGCCAAACTTAAGAGTGGTGTCGGCCTCACCGAGTGATTCCGATCGCCTCCTATGTTCCCGGGCGGGACAATCTGATTGCAGATTTGCTGTCCCGGGACATGTGTCCCCCCTCCGAGTGGTCACTGAATCAAGAGGTCTTCGACTACTTCAGTTCAGTCTGCGCCCATCTGGAGATAGACCTGTTTGCGACAGCTCTGAATCATCGCCTCCCGAGTTTGCTCTCGAGTGCGAGATCCGGAAGCTTGGGCCCTCGATGCGTTCTCCCTTCAGGGAAGAACTTCTGGGGTTACGCCTTTCCGCAGATCTCCTTAATTCCTCAGTTCCTGGGGAAGATTCAGGAGGATCAGGCGTGGGTTTCTGCTCATAGCACCTTGCTGGCCGAGGAGACCTTGGTTTCCTCTTCTTCTGTCTCTGCTGGACGGTCGGCCTCTCTCCCTTCTATGGAGAGCAGTCCTCAGATCAGCCCCTGTCGGGGATCCTCCACCATCGTCCGGCGGCTCTACATTGACCGCCTGGCCGCTATTGGGGAGGAAGCGAGGACTCTCAGAGAGAGCCTCCCAGTTCATAGTCCAGAGCAGAAGAGTTTTCTACCCGAGCTGTTGTCAACTCGAGTTTAGAAACCTTCCATGCTTGTTGGGGAGAAGGGGTTTGTTTTCCCCGTTTCTGCCCCGGTGGGTGCTTTTACAGCAATTTTCCTTATTACTCCTTTCGATAAGGGCAGGGCCCTCTCTAACTTAGTGGTTACCGGTCCGCTATTACTGCGGTTCACCTTGGTTTTTTTTCTGATGGTTCGGGAGTTTCAATCTCTCCCTTCCTGACTCATTTGCTGAGGTCTTTCTTTTGACACGCCCAGCATATCGCCAGTTGACTCCTGCGTGGAGCCTTCCTTGGTTTTGGACGCCTTGGCCAAACCGCCCTTTGGGCCGTTCTGCAAAGCGTCGTTACACCATCTCCCGATTAAGAACACCTTTCTCTCTCTACGGCCCCCGGGCATATCAGATGGGAAAGGCAAGGTGTACGTCTTGTCCCTCGACCTTCGTTAGTGCCAAGAATCAGACGGATTCTTCTGGCTTAATCGAAGTGTTCTTGAGTCCTCTGTCGGAATTCTCTTCCGTCATGGAGGATAAATCTTGGTGCCCTGTTAGGGCTCTCAAATGGTACTTGGATAGGACTACGGTTGTTTTTGTAAGGATGATCAGCTCTTCTCTTTTTCCATCACCTTTCTTCCCCAGCATCACGGGAGACTATCTCCCGTTGGATTGTCGAGGCTATCCAAGCTGCGGGTTCGGAGGCTCTCCTGTCTGGGAAGCCTCCCAGAGCGCATGACACTAGGAGTGTTCTACCTCCTGGGCGCTTTGTCAGGTTCATCCCTTTGGAAGACTTTTGAGGGCCGCCTTTTGGCGTTCCCTACTTTCTTCACATCCTTCTATCTTAAGGATGCTCCTTCGGGTGAGGTTGGATTTGAAACCTCTGGGTTGAGAGCTGCTTCGTCGTCTCTGTCTGCCCCGCGTTAGTTACTCCCGTCCTGGGACATGCCACCCGGGTTTTTATCCGTGCTATTCTAGCAAATAGGTAGATACATCGATTTATTGCTGTAAATCAAGAAAATTATAACTAATTTTGTTATTTACTAGATAAATCTATGTATCTACCTATGTCCCTCCCTCCAGCCCCTCTCCTTGTCTGACATGTCCTAGATTCTGTCTCTGACTGCTCGGAAGAGGAAGAGTATGGCGGTGGCGCGATTGGATTGGTGGACGGGGAGTACGCGCGCGCAGGCAGGGGCTGCGCGTTTTAGACTTAGGTTTTCTCGAATGACGGCATAGTTTGGGAAACTAGCAAATAGGTAGATACATAGATTTATCTAGTAAATAACAAAATTAGTTATAATTTTCTTGTTTTCATTTTCTAAATCTAAATCTATATGGTTTCAGAAAAAGACATTCAACCGACCTAGCTTTAGTACAATTATATGATAAAATAACAAATGCCATGGCCAATAAAGAACATGTAATAGGAGTATTCATGGACTTATCAAAAGCCTTTGATATGCTTGACCACCATATTTTACTTGAAAACTTTACTCTTATGGAATTTGTGGAGTTGCCTCTCCTGGTTTGAAAGCTATTTATCTATTAGACAACAATATGTAGTGTATAATAATGTTTCTTCAAATTTCCTACCAATTCAATGTGGTGTTCCACAAGGGTCAATACTAGGCCCTTTACTCTTTCTATTGTATATTAATGGTTTAACCAATACAACGCCTCTTTTATCTTTCATATTATTTGCAGATGACACAAACATTTTCTGTTCACATCATAACTTAAATACCCTAGTAAATACACTTAATAATGAGTTACATGTACCAAAGTGTGGTTTAAATGCAATAAATTGTCCTTTAATTTTATAGATAAAACCAATTTCATGTATTTCAAGCATGTAAATTCTCAAGTCATTGATTTTCCTTACGACATACTTATAGATAATGTACCTCTTGAAAGAAAGAGACAAACAAAATTTTTTGGGCGTCATTATCGATGCAAATTTAAATTGGAACGAACATATCCGTCATATAACATCTTCTATTTCTAGGAATGTTGATATACTTTACAAAGTAAAGAGATTTGTTCCTTGTAAAATGCTCATTATGCTTTATAATTCATTGATATTACCATAACATATTGCAATTTAGTTTGAGCCACCACCAACAAAACAAAAATCAACTCTATTTACTTATTGCCAAAGAAAGCCCTTCGCATATGTACCATATTTATCTCACACCAGACCAATATTTTACCAACTGAAAATAACGTTATTCGACATCAATTCACTACAAAGTTTACTGTTCATATTTAAGTATCTAAATGACTTTCTCTTTCATTTCAAAACTTTTATAATTTAAATAACACTATTCACTCCTACCCTACTCGCAACTCCTCCAATTTTCATCTAGTCAACCCAAAGTTACTGATTGCCAATAGATCAATAAGACACCATGGTGTCTTATGGAACTCTCTCCCAGAATTCATTAATTCCTGTTGTTCCATTTACTCATTTAAAAAAAAATTGAATTGATAATGGTTTATTTAAATCAGCACATGGCAGCCCGAAGGCTGAATTGAGTGTGATGTACAATAAAAACACATGTAGATATTTATACAAGATTCGAAAAACATTAAAACATAAAAATTCACATATATAATATTTAAAAACAAATGGAGATACACAGAGACATAATATATCATTGCACCATAGTTACATTTGTTGTCTTGTATTTTTACTATTATCACAAATATCAATATTTATTATCATTATCATTATTATTGTTATTGTCATTATTATTGCTATTATTATCATTATTAATATCATTATTATCATTATCAGTATTATCATCATTATTATCATTATTATCATTATTGATACAAATTATTATTATTACAAGTTATTATCATTATTAAATTTGTTACTGTTATATTTATTATGATTAAATTTTATATTATTATTGCTGTTATTATCATTATAAAAGAGAGTAACCAGGCATCATACAGTTTAGGAGGTATAACAAAAAAGTGAAGAGAATAAAATTATGACAATGAACGTAATTTGAAATAAATGAAAACTATACCTAAAATCCTGTTCTATTCAAAGTACATAGTAATGTATGACTTTGGTGATATGATTGTTTTTGTTGTTCCATTTGCATATTTCACATAGTACATAATCACACAAAAATTTAAATTAACGCGATTATTGATGGTGAATAAAAAGAGAAATCAACACGGCTACATTTACCTGTTGTAAACAATAATTGAGAAGAGAGACTGGGTGTTATGTGAGTAACAGTGGAAAAGATATCCCAATTGATCTCATAGTAGAGGAGGGAGCATATTTATGGAATAATATTGCACTGTAAAAATTACAGACAAAAAGTAAGAAAGTATCCTACTGTAATCTTAATCAGGAGGTAAAATAATGAGGATGCTCTGTAAGAAAAATACAGTGTGTAATATTGAAGGTCTACACAAATCACTGGCCACTGTACATAAGTCACTGATTATTTAACAGTCGCATGAGGTAGGCAGTGGGCTGTGTTTATGCCTTTCTGTTCTACATTTTATTTCTCTCAGGCTTATGGCTATTTCTCAAATTTGGGCCTTGGTTTGGTTTTCCGTGATGATGGCAGCCAGATGTGAAATCTGGAGTTAGGCACAGCAATACCCTTAATAGCATTTAAGACAAAGTGTCACACGACGCTCACGGAAGAGATTGGAGGTTACAACATTTCAGGGCATCTGCATAGGAAGAGTACGACGAGCCAAGCATGAGGCGGCAAGCTCTTTTTTGGGATCTTCTCAAGCTGCTCGCTCTGACCTTTCGTTAGTCCAGAGCTCCAGACCGGAACACAGTATTCAAGGACTGGCCTTACATAAGTAGAGTAAACAACAATCAAGTCTTTGAGTGGTAAATTAAAACCCTTTAAGATCCTGAGCATGTGAAGCCTCATGTTAGCTTGCCTTAGCATGTTTTGAACCTGTGTGGACCACTTGCGATCACTTTGGATCATTACACCAAGTAATTTGACAGAACTTTGATCAGTAAAGAGAGACCCATTGATACTAATCACTGGAGGTGGAGGGTTATTCCTTGCAAAACTGTTCATTGTTGAACATTTACGGGGGTTAAGAGTCATGCCGTTTGTTCTCTAGATCACTCACTGCATCTTGAAGATTAGATGGGGAACCAAGAGATTTGTTCTCTACCAAAGTCAAATCGTCCACGTATTTCCAGCATGGAATCTCTGGTGCTTCTGAACTGTTTCATACATCGTTGATGACAGATAGGAAGATAATTGGTCCAAGCTGCGTACCTTGTGGAGCTCCTGACCTCACCGCCAACCAGTCAGATTCAATACCTCGGTACCTGACTCTCTGTTTGCGATTTGCAAGAAAATCACATAGCCAGGACACGAAACATTCCCTTATGACTTATCCGGTCAAATGCTTTACTAAAGTCCGTAGTTACAACAGTTGATACGGTCTTCAGTCTGTCCACATTCTCATGAATGGAATCAAGCTGAGGAGTCGAAACACAGGTCTGGTTGCCAAACTGGGATGGGTCAATCAGTGGTTGTAGATCTTTAAAGACCCATTTTGCAATGAACTTCTCTGCAATCTTGGCAAAGTGATCGGTAAGTGACACAGGCCTCAGATTATCCGCTGTAGCAGGGGTTGATTTAGGGATGGGTACAACTATCACCGTCTTCCAGACTTCAGGAACTGTAGCTTGCTGATAGGATGCATTCAGGATATCTGTGAGAGGAACACAGAGTTCATAGGCACACTTGCTCACTAACATAGCAGGAATGCCGTCCGGCCCTGGTGCTTTATTGTGCTTGATGGCTTTAAGCTCTTGCCAGATCTGCCAAGGCTGGATAACAGGACACGATTTCCTATCAGGAAGGTAAGTAGGAAATTTACTGGTTTCCAATAAGGGGATGTCAGCAGTGACTTCAATGAATAATTAATTAAATCTACATGCAGTTGCTCCAAAGTCATCTGCGGGAATGCCGTCGATTCTGATTGGAGGAGAAGATCTTTTATCTCCAATCATAGATTTGATGGACGATGCCATGACGATGGTTTGGACTTCTACATTCTTCTTACTCTGTTTATGTAGTAGTCATGATTAGCAATGGCTATGCCTCTCTTGACCTTGTTGCTAATACATGTACGTCTCCAGACTTGAGTGTCACCTCTTGCATGAGCTAACTGTCGCTGTTTGATCATCGACTTTATGGCAGGGGTCATCCAAGGCTTGTCCTTGTTGTGTACAAGGACAGAACGAACTGGGAAATAAAGATCGATCAGAGGATTTAAGGTTGAGTAGAAGTAGTTACATTTATCACTCACATTTTTAGTGCGGAAAAGCTCGGACCAATCATGGTGAAGGAGTGTAAGACCAAACTCTCTTATGTCGCTGTCTTTCATTGGTCTCGTTATTCTCCTGTGAACAATATTTGGTTTGGATGACGAAACATCGGCAGAAGGATACCACTTAACAATCTGGTGATCACCTAGTCCAAGAGGTGTGGTTGTTGTAGGGGCATCGTAATGGACATAATATACTTTGTGAGATCCAGCACGGCATCCCCGGGTTTTCCATACACCACACTCCTTCGCAGTGATCACAACATCACTTTGTTTGTAACGGTCCTTTCACAAATTTACGTAATCCCAAAAGCCGTTCCCTGGAGTACACGATACGTGACGACATCTTTTCCTTTGTATATATGTGAACAATCCACTTCACTGGACATCGGGGGTTATTGGGTCGGAATACCTCCCCAACATTGAACAAGATCAAGCGTTACGTCACCGACTGCTCGTATACTATAAGGAAAAGCCCGGCTACTACTGCTGATAGGTTTGTATATGCGATACGTAGTAATGTTCAAGGCCAACACTATTCCAAGAAATCAAAAAAATGGACATCATCTTTCACAGCAAAATCACACAGTATAATGACATAAAAACGATGAGAAATCCTCAAATAGCAGTACATACCAATATAAAATAGTTGTTCAGTCTCAAAAAAGGTGAAATTTAAGGAACATTTCAAGGATACAAATTTCCTCCTGGCGGCAGATAAACAGCGCCCTCAAAAGGTAAAACAATGTTACGATCTGAATATACAAGGTAAAATTTCTGTGTCAACTCATCATTATCACCGTTATCATCCATCATCATCATCATCAATATTAACTCAGAATTTCAATTATTTATCCATTCTGCTTATTTAATCATGTTTTAGCTATTTCATATTTGTCTGGGGCTGCCATATTCTCAAGCAAATAACTGCTAATAGTAGACCTTCTTCCGCTATAAATGATTTTATATTTGATGAATTACAATAAATTGACAATTTATCATTTCGTGTTTCTTTTTGAAAAATGATTGTTACATATACCTGTACTTGTTTATTTATGATTCATTGTCAAAAAAAGTACTTTTGTATTTTATTTTATATATGTTACCGAAAAATGTTGTACTTATATGATTGCAGAAGAAAATAAATCAAAATCAAATCAAATCAAAATCAAAATCACTATCATTGTTTCGTTATAGCAGTTCAGGTTTTTGGAAGAATTAATATTCATTTTTTTTTTGGCCTGAAATAGGAAAACATTTATTTATGTTTGCAAAGTTTGTAGTAATACTCAACAGTTTTACACAGCTGCTTTTAGTTCTCATAGCCCCCTCTTATGCCCCATTTCTAATTAAACATTCATGTTCTAGTAATAATATTGCTTTTAAATGATTAAGTAGAATCATAAATTTACATGTCAAGTGTGAGTACATTACGCCAATATCTTTGTTTCTTTTCCAAAATTAATAAGCCACACTTTAAATTCAGTACTCTATAAGCCAATCTTTTCATGAAAAAATGGGATTTTTGTGGATAAGGGACACAGATATATTTGCAAGTTGATTTTTTGTTGTTGATAATGAATGCAGGCTACTTACATTGCATGTTTGCAAATCCATTGCCAACTTATTTTTGCATGTTGTTAAATTCACGACCCCACAGTAATTCATGAAACTTATGAAAATAATGCCCTTGCAAAAATAGAGACTTAATATTTTACTCTTTGGAGATATATACAATTTCAATTTTGCTCATTGTTCAGCCATGAAAATTCATATCGTAATTCATTTTCTGACATGATGTATTGATCCATCTTGCTGTCATCAGATCAATGTGCTACCATACATTCACCGTCCCCCTAATGAGAGGGAAGACCAGTCCCTCAGTAGCAAGCTCCAGGAAATGGGGAAAGAGACCCAGAGCGCTAGCATTCACATCGTCCTCTCTCACACCGGTATCTCAGAAGCCATGCTACATAGACATATACAAGTAAGTAGCAATGACAGTGACAATGATAGTGACAGTGACAGTGACAGTGACAATGACAATAGGGACTTTTCGATTTGCACGTTCACTAGTTGACTGCTACGTGCGGTAATTCAATTGACTGCTTTGTGTTAATGGTATACAAAGTCGGTGAAGCGAGGCACCACACTTTGTGCAAGAGCCACTCACACGTCCACTGCCTTGAGGACGACCAGGATTTCCACTCAAAACGCGTACGTCAACAGGGCAGTTGACGAGTGAGCCGTTCTTGCACAAAGCGTGGTGCCTCGCTTCACCGACTTTGTATACCATTAACACAAAGCAGTCCATTGAATTACCACACGTAGCAGTCGACTAGTGAACGTGCAAATCGAAAAGTCCCTAATGACAATGACAATGACAGTGACAGTGACAATAGGGAGTTTTCGAATGTGTCGACGTGAACGCAGTCCTAGATCCTCCCAGCGACAATGGACTGCTTTGTGTTTAACTGCATACAAAGTAGGTGAAGCATGAAGCTAACAATTGGTGAAGCGAGGTTCACGTTTAGAGAAGACGGCAATACCATGTGTGATGCGTTATCGATCTGACTAGTGGACGAGGGAGAAGCCAGTGGACGGGCGAGCCGCTCTTGCACAAAGCGCGGTATGCAGTTTAACACAAAGCAGTCCATTGTAGCTGGGAGGATCTAGGAAGGCGTTCACATCGACACATTCAAAAACTCACTAATGATAGTGACAGTAACAGTGACATTAAGAAGACTTTTGTATATATTCAGTGTGACTCATAAAAAGGAAACCCAGATTCAACCCTAATTCAACCCTAATTATTGTTGCAATCAGTACATGATGCACCACGCGGTACCCCGGGGTAGCGTTGTGCCCCGGGGTACCATGTTGTGTAGCGCCATCTCACGTCCACTAGAGTACAACCCCAGAGTTATGAATGCAGTGTACGTAGTCATTCCCAATGCATGTAACAGTGCAGTGTTATTATGCATGGTGTGCAATGCAATGCACTGCTAGCTAGCTAGCCGCTCGCGCTCGTTCTAAGCTAGCCCGGACAATTACAAGCGCAGTGGCTATAGCGCTACCTCCCGCGGCTTTAGAACTTGATTTTATTTCACTTCTTCCTAAAAAACATCACACCATCGTTACTGTATTATAGCTGTCAAACTTTCAAACTTAGACAATGGTGGAAGGTGATGGTGGAAGGTGATGGTGACGGAAATTTACTGTAAGGGAAAGGAAGTAAAAGTTGAAAGAGCACGATATCGTGCAATACAGAAGTCGGGGGACGAGCAGGCCGCTGATCTGTGTACATGGTCATGATGGTAGCGGTTTTTAGGAAGGCGAGTGACGGGGAAGACAACCCTGCTGGCCCAAGTCCTCTCTCAAATCGAAGAAATAGAAATCAATAATAGAATAATTACTCAAAACAACAATGAATTTGAGAAAAATACATGACTTATAGGATTTTTTACAAGAACATGGGACACAATTGAATGTTGAAAAAATCACACCAAAATAATTTCCCACTTTTTGGTAACCCAGGGTACAGCCCTAAAAAAAAATTAAATAATTCAACAAAATGGCCGATTTTTATTTGGTACCCCAGGGTACCATTTATGTCATCACATATAGATTTAATCAAAGTTGGTTGCCTTGTAGCCTATCATGTTTTGTTATACCCCGCCAAACAAAGTTTGAAGGGGGTATAGGAATCAGTCAACGGTTGGGCGGTCGGTCCGTTGCAAATCTTGCGGATCGAACTACTTTCTCAGTTTTTGACCAAAGCTCATGAAATTTGGTACACACATTGGTCTTGGTGGGAAGATGTGCAAGACATATTTTTCGGATGAGTCGGAATCTGCGTTGCCATGGTAACGGCATATTTATGGCAGAAAATCAAGGAAACACCTTGCGGATCGAACTACTTAGTTTTTGACCGAAAGTCATGAAATTTGGTACACACATTGGTCTTACTGGGAAGATGTGCAAGACATATTTTTCGGATGTGTCGTTGGATGTGTCGGAAGCTGCGTTGCCATGGTAACGGCATATTTGTGGCAGAAAATCAAGGAAACATCTTGCGGATCGAACTACTTCCTCATTTTTCGACCAAAAGTCAAGGAATTTGGTACACACGTTGGTCTTGGTGGGAAGATGTGCAAGACATATTTTTTTGATGTGTCGGAAGCTGCGTTGCCATGGAAACGGCATATTTATGGCAGTAAATCAGGGAAAAATCTTGCGGATCGAACTACTTCCTCAGTTTTCGACCAAAAGTCAAGGAATTTGGTACACACGTTGGTCTTGGTGGGAAGATGTGCAAGACATATTTTTGGGATGTGTCGGAAGCTGCGTTGCCATGGAAATGGCATATTTATGGCAGTAAATCAGGGAAAAATCTTGCGGATCGAACTACTTCCTCAGTTTTCGACCAAAAGTCAAGGAATTTGGTACACACGTTGGTCTTGGTGGGAAGATGTGCAAGACATATTTTTGGGATGTGTCGGAGCTGCGTTGCCATGGTAACAGAAAATCAAGGAAAAATCTTGCAGATTGAACTACTTCTCAGTTTTCAACTATTGCTCATGATTCTTGGCACACACATTGTTCTTGGAGTTAAGACATGCATGACACATGAAACTGTGTTGCCATCATGATGGTAATGGCATATTAAGGTGTTTGCATGTATTCTGTTTTTACAATAAGTTATCTCAGTCTGTGTTATGCCACATCATATACTGTTTTCAATGCATGCTTTCACCAAGTGCCCTAATTTTTGGATAAGGCTGTTGTCACGGGGCGGGGGTATTAATCATCTTCAGTGATATTTCTAGTTTAATTAGACACCTTGATCAATCAAATCTGACCATGGACAGATGAACAGGTAGCATTTTTCCTGATTCATGTCAAATTTGCCTCTGTCCAAATTTTGAACGAAATGGATGGTCAACCCAAGATTGGTTGAATTGTCCCCATTCCAGTTGAATGCTCTCACACATGATGAAAATAACTCCTGAACCCCATTCATCCCAAACTTGGGCAAAGGTGATTCTGACATGCTTTTTCTTGACTCACACTGTATCTATATGTACTGTACTCCTTGATATGTATGTGTGTAAAAATCTAAAAGGAAATCAGAAAGTTCTGTACATGGTTTGTAATGATACAGTCTCTGCTTTAAAGGGCGAGTCAATTAGAATTACATTTCATGATAATATCAAAGTATTGTGTCAATACTGCTAGAAATCGCATATACTTTTTATTAAAAAGATCTGTGTACTTCTCTAAGCTTCGTTGAAATTGCCTAAATCGCACGTTTATCAGCTAGTCTGTCACGCCCCTCGAAAAATAGGGCCCAGTCACGTGCCTTGTCAGGTGACCTGTGACGTACCAGCGATGGTGTCAGTCTGCACACCTTTCCTAAAGATGATGCAACTCGAAAAATTTGGATTTCAAGGATCAAGCTGACGCGAGCTAGCTCAGTGGGATGGCCCTTCCGCTCACAGTACTGTTTGCAGTGACCACTTCAGGGAGGAGGACTTCGATAGTCAGGCCCTCAGGCCAGGGGCTGTATGACCAGCTAGGATTTGCGCCCAAGAATAAAATGCTGCGGCCGACAGCTATCCCTGTCATCAGACTGGGAACTGAGGGCTGTGGAACTGGAAGCCAAACACAGGGAGCTAAAAAAACAAGAGTCGGTCTGCAGTTCCCGGGGGGGGGGGGGGGGGGGGGGGGGGGCACTCAACCTGTTTTTGGATGTGGGTGTGCCGCTGCCAAAACAGGGGGCTAAGGAGCTAAATGGTTAATTGAGGAAGCTCATTTTTGAGGGTCTAAGGAGCGAACGGGCTCATGGGCAGAGCTAATTTTAGCTGCTCGCGATCTCACTACTGTCTACTCTGGTACACATACGGTGCATGAGCTGAGTCAGCGGTCGCAGCGCTGTTTTTAACGCTGTACATGCCGGGCCACTGCACTGGCTGGATGTCGCATGCAGATTGATCTCGCTGAGCCGCCGCTAGCACTAGTAATACCGCGTTCAGTTAGGGGGCACTAGGCCGCCCAGCTCCCCGCTGCGCTGGCCTGGGAGGCTAGGGAGCGACCGTTCCCGGACAATAGGCTGTGCGCATTGTTTTCTCATATTCTAGGGAGCGAGTCGGAAGCCAATCGAGGTGCGGTTAGTGAAAATCTGAAAATCGCATATCATGGGTACGACCCGAGAAGGTTGAAAATGGGGGACGTCACAGCGGCACATACATGTGTGACATATATATGTGAGTGCCCCCCCCCCCCGGGAGGCAGCTAGCTTGCAGCACACGATTTTGCTGTAATTGTTGTAATATATTTAGACTTTCATCCAGTCTTTCAGTGTACTTGGTTGTTATCATAAGCACGCACACAAAGATTCGCAAGGTACGGTCAGCAGTAAAGCGACTGTCCACACGTCTACTTGTCTGTAAAATATTACGTTTTTCCAAAACATAAACCTAATCCAAAAGAGGAATTATCATGGGTTAAGTGTTTGAAAAAATGCCAGACTTGTCATTTAACCTCTACTAAAATGTCTAAACAACCTATTCAAATCCTTTTGGGGGACTTAAAGATTGTCGAAATTGTATAAATAGTGATATGAAAATGGATAAATTATCATTCATTTATATTGCCAACATATTAGTCAAACTTAGTGGCTTCGCGGGGGACTTCCTGATGCTACGTCAAATCGCTCTAGCCAATCAACTGTCAATTTTTGGGGGCGTTCCCAAATTAGTGAGTTTTTTGACCAATTTCTTGTTACTGGGCAATTTTTTTTCTGTAAAAATGTCAGAATTGTGTCATTGGACCTATGTACTACATTTTTAGCCCCAATGTTGATTCTAATTGACTCGCCCTTTAATGATTTCATTATGTATATATAATGTCCTTGATTACTTTCATGTTGAATGCTTTCTAAATTTTTGATGAACAGTATATAATGTCATGCAAATAATGTACGAAATATGCATTGTACTTGTAGCATGCAGGGTAGTATAATGATCAACATATTTGCTACTTCTCATCTCCGAAAAAGGCACATCAATAGACCGGGAGGTTGAGTAGGTAATGTGCTTTACAGTTCAGGCAGAAAATGTATTTTAACAGCCAGGATTGATGGGCTTGCATTGAAAGCATACCATGTTTAATTACCACCTTTGATGGCTCTTTTACACAATATTGTTCAGTTTCTGAATTGATGTCTTCTATCATAATGGATCTGACTCTCGGTAATTGATACTGAGAAGAGTAAAAGCCAGGATTGAGCAGGGAGGGGGAGGGGGATGAGATAAAAATGATAGATGAACAATGCAGTGGGTGAGTGTATAGGTAGAGGCACTATGAACATGACGAACAAAGAAGCGGACAATTTATGCAGCTCCTCATTGTACCCTTCACAATTGCACTGGTTAACAAAAGAACATCCATTCATTGCTATCCTGTAAAAATATGTAGAACAGGTGTCACATAATAGCAGTGAAGGGATGTCCTTTTGTCTACTAGAGCTATTGTGGAGGGTAGAATGAGGAGCTGCATAAATTGTCCGCTCTCTTTGTCATCGTGTTCATAGTGAGGAGAGCCAAGGTAGATCAAGTTGAAAGGGAAATAAAAGGGGAGAGAAAGTGAATTTAAAAAGAAAGGGAAAGAAAGTGAAAGAGGAAGAGGAAGGGAGAAGGACAGGAGAATTGGGCATTAAGGAGAGGGTATGGGGAAGAGGAAAGGGAAGGAGATGGAGCGGGGAGGTGGGTGAGAGAGGAAGAAGGGAGAAGAGGGAATTGGAAGGGATTCATATTGGAAAGTAAGAAGAAGAGGCTGAGATGGTGAAGGATCGGGAGAAGGAAAGGAGAATGAGAGGGCAAGGAAAGGAATAAAAGGAAGAGGGACGGTACAGGGAAGGGACTAGGGGGTGGAAAGGGGAGAGGGAATGTGAGAGAGATTGAGAGAAGGAAAGGGAAGGGAAAAGATGAATGAAGGGGTAGGGAAACCTGCTTGGAGAGAGAAAATTTAAGAATGTTTACAGTATGAGGGAACTTGTCGGTAGGAGAATGTTGAGAGGTTAGATGGTTACATGTCGTTTTTTGAAGGTTCATAATCTCAAAGGTTCGTATTTCCAAAGGTTTGTTAGTGTGACGGTTCTTAATTGTTTCCCCCGGCAGTATGCCGGAGGATACTTTGGATTCAGCAGCGTTTCGCCGCCGCCGCGTCACATTCTTGTGTGCACTCTAGCGGTCACATTTCTCGACGAATTTCTTTCAGACTTCCTGTGGACGTGTATCTTGGTAAAATCTGGACCCTATAGTTTCTGGTGATGCTGCCCCCAGTGTTCCGTCTTTTATAGGGTCAAAGGTCATATTTTGATAGATGTCTTGTGTGTACTCTTGTGTGCGCTCTGGCGGTCACATTTCTCAACGGATTTTGTTCAAATTTTGCATGAAGGTGTCTCTTGGTGTAATTTAAAGGGAGCGACAAGTCGCAATCTATGGGCGGTTTTACTGTTGGCTGCTCCTTTCTCTGGATCAAAGTTCAAAGCGACTTCAATTTATCGCGCGCAGCTAATAAAAGTTCGCACATTGACCCAGATTTGAGTAAACAAGATCGCCCGTTCTTTATTCCAGTATTTGAATCTCATTGGTCGGTTACGTATGTAGGGATTCGAGTTAACGATCAAGCGAGGAATTCGGCAATAACATTCCTTCGGTAGCGCACGATTGGACCTGATTGTATCCGAATTTCCCCGAGTCAGGCCAACTGGTCAGGCCCATGGATTACGACTTGCCAGTCCCTTTAAAAACCTATAGTGTTTGGTGATGCTGCCACCAGTGTTTCGTCTTTTATAGGGTCAAAGGTCATACTTCAGGGCATGGCGTGAGTGCACTCTGCAGGCCACATTTCTCAACGGATTTTGTTCAAATTTTGTATGGAGATGTATCTTGGTATAATCTACAGATGTTTAATTTTTGGTGATGCTGCCCTCATTGTTCCGTCCTTTATAGGGTCAAAGCTCATTTGTCCCTTTTGTGCACTCTTACTTCTGCATTTCTTGACGGATTTCATTCAAATTTTGTATGGAGATGTATCTTGGTATAATCTACCCATATTTAATTTTTGGTGATGCTGCCCTCATTGTTTCATCATTTATAGGGTCAAAGGTCATACTTCAGGGCATGGCGTGAGTGCACTCTGCAGGCCACATTTCTCAACGGATTTTGTTCAAATTTTGTATGGAGATGTATCTTGGTATAATCTACCCATATTTAATTTTTGGTGATGCTGCCCTCATTGTTTCGTCATTTATAGGGTCAAAGGTCATTTTTCCATTTCTTGCACTCTTCTGCATTTCTCGACGGATTTCGTTCAAATTTTGCATGAAGGTGTCCCTTGGTGTAATCTAAAAACCTGTACTTTTTGGTGATGCTGCCACCAGTGTCCCGTCTTTTATAGGGTCAAAGGTCATACTTCAAGGGATGGCGTGAGTTCACTCTGCAGGCCACATTTCTTGATGGATTTCTTTCAAATTTTGTATGGAGATGTATCTTGGTATAATCTACACATCTTTACTGTTTGGTGATGCTGCCCTCATTGTTCCGTCCTTTATAGGGGTTTGTGTGCGCTCTAGCGGTCACATTTCTCAACGGATTTTGTTCAAATTTTGTATGGAGATGTATCTTGGTATATCTCTCAACACATTTCTTTCAAATTTTATATGAAGATGTGTCTTAGTGAAACCTACACATCTAAATTGTTTGCTGATGCTACCCCCACTGTACCACTTTCTATACAGTCAAATGTCATATTCAGGTTGTTGTTAGGGTCAAATGTCATATTTTCGTTGCATGCATTCTGGAGGACACATTTGTTAACTCATATCTTTCAGATTTTGTATGTAGGTCCATTATAGATTACACCTCTACAGTTTTTGGTGATGCTGCCTCTAGTGTTCCGTCTTTCATAGGATCAAAGGTCATATTTTAGTGGATGGCTTATGTGCGCTCTGAGGTCATATTTCTTCCGAATTTTCTATAAAAATGCATTATACTCTAATCTGCACAAATCGTTTTGGTAATGCTGCTCCTAGTGTTGACAATATTCCGGGCCACTGGCGGCAATTTCTACACCATCCTTTTGTTTGAAGGAGGGGATGGGGGAGGGTCTTTGTCCCTCCTTCAAATCGCTGCCAGTGCGGGGGATACATTTCGCATTGCGCGGCACCAGCAATGCACATTTCTAGTTCTGAAAGTGAATTAAGGTTCATAATTCTGAAAATGAAAAGGGTTCATGTATTTCAGAAGAGTTATGTGGGACTATATTGCATTTTTGGAATTACAAACGTTTGGAATTATGAACTCTTTTTCATTTTCAGAATTATGAACCCATTTCATTTTCGGAATTATGAACCAACTGCGATGGGAAATTTTTGTTTAACTAAAACGAAACTTTGGAAAAAAAAAGTACCCCTAGGATTAGATAAGGTGTTCATGCATGGAAGTTGAATGTTAAGAGCATTGTGCTGATATCCAGTTAATGTAAATGTTTAGCTTGTACATATAGTAAGATACTTGTATCTTACTAAACAAGCTAAACATTTACACTAACTGTTCACCCTCAATCTGGGATGAGTTTAAGGACACCTTAGGCACCAGCCTTACCATTTAAAACCTGGCGTCCACTAGGGCGCGGACAAGACATGGAATGTAAGATTAGTAAATCTGCATTCATTAGGCAACTTATCCACATATTCTTGAAAGATTCCGTTCACTGTCTTTTATCATTATCATTCAAACGTCGGGGGGGGGGGGGGATCATCTTTGGAGGTAACGTCATTGCATGGGGGGGGGGGGTAATTTTCCTGTCCGGGGGTAATTGTCCTGGGGGTAGTTGTCCTGGGGGTTTCTGGGGGTAGTTGTTCAAGGGGGGGGGATAGTGATCAAATGTCGGGGGAGGATCATCCGCGGGGGGCGGGGGGTAATCGTCATTGCATGGGGGGGGGGGGATTAATTTTCCTGGGGGGTAATTGTTCTGGGGGTAGTTGTCCTGGGGGGGGGGGTAGTTGACCTGGGTGTAGTTGTCCTGGGCGGTAATTGTCCTGGGCGGTAATTGTCCTATGGGGTGTTGCAAAAAAGTAGAGTTGCAATCGATCACAGATATCAGTTGCATCTTTTGCAACTGATTAATTAAAGGCAATTAAATGCAATCAATCGCAACTTTCTTGCAACGCCCCACTAGAGGGGTAGTTATCCAGAGGGTAGTTGTCCGGGAGGTAGTTGTCCGGGGGTAATTGTCCGGGGGTAATTGTCCAGGGGTAGTTGTCCTAGAATCGCGGGCAGCTTCGCGAATGACGGCTAGCAGGCTTATGAGAAAAAAAAAAAGTTCGTGCTGAATTTATAACCTTCCATTATTTCCTGATTTTGTCCGCATATCTTAAAATGGTCGTCAGAAAATCATCTTCATTGTCCTGGTCCGTGATTTTACCACTCCTAATGTCATCCTATATGTGTCTGCGCTGTCCTTTTATGATCACCATTTTCCGCGGCATTTCGCGACCTTCCCAGTTGATTCCTAGGACACTCCCAGGTATGACTGCAGTCAATACGCAGAGATTCGTAGTAATGTCCCAAGAAACAATGATTCACACACTTTTTCCGCGTCTGGCGCCGAAAGAATGCCGAAATGACATAATTTGCTTCTGCAACCCTTCCTAATCTTGACGGCACTCTAGAAAGAGAAAGTAGAAAGAGAAGGTTGAGTTCTGAGAAAGGTAAAATTAATTTGTGATTCTTTTTATGTTAGTTTGGAAGATTATCATGGTAGATATGTCCCCTGAAAAGGATTGCGCTTCAAATGCCCTCACATACATAATATGACAAGAAGCAGCTGAAATGTTCGAGCCGAACATTTGTGCGTAGTCCCATATACATATTTCTTTGTGCAGTGCATCTGACTCTCAATTTCTTATCACTTTGGCAATTCCAAAACTGTACAGCATACACCAATTATTATGTGCTATATAATTAACCTTTTCCAATTGCTTTGAGACAACTTCTTTCGCAATTTAATCTCATGTCGAGAACTCAACTTAAGATCATATTAGAGTGTTGTGCAATGTGACAATATATCCACCTCTCCTTCATCTTTAAAATACATATATACCACTTTTCAAAAATCTTGAACCCAGAGTTGGATTCAAATTTTGTTAAAGGACAGGCATTTTGGATCAACAGGATTCTTAATATAAAGGTCATGAACAAGACTCGGTATCTTCCCGTTAAATATTGATACTTAGATGTCCCTCCGGTCATCATATATGTCAAAGTGTAAAATGTGATTAAGATTTAAGTCCTGTTTTATGCATAAGAATGCCTGTTGGCAGAAGACACAATATCTATTGAAAAATTCAATGAATTATTAAAATGTTAAAGTTCTGAGACTGAGCACAATGAAATGAAATGACCTGAGGTATAAAAAGAGTTGAGAAGAATATGAGACCGTACATAGTTAATTTATGAAAAAGGATGGATCGCTGAGCTGAAATAATGAGATAGAAGACAATACTGCTCAGAAAGATTATCAGTAAGAAACAAAGGGAAATCAATATACAGTTAACAACAAAATTATTCATACCCCTTGGAAAATTCTAGTTTTTTGCATTTTTCCTAAAAATGAATGGTTAAATGAAGTTACTTGCACATCACTTGAATACATTTAGTTATCATCTGCAAATGAATGCCGTTTCCGGTTTCACCTCATTTGCATAACAATAGAAAAGGTGAGTTATCTAAACTGGGCGATGTTCAAAATTATTCATACCCTTGGTGATTTATTGACTTTGTCAATCAGTATGAATCCGATCCTTGTGATTAATGCTTGTAATTCACTTTATTATATAATACACCGTCACAAGGCTTCCGGAGGGGTCTCTGCTGGGATATCAGGCCAGTACCTGTTCTCCAATGGCTCAATCTCCTTGGGGATGTGTCCACACATGCTTCACCTGACCTTCAGGGAGTTCATTAGATTTTGTGTCCTACAGGTGATGCAGTTATCGACTTCATGATGACAGGACTATGATATTGAAATTTTCGGTCATTTATTCCATGCATTTTAATGAAAATTCTGTATCTACTTATGAAGCAAAGCACCATTCCTGAAGAGCCCTTCCCTTTTGCACTGCCTGTGGGAGGGTTCACCTTTATTCATTGGCCCCATTCTTAATCGGAGTGCTCAGGAAGGCCATGTTGGTGATATTAAAGTCATTTCATGACTCTAACGTCAGGTCACCATGAATAACAGTATGTAACCTTTGAGTACCATACACATCCCACATTGACTGTTACTGTATATCAATCTTCATATGGTATATTCTTTGTATCTTTGGTATGAAAGCTACAATCCTTGATATCAAAATGAATGTAAACCAAATTTAGACCATATGCCCTCCATGTTACCAGCTGCAGTGCACAAAATGCTACCAGTTTGACAGTGCACTGGAACATAAAGATCAGTATTTTAAGCTTCACTAGAGTACCCACTTGCAGGTGTCCATATCAAAAATGTGTCAATCAGTGTAACTGAATAAACTGATAAAATTGGCACCATCCAACCTTTAGACAACTACCATGGCCTCCCTAAACATAATGGAACAAAAGTATCAGGAAATACCTTCCCTTGACAGAGTGCAACAGTGAATGCCTCTAGGGAAGTCTCTCCAGGAAGAGTGCTTTGTTTCAACTTAGATACAGAATTATCATTAAAATGTAAGGAATATTAACGAAAATATCAATATCATAGTCCTATCCTCATGACGTCTAAAACTACACCACCTGCAAACACAAAATCTGCTTTAAATCCATCGAATCCCCTGAAGACCAGGTGATGGCATGTGTGGACAACATCCTCAAGGAGATTGGGCCATTGGAGACCAGGTATTGGCCTGATATCTCAGTAGAGACCTCCGGAAGCATTGTGACAGTGTGAAGAAAGTGTTACGAGCATTAATCACAAGGACTGGATTCATACTGATTGACAAAGTCAATGGATCACCAAGGGTATGAATAATTTTGAACATCACCCAGTTTGGATAATTCACCTTTTCTATTGTTATGCAAATGAGGTGAAACCAGAAACAGCATTCATTTGCAGATGATAACTAAATGTATTCATGTGATGTGCAATTAAATTCAGTTAACCATTCATTTTTAGGAAAAATGCAAAAAACTAGAATTTTCCAAGGGGTATGAATAATTTTGTTGTTAACTGTACATATAAAACTCTATAAAGATACAGAATATAGAGATACAGAATATTAATCTAAATATATTATTAGGCTATTTGAGGTTGTATAGGATACATTTTTATAACAAGTATGATCTACTGGCTTTTCCCCGTTATTTGACAAATGCACTTGTAACTGTTTACTGTACGAGAATGTCAAGAGCTCCACATTATTGACTCGAATCCTAGCCTGCTCAAATATATATCTCTCTCGATCTTACGCACAAGTAGTCTGCTGAGTGCCAGAAGGCCATTGTCTCATATACATGTACATGTAATTTTACATAGAATTAACCCTTTCAGGACAGGAATGAACAGGCTAAATTGATCACATTTTGTTCTTCAAATTGGCAGCAATAATATTTCTCTTTTAGCGCTGCATGGTTCTTTATAAGGTGTAATGTCTTTGAAACAATTTACACGGTTAAGAATTTTTGTCAAAGAATTGCCAATTTTGTTTAAAAAAACAATGATTTTGAACCTCTCAATGTGTTGCCAAATGAAGGGTTTTAAAGCTTATTTTCGTTCTTAAAATTCCTGGCATCAAATGCAACAAAAAATGGACATAGTATATGCAGAAGTTTGTGTTCTTTCTACTCATGCATGCATCTGGTATATTTTTTAGAGTTCCGAATCAAAAGTTATTGCGCCAAACCACAAAATGTGGTCAATTGTCTTGAAAGGGTTAATGCCCTTCTGGCTCTCAACAGACAAAGCATTCAATTTTCTTGGTTAATCAGCAACTCGCATGGAGAGGACTTTGACCAGGTGCCATGTCCCTTGTCGTCAATCTTCGGCTCGTTTCCTTGTCGTTAACGCGCAATAATTCAATAACGTTGTCTTCTCTGACTAGGGTTTCACCGGTAGATCACATTGTATGGTTTTGACTTTCTCGGAGGAATGGGAAAGTGATTATTTTTTTATCCATGGTTTACTGTTATTTCCCTTGTGTTCAATTTCAAAATGTGTAGGGGTTTGATGTTCTGAAGATCAAAATATTACTAAATGTTTGTTTTGTATTGGTGGTTGATCTAAAAGAGTTCTTTGTATTATTTAATACCAGCAATGTATTATGGAATTGTTGACTTTACAATAAGGGGCCTGTATATGAACATGTACATGTAAGATATGGATTGTAGGAGATATTTGACTCACAATTTATTGTGGACATTTCATGTGTCCAGGCCACAAATGTACAAAATCATAGGATAGATACTTCAGCAAAGGAATGAATGTTCATGAGGATGTTTGACTAATTACTTCCTCAGTCACTGTTATCCTATAGGCCTACTTTATGTTGTGATCACACATTATGGATTAGACTAATACTCTTGTCATTATATCCTTCTTTCTGGTGATATATATTTCATTGGCAGGAATATCAGATAATTAAAAAAAAAACATGCATGTAGCTCAATGCCATCCTGTAATATTGGATATCCTGTGGGTTTATCTTTTATGAATAGGATTTTCTTTTTATGTGAAATACAGAAACATAATCTGGTTAATAGTACATTCACATATTATTTCAGTATCATCTTCTGTCATCAAATCATCATGTTTGTAAACTGTACACTAAGCAAGTTTACTTAATTTCCAAATCTAAATGACATTTGCCAATACAGCTTTTTTCATATACACTAAAGGAAAAAAGAAACTTATAAAAGTTCAAGAGATCACCAAATTAAATTCTCTGCATGGAAATGTACCAAATTTGGATATAATGTTGATTCAATGCATGGCTTTAAATGACAGTCAATAACAAAAAGTTTTCTTCAATGCCACAAAAGAAATGTGCACTGAAGCAAAGGACTCTCTAATCCCCAAGTCACAAAGACAAACTGCAGCCTTGTACACCATATGCATGTCAATGAATGAAACAAAAGAATTTCAAAAGGGATTTGCAAGTTCATATCCAAACAGATTAATAGCCAGTATGTCCACCTCTAGCTTGCTGGCAAGCTGTACACCGTCTTCGCATGCTTCCGATCAGATTCGCGATGGTAGCCTGGGGAACATTGTTCCATTCCTCTTGCAGTGCTGCAATGAGCGTCTCCCTATTGATGGGTTGATTGTCACGCCTTGACACACGTCGACCAAGCTCTTCCCAGAGATGTTCAATTGGGGAAAGGTCTGGTGAACGGGCGCACCATGGCAGAACATCAATATCCTCTTGCTCGAGGGGTGCAAATCCCTTTTGAAATTCTTTTGTTTCATTCATTGACATGCATATGGTGTACAAGGCTGCAGTTTGTCTTTGTGACTTGGGGATTAGAGAGTCCTTTGCTTCAGTGCACATTTCTTTTGTGGCATTGAAGAAAACTTTTTGTTATTGACTGTCATTTAAAGCCATGCATTGAATCAACATTATATCCAAATTTGGTACATTTCCATGCAGAGAATTTAATTTGGTGATCTCTTGAACTTTTATAAGTTTCTTTTTTCCTTTAGTGTAATAGCAAACTGTGATATCATTTGCTTAGAGCAAGAAGGGAGTTAATTCATCTATTTGACACATATTTAACACCCTTCTGGCTCTCAACAGTTGATTTATTCATGTATGTTTGAAAATCTTTTACCTGCTAGTGACCACCCTGTAACTTTAAATTTGTGTTTATCGTCATTTTTTCTTTCAGATTATGCGTGTTCTGAAACCCAAGTACGCCTTTAGTGCCCATTCACATTATGTAAGTATGCCTTCATTAAATCTTTACACATGTAACATAAGCCTACATTGGCAAGTTGAAGGGTCCATACTTGCACACAGGAAAGACAAGACACATTATCGTTACATTTCACATTATGCATTTTTTTGTGACCTTTTCAAAATGTCTCTGTTATCTTGGAAATTCCCTTATGGAATGGAAATGGTGAATTTATGATTCTTGGATCTCTATCTATCTATCTCTCTCTCTACATGTATGTCCCATAGCTTGGGGGCTGTTCGGGTGACTGTGTGATGGATTTTGAGATACAGGTTCTCCATAACGTTATGTTTTCAGCTGTTCTAGCTTGTTGGTTGCTCAAAAGACCTTCCCAGAGTCATGTGTTGCATAGTCATAGGCCTGTGTGTAGGTTGTTTGAGTATTATTCCTAAAGATAAGGGGTGGTATTCTGAGATTTATTTTATCTTGATTTTAGTGAAAAGATTTTAATTGTCATAACAAATTTCAAATTGCAACATTTCATTGGTGTTTGCGCAAATGAACTCTGTGTACGCAGCCACTTTTGCGCAGGCATTAACCAATGATTTTTCATGCGTCCGGTAATTACCGGACGCATGGCTAGGCCATGCATCTGGTAATTTGCCATGCACTGGTAATGATTGAAAAAAAATGAATTTTTGGCAAAAATTTGTCCACCGTTCTATAAAACGATGATGCACATGATTTTTGTGTGTCGGTGGGAATAGTGTGCATGCGGTAACTATGGAAACTGGCATTTGTATAATACACCTATTGTTATGTAGGCACAAATGATCAACCTTTCCTAATTGCTTTGAGACAGTTTCTTTCATAATGTAATTGCATGACCAGACTCGGCTTTCTCTTTCAATTTATTGATTGGCCTTGTCACTCTTTCCAAATGCATACACTGTCAGGTAACTCTCCTTCTTTGCCAAATTCAGTACATGAGTTTGATCAAGTATTTATTGGCTCAAGTCGTGTTTCTACTTATTGGCAAGTTTCTTTATGGCAGTGAATTTATGGAGGCAGAATTCCTACACTCTGATAAAAAAGCTTAAAAGAACTTTAAGTGCTTTTTTTAGCTCACCTGAGCCTAAGGCTCGAGTGAGCTATTGCGATGGAAATTTGTCCGTCGTGCGTCGTGCGTCGTCCGTCGTCCGTTAACTTTTTACATTTTCATCTTCTCCAAAACCCATGATCGGAATTCAACCAAACTTGGTAGGAATCATCCTTTGGGGTAGGGGACCCAAAGTTGCTAAAATGGTACATGTGGCCCCCAGGGGGGCCCAGGGGGAGGGCCCCCAATTGTAAAAGCTATGTAAATTTCAAACATCTTCTTCTCCAGAACCAGGCATAGCTCAGACTTGGTATTGTGTATGGAGATACCTCTATAGATGAAGAATGAATGTTGTTCATGAAATTTCTCTGAGTGGCCCTATAGGGGCCCTGTGGGGGTAACATACTGGAGGGGGGGGGGGCGCTGCCAGGCAAAATTTACATTCTGATCTTCTTCTCCAAAACACATGATCGGAATTCAACCAAACTTGGTAGGAATCATCCTTAGGGGTAGGGGACCCAAAGTTGCTAAAATGGTACATGTGGCCCCCAGGGGGGCCCAGGGGGAGGGCCCCCAATTGTAAAAGCTATGTAAATTTCAAACATCTTCTTCTCCAGAACCAGGCATAGCTCAGACTTGGTATTGTGTATGGAGATACCTCTATAGATGAAGAATGAATGTTGTTCATGAAATTTCTCCGAGTGGCCCTATAGGGGCCCTGTGGGGGTAACATACTGGAGGGGGGGGGGCACTGCCAGGCAAAATGTACATTCTGATCTTCTTCTCCAAAACACATGATCGGAATTCAACCAAACTTGGTAGGAATCATCCTTAGGGGTAGGGGACCCAAAGTTGCTAAAATGGTACATGTTGCCCCAGGGGGGCCAGGGGAAGGGCCCCCAATTGTAAAAGCTATGTAAATTTCAAACATCTTCTTCTCCAGAACCAGGCATAGCTCAGACTTGGTATTGTGTATGGAGATACCTCTATAGATGAAGAATGAATGTTGTTCATGACATTCTCAGGGTGGCCCCATAGGGGTCCTGCGAGGGCGAGGTTATTATGCAGGAGGGGAAATGTACATTCTTTGCATGATTTGTTGTATGATTCAACCACCCTTGGTGGGAATCATTCTTAGATGTAGGAGATTCAAATAATACATGACATTGTAGACCATGGGGTTGGGGGGGGGGGGGAATTATGTTAATTTCTAACATCATCTCATGTACATCCTCCTAGTTGTTTCAATTTCTAACATATCTCCTGGTGGTGCTAGTAAGAACATGCACCAGATGTGAATTGATCCACCTCAGGTGAGCGTCGTGCCCCCTGGGGCTCTTGTTTAATTCTAAAAGGAAAAGTTTGCCGGAAGAAAGATTCCATTAATAAATTTCATTATCAGATTTACTTAATTATGCATGCCTTTTTTAGGCATTTTAGGCATTTTAGGCATGCATACAGTGCTATGAATGTTTTATAGGATTACGAATACCTACTATTTTGAACCTTAAGTTGAATGCATGTTTACAGAAAAAATAGTCATAAGACATGTTGTTGCCATGGTAATATTAGTTTTCAGTTTTATTATGATTTCACAGACACTTAGTTGTCATGGCCCATGACATCTCCAATAGTGAATTCACGTTGCCTTGATTATATTGGTACATGTGCAAGAAAATTAACACTTCATCAAAAATTGTGATACATAATTTATATGTTTACAGCAGTACAGTGTGTGTAGTGAAAGCTAAAGCCCATCACACCAAACTAGTTCTCACTACGTTCTAAAAATTCCCTGCCCCGTCCTAGAAAATCGTAAAACGGGTTGTGGTCGGGGTAGAATGTGTAACTTTGGCCTCTAAAGCGATCCTAGTTCGTTCATAAACGGTTTTCAATACGTCTATCTCGTCTGTACCCCGTCCACAGTCAGTTCATATCAAGTTCAGATTGGGTAAATTTGCCATTTCCAAGCAGTTCAGGCCCGTCCGTAGTCAGTTTAGATCAATTCTTTACTAGTTCTAGTAAAAAGCAGAAGTCCTTGAAAAAGAAAAACTCACACTCATCACACCCTTGATCAAGAAGAAGCCATGGTAGAATGGCTCAAGGCCAATGCAGTCCTGTATAACAAAAACTTGAGGCCTATATAAAGGACACAAAGAAAAAGAACTTCCTGTGGCAGAAGCAAGCAGAGGAGATGGGCTTAAAGCAGATAACCGGAGAAATGTCCCATAAAATAAGAGATAGGACAAATTATACAATTTTGGAAAGCTAATCCCCCAAAGAATACAATGAAATTAAATTTTAGAGATGTAAGCTTGTTCAAAAAGATTTTAAGGACCTTTTTTCAAGACCCCTGGTAGGGTCTCAGATGAGCCACGAAAGCAAGAATTCTTGCACTAGAAAAATGACGTCATTCTCGGGACAGCTAGCTTACGGTATACGACTTGACTGTACTGTAGCTGTATGAATTGTATATGTGTGTGTGGCTGCTGCAGTGATTCACCCAGTGATTGATGGAATGATGGTGTGATTCCAGTTTCTAACATCTGAATCAGGGCCAAAATCAGACATTTTGTCCACAAGATTTTCAAAGATTGGAAGAAATCAGTAGCTTACCTCGAACCGTGAACGTTATGTGCGCGCGCTGTATTGACGTGATTGTGAGCTAGCTAGAAGCAAGCAAGTGTGTCCCGAGTATTACGTCACATTTCCAAGGTTGAAAAAGAAACTGCCCGCGGGGCGAAATTATGCGAATATTTAGAATGCAGACACGTACTAAAAATGAGTAAAACTTATGGAGAACCTATTGGGAACTTATAGAACCATGTAGAAACGTGTTGCCAACTCATTCAGAACGTGTGAATTTGTTTTGAACGTACTAAGGATGTAGTGTGGTTGAGTTGGGTCTGTTTGGCAATGGACCTGGTCAAGTACACTATAGTGCGGTTGAGTTGGGTCTGTTTGGCAACGGACCCGGTCGAGCTACAAACTGACTCGGTCGTACTGCTTATTGATGCTCGACCACGTCATGTTGTAACTCGTCCCTAGTAGGATTGAATACGGCAATTTTTAATACTTGATGTTGCCATGAAGTTCTTAAACAGATCATAAACAGTTGCTACTACGTCTACCCTGTTCGCACACAGTTTGAGCCCGTTTTGGCAACATTTTCCAGAACGTAGTGAGAAGTAGCTTGGTGTGATGGGGTTATAATGGAAAACCATTGACCTGGAATAAGAGATTGAATTAGATGAGGTGGCGTGATGACTTGGTTTTCGAGGAATAGTGTCTGGTAACAGGAAGGTTCTAGGTTCAAAACCAAGTTAATGCGTAGTGCCCTTTGTACAGTAATACCCATGAATCCAATTGACCTTTTCACAAATATATTCAAATTTTATGCATATTTGACAACCTGAAAGCTTGTCAGAGACTTGTCAGACATAGCAACAAGTAATGTATGCAAACTGGATTCCAAGTATTGTAGTTCATTCATTAATAACAGGTTAATGGAATACCTTGTTACTACATGTAGGTCCCCAGGAAAGAAACATCCATAAATTTGAATAACTCTGTGAACAGGTCTATTGAATGAGATATCAAAAGTCAAAAGCCACAACTAGAACTATTAAAGGAGGTTCAAACAGATGGAGTCATAACGGACAGCCTCCCTTCGAAGCGAGCTGTGATGCCGCCACAACAAACATGACAAATATGCGCTCTCCGAAAACATTCTTCCAATCAAAACAAATCAAATTCCAATTGAAGGTTTTCGGTAACACCATAGGGAAGCTTCTGTGAAAAGGCTGTTGATATATTCTTTCGTGAAAAATAACCCACTTATGGGGTGTTTAGAGGAATTTAGGAGAAGTGAAAGGAAAGGAAAGAGATGGAAATGGAATGAAATTAAATTAAACACTTACACAAGACTATTTTTGGTTTTTGTTTTCGGTGTTTGTACACCAAAAATGAAGTGAAATGGAAAGGGGAAAGAAGAAAAAGGGGGAAAGAAGAAAAAGGAGGAAAGAGTGATTGAGATCAGGAAAGTTTTGAGCAGGCCAAAGAAGTTTGGAAAAAGTATTTCTGAAAAGAACCGTTTGTATTCCTCTGTAAAGTAGTTCTGAAAGAGAGTTTCTGAACTACGGTAATCTTTCGGTAAAGGAGTATATCTGTCTTGACACGTTTTGAACATTGTGCTCTGTTCATCGTCAGGAGATTAACTCGATGAAAACTACAGTGAGGTGAGTATTTATGCAGTTTATGCACTCACCATGGAAACCTACAGAGAACATCTAAATCAAATTCCATTTTATTGCATATCCATGGTTAAGTACAATGGAGGATATTCCATTGTAATGATAATTAGTTTTCGCAGACCCAAGTGTAACTTTGAAAAAGTGCACATGAATGATATAACAAGGTTCAAGCGAACATATTTAGTGCCAAAAATACCAGATTTGCGATGACAATTTCTTGATTGGGCACGTGTGCCCACTACATGTACTTTGGTTGGTTATGTTTCCTAGAGCCATCTTTCACGGTGGTAATATATATGAAATTTAATAATCTGAATTAAGCGGAAGGTGTTAAAATTGCCCTTAAAGAGGCATACATTTGTGACACTTTTAAGGCTATATCTCAAAAAATTGTTCATCCTGCGGCAGGGGAATTTCAGATTGAAATCGAAATTATTTACATTAAAACTGCACATTCATTTTCTGTGTTTATCGATTTATGAATTTAACTGCGCATCGTAAACATTCAAATGTCAAAACATCTCTAAATCTTTCCTGTTTACTTTGGCGGCATCAGACATCGCTTCAAAGACTCAAGGCAGTTTATTAATTCAATTGTACATCCTTTATAATCTGCCAGGTGTTTGCATTAATCATCGTTAGTTGAGACTCCATCTGTTTGAATCTCCTTGCTAGGATCAAGTTCTTAAAAAAGCTCCCCAAAGGCTCATTCACAAATAATGCAATAAATTGCTGCATCAAAATAAAAACTAGTTTACGTGTGATGAAAAGTAAGCCGGGGTGACTGAAAAATCAACTCTATGTTACAAAGGTCCCTATGTATTCTCACTTACTTTTGCGTTTAATATAAGATCCTGAAATCTTTGAAGCGCCTTACAATTTTGTAATTTTATTTTGCCACATATATTTTTTAAAATCAATTTGTCGTTTGGGAACAAGGCTTGATGGGTTAAAGTGTAGAGAGAGAAAGTGAGATCAAATAATATATATATTACTCTCTCTTCTCTCTCTTTCTCTAGCTCTTTCTCTACATGAAATGTAGAGTGAAAGAGAGAGAAAGAGAGATGAAACAAAATATATTACTCCTAGCATTTTCTTCTTCCTTATTTTATTATTTCTTGCTTTACAGTCAAGTTACATGAAGCACAACCTCCTGCAGCTGGTGGATTTCTTCAAGAAGGTTTATCCTAGAGACAGTTCATTGAATAGCATCAGAGAGGATATCTTTATGGAGGAGTATAGGATACCAACATGCAGCTATCGTATGGGAGTACCCAATATGGCCTATGCAGCAGCAGTAATAGGTAAGTAACCAACAACCTCCTTCCCTGCTAAAAAAACCTAAACAATAACATAACAGAGCAAAAGAAGTGGAGAAGGAGGAGGAGAAGACGACGGAGAAGAAGAAGGAGAAGGAGGAGGAGAAGAAGGAGGAGGAGGGAGGAGGGAATAGGAGGAGGAGAAGGAGAAGGGGGAGGAGGAGAAGGAGACGGAGGAGGAGGAGGGAGGAGGGAGTAGGAGAAGGAGAAGGAGAAGGAGAAGGAGAAGAAGGAGGAGGGAGGAGGAGAAGGAGACGGAGAAGGAGGAGGAGGAGGAGGAGGAGGAGGAGAATGAGGAGAAGAAGGAGGAGGAGGAGGAGAATGAGGAGAAGTGGAAGGAGAAGGATGGGGGAGAATAAATGATAAAATGTTTTGTGACTTCAAATATGATTGAAAGTATGGATAATAAACTTTCTAGGCTAACTGAACCCACAAAGTATAGACATCAGAGAGAGAGAGAGGGGAGAGAGAGAGAGAAAGAGGGAAAGAGAGAGAGAAAGAGGGACAGAGAGTGTCAGAGTCAAAGAGAGGAGGAAGAGAGTAAAACAGAGGGATGGAGACTGAACAAAGTTACAGAAGGAGAATTGACAGAGTTATGTACAGAGGCAATAATATGGAGACATACATGTATTAGTTGGAGAAAAAGGTAAGTAGGAGAGAGTTATATGCTCACAGAGAAATTTTGGAGAAAGATTAGTTGAGAGAGAGAGAGAGAGAGAGAGAGAGAGAGAGAGAGAGATGAGAAGAGGACATAGAGAGAGAGATAATCACAGAAACAAAAATCACCACTGTGTATTGTGTTGCAGAGAAGAACAAAAATTTCCGCTCTCTGACATCATAACGGCTTCAGCCCGTAGCCAAAATGAGAGCGTGTAATCTGGGTCAATCATGCCAGAGGCGTACGTTCATGTTCCACTTCTACCCCCTGGGCGTGTCTGGCTAACGAGCGAGCGTAGACAGGCCAGACAGGTTCGAAGTAGGGGTTGATAAATGACTCGTGCGAGGCGATGCTGATTATGCCATTACCCGCAAGTTTTGAGGAATTGAGATATCATGTTGGCGAAACGGGACGTCTCAATTGAGGAGCTGACGTAGATATTGGTATTTTGGGCAAGAGTGGGTTGTAGGAGGAGGAGGGAATGTGATGACTACAGAGCTTTAGAGAGGGGGAATGAAAAAGATCATAACAACATACAACAGTCAATAATAATAATAATACCTGGCATTTATAAAGCGCCTTTCCCAAACTGGATCAAAGCGCTGATATATATTATTACCCCGGTCATTGGATTCTGGCACGCCCGCACACAGTGTATGCACATTCTCCACTCCCTGGGGAGCATTCCAGCCAGTCGCCTGTTAAGCGCACACATGCTAAGCAAAGGACATTAACTTTCGCCATCCTACCGGGTACCCATTTAACACCTGGGTGGAGAGTGGCAAATGTAGATTAACGTCTTGCCAAAGGACGCTAGTGCTGCGGTGGGATTCGAACCCTGGACCTCGTGGTTCACAGTCCGGGGACTTATCCACTGATCCACAACAAGAGAAATAAAAATGTCTTTTCCAAAAATTTATTAAATCGATAAAAAATTAACATGGTGATGATATTCAGCATGGTGACCATACCATGCTGATTATACTGGTCCCCCCCCCCCTCGAAATTATTGGTCATCATAATTGCTCTCAGTTTTCAACTGGAAATAAATAAAGTATTTATTTTTTTATAATTTACATGTTTGATTAAGAAGAGGATTGAAATAGTTAGTGAAATATTACAACATCAAATGCTCAATGCTGTTTTACTGCATTTCAATTCTTTTTCCCCTTCAATTTATGGGGGAAGTCTGTAAATAGTACATATTTTGAGCTTTGTTTAGTAAAGAGGTTGCTAATAGAAATCAAGAAAGATTAAACCTGTGGAATACTATGCCCAAGATAACTCGGACTGGAGTCTATGGGAATTGCGTGTTATAGCAAGATCAAATCATACCCAACGGGTTACAAATTTCATCTCTTTTCTTTTGTTTCTCTCGGAGAAAACATACATTACATTTTGGTCTAAGATATATATGCAGCAGCTGTATGAGACAACAAATTATTTTTCCTGGAATAGCTTTCCCCGGACCATTAAGCGGTGTTGAACGATGAGAGGTGTTGCGAGTTCTAGTGGATGGTGAAAGGTGTCAGTAGATGGTTTGCTTTGATGGATAGGACCTTTGATGTATGGTGACATCTTGGAGGCAGGTTGCTATTTATAGATGATGGATGGTGATGAGAAAGTGGCTGGATTACAGGATCACTTGAAGGTGGGAAGTTTAGATTGGAAAGTATGCATTCCAAACTGAAGCTTGCAATGGGCCTTGTACATGCTATTGTGCTGTATATATGATAGGGCTCCACATTGCCCTTTTACTGAGTGTCAGTAGTTACTTTTCTTTTTTTTTCTTTGAGGGGGGGGGGGGGGGGTCTTTGCACAGCGGAAGTCTAGGAGTGGGAAATTACTTTGGTTTAAGCAGGGCTTCATATTAATTTCCTTTCACAGGGAGGCCAGATTGAAAATTATGTTCTCTATAAATGGGACCCCCTTAGTAAAATTTTGATACAGTGTAGGTGGGGGGGGGGGGGGGGGGGGATCAGAATTCTGGAGCCCATGTGCAACAGGAGCCTCTTAGAGTTGAGAGTCAAGTCCTGGTTTAGGTTTGGTAAAAAATAAATGACATACATGTATTGCATTAATATATTGTTTTAGGATTTCACTTGAATGGGATATGTTTGCAACCCCATCTTATTTTTACTGCATAGAATGAAAATAGTGGTACAATACAGCAACATCTGCTTCTTAGACATCATGTCCTATTTTATATAAAAATTGTAAATTCATATTTTTGTCAACATGGGAAGCCTGAAGAGTACATGAGCTGAGTTGTGGACAAGTGGATTCTTTAATTGTAAAAGCCCACCGCACACTATACGGTTGACCGCAATGCACTGTCAGCCTTATACCCGGAATGAGGGCCAAATCAGTTTCAAATTATAGGACTGTTCTGGCATCACTACGACTCGGCCTTTCCTCCGACTAGAAAGCTTGCAATAGAATAGGCCATATTTTTTTTCGATTTGACTCTCTATATGACTATTCAGAACCTTGATCAAAAATATTTTATTTGTTTCAATGTTTATATCAAATGCTATATTACATTTTTCTTTCGAAATGGGATCGCAGAATGATCGTATAGTGTGCGGTGGGCTTAACATCATGTTAAATTTTGCCTTTTTGTTTAGTAGGAGATGTATTTACAACATTGAGCATCAGAGTTTATTAAATTCCTTTCCTTGAACAAAAATATTTTATTTGTTTCAATGTTTATATCAAATGCTATATTACATTTTTTTTTCGAAATGGGATCGCAGAATGATCGTATAGTGTGCGGTGGGCTTAACATCATGTTAAATTTTGCCTTTTTGTTTAGTAGGAGATGTATTTACAACATTGAGCATCAGAGTTTATTAAATTCCTTTCCTTGATCAAAAATATTTTATTTGTTTCAATGTTTATATCAAATGCTATATTACATTTTTCTTTCGAAATGGGATCGCAGAATGATCGTATAGTGTGCGGTGGGCTTAACATCATGTTAAATTTTGCCTCTTTATTTCCGACATTCTCAGATGCAGACGGCACCCTTCACTACACGCTCCTGTGGCTTCCCTCCCGCTACAGACAGCTGTATAGGTACGCAGCCTTCGTCATCGTCATGGCGATGATTGTATTCTATCGCTTTATGTGCAGACCAAGGGCAAGAAGGAGACATGATTACTCTTACGTTGAGTACGTTAATTCATGATTGTTGGATAAAACAAGGTTTGATGTCTTATTTATTTTATAATATTCCTGAAAAGTACTGTAGTCTGTGTATTGTTGCCTTTGCTATGCAAAAGGTAAATCTTTTTTTAGAATACTTCATGAAGAAGTAGAAGTTTTTACTGGTAATCTAAATCATGGTCTAAACCTCCACTGGGGGTATAGTAAGCGTATGTAATCACATTTAAGAAAATGTTGCCCTTTCATTTTACACCAGGACACAATTTCTACACTTCATAGAGGTTTAAATCATGTTTTATGAAGAATGAATCTCTTTGTCAAGAGTCTGTTTTAATTTACAGAACAGAGAATCGTGTAAGTTCAAATTTTAGGGAGAATTGAGATAAGGAGTGTAAAAAAAGATATGTGTTCATTCATTTTTGTGAATTATAAACCTAAAAAATAGTCGGTGCAAGTTACATTTAGATTATATTTTTGACTTTTATTGTTTAAATCATTTACATACTGGAATGTTTTTGTTGAGTACTTTGAGACTCACTGACATTTTGTTTTTGTTTTGTTTGTTTGTTGTTGGGTTTTTTTTTTTTTTTTTTTTTTTGGGGGGGGGGGCATAGGGCTAGGAATCTGAACTGCTTGATAGTGTTGAGCCCAGTCTCATACCCTTGTTCATTCTCCAGTCAAATAGACATCATATGGCATGCCCGTCACTCATTTTTCAACTTGCTCCCAACGACCTGTATTTGTTATGTAATCTGGATGAGGGCTATGATCATAATTTTTTTTTATAATGCGATCCCCCAACCTTCACTTTCAACAACTACCAGTATTTAATTCTTACTGGTATATCGGAGAGGGCTATAACCATAGCAATTTTTAAAATTTATTTTTGTTTTTGTTTTTTTGTTGGGGGGGGGGGGACATATGATCCTCCAGCCCTCATTTCTCAACATGCTTCTGACTACCAGTATTCGTTATTATATGTAATCTGGACAAGGGCTATGATAATAACATTTTTTTATCATCATAAGATTGCTATGCACTTCGAGGCTGAATAGATCTATAGTAATATGTTTATGCACAGAGTGTAGTATTTGAGTAGGCTGAATATAACTCGGAACACAGGTTTGAATCATATCTATTTTATCACCATGAAGTTCGTTACAAACATCGATCTCTACCACGTGGATATAGCGTCATACGCACGGCTCTATGCGAGCACTTGATGCGGCCGCACAACCAAAATTAGGAGCCCTACACTCAAACACAGTACGTGGGACACCGTTTGCTGTGTACGATTCCATTGTACTCCTATGCAAAAGATACGTGATTTGATTTTTCAATTCAAATAGACATTATACTGATTGTCACATTAAATCGCCTTCAGAATTCGTAAGGATAAACTTGTTTTGCCTGTTTGTGCAGTTAATTTGTGGAAAAAACTTTACAGTGATGAATTATTAATTCCAAAAATGCGTAAAATTGTATTGAAACAGTACAGCAGAGGTGTTTTCTGCGAGCCTTAACATGGCGATCGGTCGCATCAAACCTAGAGGGGGTTGCGTTATCCACTGGTAGAGATAGATGGTTACAAATCATATATATACGTCATTATTATGTTGCACGTTTACATATTCATAGATTTCCAAATGTGCAATAGTATTAACACAAGGTGAAAGATTTGCATAAAATCAATCGTAGGTACAAAAGCCTGGCACGTGACCTATTGAAATGTACTTATCATATCATGTGATCTTAATAAGACTTTTTCTAGGTGGTGATGCAAGGTATTGATTTATTTTCTAGAGTTTTATAAGGTATCTCAAAAGTGCTGGCGATTGTGTATGTTTCGATTCAGGGTATGTACTTGAATAAGTGTGCGACCCAATAGAAGACTGAAGAGAATGTGAATATAAAATGTACATCTCAAACTCCCTTCAGCAGATATGTATACATGTAGTTCTGTCAGATCATGGCCACTCAACTAATATTGCTGTAAACAAGCGCGACCAAAAACATGCATGAAAAGGGTAGTTTTTGCTGGCTACGGCGCGTCACGTGCTTGACGCGTGTAGGATGTCAAAAAAAAATCAGGAAAAAGGGTATGTTTGAGTTTGTCATACGTGTTTAGAGTATCTTTTCCCAAATGCTTGTCTGGATTTTGTGCGACTGGTCTTTTGTTTAGTTGGTAAAATTTCAAGAAAGCACGCGAAAAGTACTCGAATGGATAAAACGCATTTAGGGGGTGTTTGGAAAACCTGTGTTCATGCGGGTGTGCAGCAATGTAGTTGAGTGGTCCCCCCGGGGTACATGTACACGTTTGTAATTACTTGAGAAATATATAATTGTAAATGCACACTTTTCATATGGTTACAAGGTACACTTTGATGTTGTTAATGAAGTGGAATGTCTAATAAATTGGACTAGAACGTTCGAAAAAAGAACATCACTTGGAGTTTTTTGAGAAGAGTGACCAATGTTTGCATAGGAAAATTAAATGGTTAATTTTCCATAATTGTGATGAGAATTTTATTTGTACCGCGTTATGAATACCGGTAGGCTTAAGTCTGAAATCATAGATGTTTTTATAACTAGACAAGTAAATTCAAAGGAAATCCTTACCATTCATATAATCTTTTTTGTCAGAACCAATTGAATTAATTTTGCAACATTTAAAGATAAAGTGGAGTTCTGGTCATGTGATTACATTGCAAAAGAAACTGTGTCAAAGCAATTTGGAAAGATTAATCTTTTCTACTCAGGAATCATCATCCCCCCCACTAACAACAGAAAGCGTGTTCGTGTCTACGCCACTGTTTGGAATACTCAAAATGATAAGAAATTGAGTGGCCCAATCACGCTGAAAAGCACATGCACTGCACACAGAAATGGGTATATGGGACTGCACACACATGAGGAATGAATGTTCAGCCCCAACAATTCAGCTATTTCTCCTCATATTTCGAATATGAGGGCATTTGAAGAGCAATCCTGTTCAGGGGACATTTCTACTATGATGTTCTTCCAAACTGACGTACACGCATGTAAAAGGAATGAGAAAGCTCGCAAATTATTTTTCACCTTTCCCAGAACTCAACCTTTTGTTTAAACCAATTGTGTGACTGGAGGTACATGCAGTAAATTTAATGCAGTGTCAGTATATACGCTGGAATACCTACTGGTAATTCCTTCAAAATGATGAAAAATAATTGTAATGATGATGTGATGAAAAGATTCTTCAGTCATGCATCTCTGCCAGTGAGACGAGCTTTTTTGAATTGCTTTATAATTGTACCAGCGTTAACTCTTAATGTGCCATTCAAAAAATTTCTTAAGGGGTAACTACCACTCTAGCAGTATAGCATTACTATATACAGGTGATAAAGGGATTATATCATGTAACAAATTGAGACCGGAAGCGGGTTATAATGCATATCTTTTGTGATGCATAGTGCAAATCCTATTGTTGATTGGTTTCTATCATTGTGCAAATCAGCACTTGTGGCACGCCTACAATTGTGCCATATAGCACTCATGGCAAATAAAAGGTTAATATTGACACTCAAAATGTCGAGGCAAGCATAACAATGTTTGTAATGTTTATATGTTTTTATTTCTAGAGGTATTTAGATTGCCTTTTAATATGTTTCTCAAATAAATTACACTAAAAAAAACCAACCAAACATACCAGTATTAATATTGAAAGCTGAAATGGCTCCACAAGCATAATAATTGTTTTAATGTTTATTTGCAGAGGTATCTAGATTACTTTTGAAAGTGAGTTTCAATCAGTTACATTTTTAAAAAACCTACCAGCATTAATTATATTAATTATATTTACACCCCAAAAGGTGAAGCAAGTATTGTATTGTATGTATGTTTTTGTTTAATAATAATAATAATATTGGGTATTTATAAAGCGCCATTTCCATTACGCAAAATGCTCAAGGCGCTGTAAAAGTAGAGGAAGATTACAGTAGTTACAGAGTACAAGAAATTGAGATAAAGAATCTATTGAAATATACATTTACAAAGGTATCTATATTGCTTAGCAGGATATTCTTTAAAATTCACACTTTCAAAAAACCTACCAGAATTAATATAGGCATCTAACAAGGTGAGAGTGAGACAATTCAATGATTGTTGCAATTTTAGGTTTTTATTTGCAGGAGCATTTTTAGACAGGTTGTCGGTATTCTGAATCAAGACATGACATAACATACTGTTCTAATGTACTTCTTCTTGTCAAGTTGAGCAGTGTTTTGTCAGTGATTCAGATGCAAGTCAGATGCAAGTCAGATGCAAGGATTTCAGTAGCTTATAACAGTTGTCGGTAAAAATTACTGACAAAAAGCTTGATGAAATGCTCCCCTTGTCTAGTTGAGCAAGTGTTAATACTATTAATTTCATGCTAAAAATGTATTCATTTTGTGATAGTCTAATATTTGTTTGATGAGGGTTTTTTTTTTTAGTGATAAGTAATCGTGATTAAGTTTTCATTCTTAGTTTGGTTTTGATATTGGTTTGTTGAATATTTTGATTTGTAAAGGTATGAATGATTATTGATGACATCCAAAGGTATTTGTAGAAAAAAATGTGTGTGCTTCATGTCTATGTTGGTTATCATATGTTGATTCTTTCAAAGCTGCAAATTTGCTTATCAATTTTGAAATTCAAAAGCTGGGAAAGAGAATTATTTGCTTGATGAATGCTTAATTTTTTTACATTGGAAAGAACACATTTTTGCTTTGATATGTCAATGTCCAATGTTTGTAAATCAAGCTTTTTTTGTCCAGTTTGTCTTGCCCATGAAGAAACTGTTTTATTGAACTTGAATATTTAAAAATTTTTAAAAATTGCAATTATCCTGGTCGTGTAAAATTTGTCCATGTTATAAGTTATATCATTTGTACAAGATTTTTTTTTAGCAATTAGAATTACCATGATGGCTTTCTTTTTTTCACAAAAATGACAATCATGTACATATATTTGCAAAAATGATGCGATGGGTGCATAATATTTGGTTTTATATCTTAGTAAACTGTATTTCTTATATTTTTTAGAATGCATAAAACAAAAGTTTAGTTATTTTTACACCAACACCACAAAAAAAACATGTAGAGGTTACCATAAATGGCATGAAATTGTCATTACTACAGTGTAGTATTATATTAAAATTTGTAACAGTGGATCGTCTGTTCAGATAAATATTTTCAGAAAAGATTTCAAATTGTTTTCAGTCAATACTGCTTGTCAGTTAGAAAGTGAGGAAATATAATGTGCAATGTGTTTATAGTTTATAGAAGAAGTTTATATTTGTATTTACTAGTACATGTTAATGCTTTTTTATATGAGGAAGTAAGATTATTTATGTACATAGTGTATCACAGGACTGTAAATTTGATTGGTATTTATACACGAAGATTGCATAACTTAATCTTCACTCAGGTTTTTGCAAAATATACACTGTATATTGGTATGAAATAGCTAACCTGATTTACAGGTGGCAGTCTTACGTCAATTCAGCAGGCAAATTTCTCAAAAAAAAAGAATCCTGCTCAAGTGTGTTTTAAACCAGGAAGCAAGTTGCTTTCATTAAAAACAAGCCAAAATTAGTTGGAAAAAGTTTTGGAATAGTTTGACAAAGGGTGAAATTTTTTTGGTGGAAATTCCGCATTTTTGCTATTTTTTGCAGACAAATAATGATTTTTCTTCATTAGTTTTTATATTATGTACAATGAATATTGAATATTCATTTATATAATTTGTGAGAGTCCTTTCAGATTCATATTTCTCAGATTTTTCTGGTTTGTAACAAAATGGACTGTTTTCAGGCTTGAGTTACTACTTCATGAAAGAATCAGAAGATATACATGTACATTCATGTTGTCTGGCAGGAGTTATATATTGCGGTGCATTTGAACTGACCAAGTTATTTTTTTCTATGCACGTGTTAGTATTTGTATAAATCGTATAATGAAAATTATTTTGTCTCAGCATTTTGGTTTGTACGTGTAGAAATGTAGTAAGTTTACAAAAATAATTTGTGTAGTTAATGAATGCTGTCTGCCGTTTTCATGTTAAATAGTTTTGTTTTATATGGTTTTTTTAACAAGTTGTAAAGATATAGAAGTATAAATTAGCATGCTGAAATATGAGTAGTACCATGAGAAAGTTTATCATTTAATCTAATGATAATTATGATAATGACAATGGTAAACATAGTAATAATGATAATGATAGTAATGATAATAATGATACATAATAGTGATATTAATAATGATATTAATAATAATTATAATAATAACAAAAACAATGATTATGATAATAATAGTTTAAATTAGACTACTAACAAAGATGGAGAAGAAGAAAGAAAGAAATCTTCCTAAAATTTGTTTATTATATCTGTACATTTTATGTTCACCGTAGAATATAATGTTATCCACTTATATCATAAATTGAAATAACGTTAAAAAGGACCATATTTTGGCACAAGCTTCCCTGCACACTTACACTTGCAATGTGTGTGTGTAATTTGAAATATATTTTAAATTGTGACATGTGATATCTTTAAGCACTCGTACTTCCAGTGTTAATCCAAATAGGGCACTCTAATACCATAACAAGATTTAATTACTTTAGCCAGCTTTTTATTCATCAATTTGACAAGATAAATGTTTGTATAAAGTACAATAAAACTGAAAAAACTAAAGGTAATAGCCTGAAGGCCTTTAATCGGTTCTGAACAGACGTAGGTGTGTGTGCAGGTGTGTGTGTGTGTGTGTAGTTGGGTGTTTACAGATGTGTATCCATCAGATATTATTTACATCTGGGGACTGACCTTTAAACTTCACCATCCGAAAGACGTGACTCAGTTTTGAACCTGGGTCCGATCAGAATCAGTTTCAGAATCAGGCGAAGACACAGAGAGCTGACCGTAGACAATATGACCGCTAGACCAATTTAAATCTCCCAATATATAATGATATATCAGGGAGGTATATGTGAGGTACTTTTTATTCTCTTTTTTTCATGTTTTGAAGGTGATGATTTGAAAATGAATTGGAAGAAAATATACATGTATAGGGTAGGTGCAGGTAATATGGGACCCTTAAGCTCATTTGCATAATTTGCATAAAGACAAATAAAGACACACAGAATATACTTTGTTCCCATGAATCAGTAACGACTAGTCTAACTTTTAATGTAAAGAAAACAAAATTATCACCAGCCCCCTGTCCATTATATGCAAATTATGACATCATCACCAATAGTCCCATATTACCTGCAGTGCAGGTAATATGGGACCATTAATTAAAGACATTAGGTTCACATTAAAACGACTCTATTATGTCTGGTATTTACTTTAAAATGTATAAAAGTCATTAACTGTAAGATGATTTCACATTTTAAGAACCTTTAATGAATATGTTGACTTAAAATTATATAATTTATAGATCGTCTGAAGAAAAGTAAACCTGCAGACCAGTCCTATGCCAAGAATAATGCAATGCCTTAGGCTTCCAGCTCAGTGAAATTGACAAAATATGTATGGTTGCTGTGGCTTTTACTGTGAACCTCAGCTCAGGGTCCCATATTACCTGCAGCCCCATATTACCTGCACCTACCCTATATACAGTGATGTTATACATGAAATTTGTATCAAATGATCAATGATCAAGTATTGATATCCAATTTTGTGTCTGTATTAAAGTTAGATTTTATGTAATCAATTTACATTGATTTACATACATACATACATACATACATACATACACCATTTGGTGTACAAATGCATTGCCCTTTCTCATATTTTGTACTAAAAAGACTACTGTATGTATCATATTACACTCTGGAGGCTATAACTTGCAAGTGCAGCTTTTACTTTAGACTCATTCCTTATTTCACCCTTCAAGCTCATGCAAGCAAATTGAATTCAAAGACTTGTACTCAATTTTTATCTCACTTTCTGTCAACAAAAAACTTAAAATCAATGTATCATTTGTTTTTGGAGTATAAGTGGTACCATAAAATATGAAACAATAAACTGAAACTAAAATTGAAAACATTTTACTGCACCGCTTTAGCTGCCTGTAATATGTATATGTACATGTACATGTATATAATGATCACATACATGTAGGTTTATATTGCTTCCCTGCTAGACCTCTGAATTATGTGGATTTCATGATTGAATGTGGATTAGGGATTTTAAACTGGTCATGCAAGGTTAATACATTGATTGACAGCTTAATCCTTCATTGGTTTATTATAAATCCGTAGATATGATCTCAGATCCCAGAATGATATGAGAGAATGGTATCTCGGAAGGGAAAAATAATCATACAAGCAATGAATGCTTTCTGAAAACCAAGCTAGTGCTTATGTAGCACTTTCAACCCCAGTTGCACTGCGCAAAACCAACTCCAGAGCGACTGATAACAAGTCCATTTGGAGAATATTAATTTATATTTTTGTTCAGTGTATTGTCGGTCTCATGTCCGTCTCATGTGGCTCGACTGGGGAGTAGAAGTTTGTAGATATTTTCATATACATGTCTGTTTCTATTTGTGGCCATCTAGTCTACATTTACGAACTCTAATTTGGCTACGAGGCTACTTTAGCTAAACTGGAGTTGGATAGACAATAGTTTTGTTAGGAACGGACCCAGTGCTAAAGGTCTGTGATGGTGTTGATATCATCTACCTGTTGCTCAAACTATATAATGCATTTTGACAGATGGATTTTTTCCTGCCGACCCCTCTCCAATTTTTCCTTCAATCTCCCTCTTCCTTTTGTACTGGAGTGCTGATATGATGTATATCACCATGGAAACTAATGGAAACCATCCTCTTATATTTCATATGTGCCCTAACACCCCTGACTTGGTACGAGTACCTTGTCACCTTCAGGATGACCTTATCTACTCATCAAATCTCTTAAATAGCATCCTCCCTCTATTGTCCTTTACACAGCATGTTCCTCTTTCCTGCTACCTTTTTTTCTCTCTTCTTCTCCTTCTCCTGCTCTCTTTCTCTCCCCCTTTCTTGCTTCTCTCTCTCTCTCTCACTCCGGATTTACTTGCTTTTCCTCTTCCACTCTCCATCCCTTCCCTCCCCCTCTCTCTCTCCTTCTCTATTACATGTACATAAATTTCATTGCATTTTTTGAGTCGTACTACTAATCAACTATACATTGATATGAAATGATACTGTTTTATTGATGTATACAGATCAATCAAATATATGTTGCATACAATGCTGTATGGTCACACATATAATTTACATGTATTCAAGCCTTCTGTATATGCCATAAGCGAGTCCTTGAAATTGCAATTTCAACTTTCCACCTAAATACAGCTATGGTTCATTCATTAGAAACCATACATATTTACTATCGAGAGATGTATGATGATATACATAGTCTGTTCCAATTCCACATGCATTCTCTATACAGACAAAACACATTTACAAAGTACATGTATGTTCCTACATAATCAGTGTATATGTAACTTTACAATCAATATCTGTCGATTACAAAAATACAAATAATACACTCTTATAAATAAAAATCTTATAACTCAAAATATATTGCGTCAAACCTGACCAGCAGGCCTTTACATTCTATTTTTAAAAAACCCTGGATATAAAAGGATAAAACTCTTAATGCAAGTTCCACCTGTTTGAAATCATTGCAAATACAGTCAAACCTGCTTTAGCGACCACCTGTACAGAAAGACCACCTGTCTATAAAGACCACAATTTTTGTTTCCCTTGAACGTTTCTCATTGAAAAGTGTATTAAAGGAACCTGTACATAAAGACCACCTGCTCTTAAAGACCGCTTTTCTTGTCTCCCTTGAGCGGTCTTTATACACAGGTTTCACTGTATAAGCAATTTTTAAGACTGCCAAAAGTACACAAAAAGGAAACAAAGCAGAAAATCAAGACAGCTAATAGATATGCTTCTTCAACATTTGCCACATATTTCAAGAAAGTATATTTAACGCCTACCATGCCGTGGGCGGCAAATCCCGCTCAAAAATGTGAGTGTTCAACATTTCGTTGAGGCTCAGAATGTTTTGAAAATTTTTCCTCATACAATGAAGGGAATATATCAAGAAAATATTTTGCTTTTTCTTCAAAGCTAATACAAGTTTCTCTAATTGGACAGATCATAGCTTTTCATTATACTTTTTCAAAGGCATAATGAAGGTCTGTATTAAGTAGATGAAGTCACTTGATTTTTTAATTTAAGAGGAGTATAATATGGTCCGAATTGATCCCTGTCCATTGCAGGAAATATTGAATAAGATGTCCATCTCAGAACGATTTCTTCAATAACTTGATTTAATCTTGAAGATATACAGTGGACATGGATGAATAGTAGCATTTTTAAAAAGAAATAAACTAGATGAATCTTCGACCGCGCGGTCGGAATTTATGCCTCCGCCATCACCAAATTGGAAATGTATGGCATACATGTACACTCTAAAAAGGATTGGCCCAACAAAATTACAAATTTTTTCACTTAAAAAGCACAAGAAAATTTATTTCATTTCATTTTCATCCCGTACAAATAAAAAACTTACCATTGATGACTTACAATCATCAAATACACCAAGGAAATAGATATTTTATAGCAAATGACCACTGTCCCCTTGAAATTTCTAAAATAGGTAGGCCTAGACTCCATACATCACGAACCACTTTTATGCCTCCGCCCACTGTAGGCATTATGTTTTCGGGTCGTCCGTCCGTCCGTCCGTCCCCTTTTCGTTCTCGCGATAACTTCAAAACCGTTTCGCGGATCAGCTTGTAACTTGGCCCATGTATTCATATGGGAGGGACGATGAACTGATTAGATTTTGGGGTCTCAAGGTCAAAGGTCAAAGGTCACAGAGGTCATTATATACATAAAAATGGTTTGTTCTTGTGATAACTTGGGAACTGTTTGGCGGATCAGCTTCTAAGTTGGCCCATGTATTCATATGGGAGGGACGATGAACTGATTAGATTTTGGGGTCTCGAGTTCAAAGTTCAAAGGTCACAGAGGTCATTATATACATGAAACTGGTTCGTGATGTATGGAGTCTAGGCCTACTTATTTTAGAAATTTCAAGGGGACAGTGGTCTATTTGCTATAAAATATCTATTTCCTTGGTGTATTTGATGATTGTAAGTCATCAATGGTAAGTTTTTTATTTGAAAATGAAATGATTTGTAATTTTGTTGGACCAATCCTTTTTAGAGTGTACATGTATGCCATACATTTCCAATCTGGTGATGGCGGAGGCATAAATTCCGACCGCCCGCGGTCGAAGATTCATCTAGTTATGTATATAATGACCTCTATGACCTTTGAACTTTGACCTTGAGACCCTAAAATCTAATCCGTTCATCGTCCCTCCCATATGCAAACATGGGCCAGGTTAGAAGCTGATCTGTCAAACAAATTACATGTATGTACATAACTACCTCTGTGACCTTTGACCTTGAGACCCCAAAATCTAATCAGTTCATCGTCCCTCCCATATGAATACATGGGCCAAGTTAGAAGCTGATCCGCCAAACGGTTCCTAAGTTATCACAAGAACGAACCATTTTATGTATATAATGACCTCTATGACCTTTGAACTTTGACCTTAAGACCCTAAAATCTAATCACTTCATCGTCCCTCACATATGCATACATGGGCCAGGTTAGAAGCTGATCCGTCAAACACTTCTGAAGTTACTGCGAGAACGAACCATTTTTATGTACATAAGGACCTCTGTGACCTTGAGACCCCAAAATCTAATCAGTTCATCGTCCCTCCCATATGCATACATGGGCCAAGTTACAAACTGATCCCAAAAAACAGTTTTGAAGTTATCGCGAGAACGAAAAGGGGACGGACGGATTTACGGACGTATGGACGACCCAAAAACAAATGCCTCCAGCACCACCTACGGTGGGCGGAGGCATAAAAAAATGATGACTTCCTCTCATGTCACAGTGATGAAGATAACAAAAGAACTTAAAACCAAAGAGAAACTAGAAAGGGAAATAATGTCAACAAATCAACATGTGATATCATCCAGGAAAGCAAATGGCAGCCTCCATGACTGTGCAACTCTTGGCATTTCTATGGGGTTCCTAACCATTTATATAGACTTCATAATCATAATTTTATAGTTTTATAAAGCTATTAATACATGGTTGTGAGTTCGTGCATTAGTGCGATCCGGCAACATGCAGGTTTTTATCGTGGTGTCCAACACACTCGGCTTGCGCCTCGTGCGTATAGTACACCACGATAAAAACCTTTGTGTTGCCAGATCGCACCAATGTACTCCCAGCGATGTATTAATAGTATACTATCACATATCTTCTTAATTACATTAGGAGACGAAGGATTTGTATTTTCTTGGACACTCTCATGGCAGATCCAACATGGTGATTCCACCCTTCCATTTTCTTATAAACAAAATATTCCCAACAGCCTTTTATATTTTGAGGTGTAGTTTTTTGATACTGAAGAAAAGCAATGTTCTGTAACAGTGGGTAAACAAGAAACCTCAGTTTCCTGGCCTATATATATATATTTTTAAAGTAATTTAATCTTCTTTGAGGCTTCATGGTTTAACTACCCAACCCTATAACTTGATTTCACTTTCATGGCAAGCATCTGCACAAGCTATAATAGTCCCATCTACTCACTCTCATGTGGTTCCCATTGTTGAAGTGAGTAGATGAGACCTGTACTGTGAGCTCAGTCCCGTGATCCAGAATTTTAAGATTGGCTTGTCCTCCTCTTTCGTTTGCAGAATCTTGAGAAGTTTTTCAGTATCTTCGTCACTGTGGGAGCCTGTCCGTGTGAACTTGAAGAACAGCTTGACTTTACTGCAAAAAGAGAGGAGTGAGATGTGTACAAAATTCTATTAATTTCAGAGACCATTCAATATCGGTCTGCATCAATCAGTGGATAGTATTAACTACCAAGCGATGAGATAAGTGTTTTTGAGAATTTCCTTTTCAGTATAATCAATACCAATAACGTTCAAACAATCTTTGTTCATTACATTGTGGAATAGGTATCACTCGGGTATTTTTGCTACAAGTCACTTAAGATATCGTTGGACAAGTCCAAGGAAAATGTCCTGTACGTTACTTTCTACACTAAATGTTTAATATATCTGACGACTATGAAGTTGAAAGCCGTATCAGGAGAAATATGAAAGATTATGATAATTTCTTTTATCAATGTTCATAATTTTATTATACTTGGAAGTGTAAGGGGACACAAAGATACGAACCTTGGATTTGCCCTGTTCGATGCAATGTTCAGTTTAATATTTTATTCCTACAAATATTCTATATATTATGAGATATGTGATGTCACACAAGGGACCAATCCTGCCTAAGCAGACGATGTCCCATAACATCTTGCACACATTTTTTATCATCTCCTCTTCATTTATTTCTCTTACTTCACTAGCGTCAGTCTAAATGTTAATCTGTTGCCTCACTCTAAACTTTGTGTATGGTATTTTTTTGATGAAAAATACAGCGTTAAAAAAATAAAGGAATCAGTCGCTTGTAAACAAAATAAGACGCTATTGTGTTTTCAGCTGCATGCACCCCAGCATTTGTGGCGTTTCAAGAAGGAATGTATACTGTCCATGCTATTATTTGGCGGGCTTTTCAATTCTAAAGTTTGGTTTCTTTGATTGATCACTGATCCTTATCCTGTATATTTACAAACAAAAGATTTTAGTTATCAGAATTGGTTTCACGTTCATTCGTTATAGGACGTCATCTGCTTAGGCAGGATTGGTCACCGGCGTGACGTTATCAAAACCTCGCTATATTTCTGGTGAATCGCTCGGATATCCCAGATGCTGATAAGTGCTTTTATTTGTGTTAATTTTTTAATCAATTTTTTTAATCAATTGACGTAAAACTTATAAAATTGCCATCTGTAAGCTTCCCAGTTTCTAGTGATGCATTATTTGCTATATTTGTGATTTTCTTTGAATAGGCCCTTTAATCTTCTCAATGGGAGGTTATATTCGAACATAAGAGCTTGATCTTACTTCATCCATTCTTCCTTGAGTGTAGTGAGCACTGTTACAACAATCTCAGGAGTCAGGTCACTGTTGTTGAGAGTCGTCACGATTCTTGATAAGATTGTAGGCACTGTGTATCACAAAGAAAACATCACGTTATTTATGATTTACTATTGCATAGAGAGACAGATGGCAAAAACTATATCCTTGGTGGAAAAGGCAACAAAAGCAGGTGTGTTTAATAGCAATTAAGTAACACAGAGACAATGGGCAATTGGCATCAAAAGTACAAGTAAAACGAGTGAGACACAAAGAGAGAGAGAGAAAGAAAGAGAGAGAGGGGAGGAGAGAGAGGGGGAGAAGGAGAGAAAGAGAGAGAGAGTGATATGGAAAATAGGAGAACGGTAAAGAGAGAACAAAACGGGTCAAGACAGATACTGTAAAAACTAAACTCGAGTTCTGGTAATAATCAAAATATATTCTAACAAATTTTGTAAAGTTATCGCCAAATATTTGTACCTATTAATAAATTGCAACTGCAGAAAAAAAAAAAGAGAGAAAATGTGAAATTGCTGAAGAATAAGCAGAATAAACTAGGTATTCTATGGCATGACGGGACAATTTCCAGGCCACAAATGTTGTCTATTTGCAACATTGTCTCATATGTACATATAACCATGTTGGTGAATTTCATTAAGTTTTCATGAATTTGTTGACATATAACTAACCTAAACTCTACCACAACATATAATCATTAATGATAAGAATTCATGAGGATTTCGAAATGAATTTTCCCGAAATGAAACTTCAATGCAAGAACTCAAAATTGGCTTTGAATATTCCACTTTATATCACTCATCACCAACCTTTATCAGGTACGACTGAACTGCTGGTGATGGAGATGCCATATCCCTTGAAGGGTCCCGCCATCTTGGACACCACCCTGTTTGAGTCCTCCCTGAGGTTCTCTGGACTGATCACATCCAGTAGAAGGTACACTTCCGAGGTGATCAGGTGCTCGGGAAGCTGGGTGCCAGTGGTCAGGCCAAGGAAGTTGCACTTATACGAAGCCTGGTAGGTGGGACTGTGACTGATCACACGGCAGCATCCGGCCGGAAGGATCACCTGAGGAAACATGGAAATTTGTTAGCGAGAAATATTGTAGCTGGACGACTTTCCTGAGTGACTTCAGTTTTCCTGACTGCTAGCAACGAGAAAACTACATCCCACTACAATTAAAAACTCATCCCCTCTGCAAAAAATAATGAATCAGACAGGAAGGAAAGAAGAGTCTAATATTTAAACTATTTATCAATTGGTAATAAGTAATAGGCCAATTTTCCTTTTAGATAAGTAGAAATGAAATGAAATACAAGCAGACCAAGAGTGAAAACAGTAGCTACTAATGATATATGTACATACATACCTTGAGAACCTTGAAGAGTGATTTGAGGGTGCTCTTGCAGTCAGCTCTGGCGATAAGTTGATTTCCAATCAGCACGTTGTAGGCAACATCATGGAAGTTGAGACTACCCAGAACCTGCCAATTAAATGTAGTAAGATAATGTGTTAGGAAAGACATAGGATACAAGAATGTGTTTCACCAGCACATGATCTTTCCAAGAAATATGAACAGCAAGAAAAGAATGTGCCATATATGGAAATGAGACTGAGGAGTAATGATTAATAGTCTAGGGTAGGCCTTCATACTTCATGCTCCTGAAAAGCCAATTCCTGTGTATAGAAAAGGTCATAAATGTGGGACAGAACATGATATTGATGATGTCCTTACAGAAGATTTGAATTAAAAAAACACACAAAAAAAAACTGATTGGCAGGGGTTTTCACACAATTTTCCATGTTTTATTACAAAGATAACTGTGATATGCAATTCTACATGTAAATGAAAACAAGAGCCCCAGGGGGCACGACGCTCACCTGAGGTGGATCAATTCACATATGATGCATGTTCTCTCTAGCACCAGCAGGAGATATGTTACAAATTGAAACAACTAGGAGGATGTACATGAGATGATGTTAGAAATTAACATAATTCCCCCCCCCCCCGCCTGGTTCTGGAGAAGAAGATATTTGAAATTTACATAGCTTTTACAATTGGGGGCCCTCTCCCTGGGCCCCCCTGGGGGCCACATGTACCATTTTAGCAACTTTGGGTCCCCTACCCCTAAGGATGATTCCTACCAAGTTTGGTTGAATTCTGATTATGTGTTTTGGAGAAGAAGATCAGAATGTACATTTTGCCTGGCAGCGCCCCCCCCTCCAGTATGTTACCCCCACAGGGCCCCTATAGGGCCACTCAGAGAAATTTCATGAACAATATTCATTCTTCATCTATAGAGGTATCTCTATACACAATACCAAGTCTGAGCTATGCCTGGTTCTGGAGAAGAAGATGTTTGAAATTTACATAGCTTTTACAATTGGGGGCCCTCCCCCTGGACCCCCCTGGGGGCCACATGTACCATTTTAGCAACTTTGGGTCCCCTACCCCTAAGGATGATTCCTACCAAGTTTGATTGAATTCCGATCATGTGTTTTGGAGAAGGAGATCAGAATGTACATTTTGCCTGGCAGCGCTTCCCCCCCCCCCCCCCCCCCCCTCCAGTATGTTACCCCCACAGGGCCCCTATAGGGCCACTCAGAGAAATTTCATGAACAACATTCATTCTTCATCTATAGAGGTATCTCCATACACAATACCAAGTCTGAGCTATGCCTGGTTCTGGAGAAGAAGATGTTTGAAATTTACATAGCTTTCACAATTGGGGGCCCTCCCCCTGGACCCCCCTGGGGGCCACATGTACCATTTTAGCAACTTTGGGTCCCCTACCCCTAAGGATGATTCCTACCAAGTTTGATTGAATTCCGATCATGTGTTTTGGAGAAGGAGATCAGAATGTACATTTTGCCTGGCAGCGCTTCCCCCCCCCCCTCCAGTATGTTACCCCCACAGGGCCCCTATAGGGCCACTCAGAGAAATTTCATGAACAACATTCATTCTTCATCTATAGAGGTATCTCTATACACAATACCAAGTCTGAGCTATGCCTGGTTCTGGAGAAGAAGATGTTTGAAATTTACATAGCTTTCACAATTGGGGGCCCTCCCCCTGGACCCCCCTGGGGGCCACATGTACCATTTTAGCAACTTTGGGTCCCCTACCCCTAAGGATGATTCCTACCAAGTTTGATTGAATTCCGATTATGTGTTTTGGAGAAGGAGATCAGAATGTACATTTTGCCTGGCAGCGCTTCCCCCCTCCCCACCTCCAGTATGTTACCCCCACAGGGCCCCTATAGGGCCACTCAGAGAAATTTAATGAACAACATTCATTCTTCATCTATAGAGGTATCTCCATACACAATACCAAGTCTGAGCTATGCCTGGTTCTGGAGAAAAGATGTTTGAAATTTACATAGCTTTTACAATTGGGGGCCCTCCCCCTGGGGGCCACATGTACCATTTTAGCAACTTTGGATCCCCTACCCCTAAGGATGATTCCTACCAAGTTTGGTTGAATTCCGATCATGTGTTTTGGAGAAGGAGATCAGAATGTACATTTTGCCTGGCAGCGCCTCCCCCCCCAGTATGTTACCCCCACAGGGCCCCTATAGGGCCACTCAGAGAAATTTCATGAACAACATTCATTCTTCATCTATAGAGGTATCTCCATACACAATACCAAGTCTGAGCTATGCCTGGTTCTGGAGAAGAAGATGTTTGAAATTTACATAGCTTTTACAATTGGGGGCCCTCCCCCTGGGCCCCCCTGGCCCCCCCTGGGGCCACTTGTACCATTTTAGCAACTTTGGGTCCCCTACCCCTAAGGATGATTCCTACCAAGTTTGGTTGAATTCCGATCATTGGTTTTGGAGAAGAAGATGAAAATGTAAAAAGTTAACGGACGACGCACGCCGGACAAATTTCCATCGCAATAGCTCACTCGAGCCTTAGGCTCAGGTGAGCTAAAAAACTGTAGCAGTAATGCAGTCCCTTCTGTTTCAAGTCTGTTTTATCCATGAGCCATGTCTGAAGCTCTGCTAACGACATTGACAACATTCATTTACAAATAAAATTGAAACTCACAGCTCTGAGATGCTGAAGTGAGGAGAAGACTGGTCCCTCATCTCCCTCTAGTTCATCCTCAGACTGGTGACCTTGCTGTGTGTTGGAGGTATCAGGAGGTGATGGTACAGCTGGTTTGGTAGATACCTTGATGAAACCTTCCTCAGTAACTAACCAGAGATGTGGAACAGAAAATTTGATGCATTGTTACAAGGTTACTATCAATTGTTTTGTCAAGAGATGAAGAGAAAGAGATGAATGTTGATGAATTCTTCCTGAGTCGATTGTAAGAAAAGTAAATACATCGATTGCAAGATCTGGAACATCATACTGTACTGTTACTCGACCCAGGTAAATGGGTATTGGTACATGTATGAAGAACTTCCTACAATGCTACAGGACCTTATCAGGGTAGAAGGGTTCTAGAGGGGTTATAAAGTCCAAAGCCCTTTAAAGCACATAGAGACATATAATATGTAATAAGCGTTACACAAAAACAGATTATCATAATGGTTTGTTATTATTTATTATCATTACATTAAATCATATTGAAAGTCACTCACCTTCCTCATCATCTAGATCCACAGCCTCCTCCAAGGGTGGTCCCTCCAGGACCTTCTCTGTCATCCTGTTACCTCCTGCCTTCAAGATCCAGGAGAACCTCATGTGAAGATACCTGAAGAGATTGATGTCCCCTGTCAAAACTACGAGGGCTCTGAATGGCTTGTTGACCCCGCCCCGGTAGAAGTCCCCAGGGGAGAGGAACTCTCTGTTGAGACGGTCTGCGCGCTGGTTCCTCTGTGTCTGCTCCTGCTCATAGACCTGTTTAGATTTTGAGAATGATAGATTATAAACAGAGTATTCTGAACTGTTAATTTAGGGTATTTTTTTTTTAATCAATATCATCTGGAAGCCAACCCCAATTGATAAAATACTTTGTATGCAAAACTTTGAGAAACCAACAGAGAAAACACAACTGTATTCTTGAAAGTTCCACTCAGATGACTCTTTGTAAAATTTGTGACAAAGAAGAAGTTAATGATTTCAGTCTTACATCAGAACATACCTTCCAATATCATAAATAAATTTATTCAATTTGTCTCCAACGGCCCACAAGGGGGTGACACACGCTACTGCTGTGTGATAGGTTGCCCGGGTGCTGTGAAAAAAATCACAGGCGGAACCGGGCGGGATTCGAACCCGCGACCTCTGGATTACCAGACCAGTGTCATAACCACTAGACCACCGGAGTGCCCTGAGTGATCAGGTTCAAACTATCCCAATATGGGGGACTATCAAGTCAAAGGTATTGAATTAATCCGTCGGGTGATATAATGTCATAAATAAATTTATTCAATTTGTCTCCAACGGCCTTCCAATAGTTCCTAACATGAGTTATCAGATTTCCAACAAAACAGAAAATTATACTTGGAAAACTTTCTCTGCTATCTCACAACAACTCTCACAAGGTTTCCTCTTTGATAATGTATAGCTTATCTGAGATATTCAAAGAAGTCTATCCACCTAACACATATACGTTCTTAAGCTTTCAATTCCAACTGCTAAGCAAGAACAGATAGCAGCCCGCCGGCAGAATATTGAAATAGTTTGATGAATGGTAAAAAAGTCTGTACCTTGATAGCTTTTGACTGAAGTTCATCGATGAGTGACTTCATGTGTTTGACAAGGAATGGCCAAGAGTTGAGCAGATATATCTTATCCATCATTACCACAATGATACTGTATCCCCTCTGAAGTCCCCTGGCTTGAGTATCCTTGATGAAGAACATGTAGCTTAGGGTATAGCCATAGTAATCATCACCAAAGAATATAGGTCCTTCTCGCCCCTGGCAATTCTGTAAGATATAAATATGAAGAAATATATGCTAGACGCTAGGCACGAGTGTAGCTTTCAAACAGCTGAAAATGATAAAAACTCTCCCGAGATATTTCCATTAGGCCAAAAAAAAAAAATTGTTGTATTGGCGTAACCCGCCCGACCCTAAAAATGTCGCCGACCCTAGGGTTTTTTTTTTTTTTTTGCTATCGATATCGCGTATCGTGCTGCCTTTGCGATCGCGATCGCGATCGAAAAACCGGAAGTGTTGCGGACAGAACTAGCTGCGTGTATTATGTATTATACTGTCGTAAAAAAAAAAAAAAATCCCGACCTACCTACCCTATTTTTCAGTGACCCGTTACGCCAATACAACAATTTCTTTTTTTTTGCCTTAAGTCATTTTACCTATGGGGAATAACAGGACAAAAAAAAAGAGATTTTAACTCAGAATTGAAGTTGTGATCATTCGAATCATTTTTTACATTTCATAATGTCGAACACTTCGCATTCTTTTAAATATTCATTATATTTTATCTGAATGTATCATCTCCAATCAGGATTGTAATAAAAGCATACATGAATATTGTTTTTATTAATCAGTGGTAGTTACTGCTGTTTGATCTTTCAATACAGGATACACAAAACACTCTCTAAGAAGTTTGTAGATGATTACTTGTCTTGAAGGAGGCGCAATGGCTCAGTGGTAGAGGAGTGGTCTCATAACTGGTTGGACCCAGGTCCGAAACCAAGTGGATGCGCTAGTGCCCTTTGGGAACGCATTAATCCTCCTTACCAAGTCCCTCAGAGAGGACTTAAAGCCGTCGGTCCCCTGGTTGCTTTAAAAGCATATATACAAGCTTTCTTTAGCAGTCAGGTCAAATACTATCAAACTTTTCGACCCACCTCACAGCTGAGACTCCTGATGCAGGCCTGCCTGATGATGGTAAATAACTCTGGATGCTCAGCATTCTGGGAGCTGATGTAGCTGATCTTGGCTTCATGGTCGTTACTGATGAACCCTGGCTGACCAGGCTGGAAAGACCTACATGCCTGCATGGATAGACAGGACGTTGGAATTAACACTACAGATACAGTGCTAGTAATTGCATAAGACATACATCTAAGTCTACTAAATGTCATGTGTTTCCCTACACTTTCTCTCTACTTCATCCTCTCTCTCTCTGTCATCAACTTAATAAAAAAATACTCCTGTCTACTGATAGGGAGACAGGGACAAGTAATAAACAATATATAAGGTGTGAAACATATTGTTATGTGGCATTAGAGAATTTCAAAGAAATTGGTTTATCAACAAAATGTAATGTACTCTTTCTGGATTCACTGTAAAGAGTGATACATTGCCATTGGCAGAGAAATTATATATATATTATTTTACCAGAGCTCTTATAGAGCTAAATTGCAACCTAATCAAATCAAATCTGTGCAAAACATCCCTTCTTACCTCGCAGTGCTCTGTGGATGAAGCTGACGAACACGTCGTGTGGTCGCTGCTAACGGAAGATAAAGACTCGTTGGTGGACGACCGAGGGCGTTTGTGGAAGTGATGACCAAAAGGTGAGTGGGATTCCTCCCCCTTGCCATCAAAGACATGCTGAGGCTCAGCAGCATGGTGAGCTTGGGTACAGAAGAGGACTCGAGGGCCATGGATCTCACAGAAGTGACAGAGGGCTATCACTGCATTCATCTTCTGCACGACAAGGTAGAAATTTTCCAAGGGAAACATTAAACTAAAAGAACTGTTATGAAATGTGAAACCTTTGCGAGCTAAGATTTTCAAAATTCTTCATCTACCCACATGCAATGATCAACAAAATTGTTAAGGTTTCTTTTTTAACTGTGCTAAAAAAAAAAAATTCAGTCAATATTTCTGGAAAAATTTAGTAGCAATTTGAAAGAGCTAGCCTATGTACTTAACCTTTGTAAAATGTTAATAATAAATCTAGGTTCCATGCATTTGTAAATCTTAAAAGTAATGGGGCCTAATTATAATTCATCAATATCTTTGATTGAACATGTTTATAGGGGATGGAATTTTATTAGCTCATTTATTTTTTTTAGATTAAGGACTTGCATACACATATGGTGATCTATTTTAGGAGTTCTTTTTAATTAGAATAATATACATGTGTAGATCTAGATCCTTTATCAATATCTCGTTTCTCATTATCTGCAGTTTCATTTAGAGTTTTTCTTGGTTATTTATTGTTCTTTTCTTCTTCTCATTTGTTAGTTTAACTGCTCCTGTTAGATATATTTTCTCAGCTCAGTCTTTCACATTATCAAATTTCTCTATATCCTGTTTCTTCACTTTCTCTTCACAAGTTCAAATCATGTATTATCTTCTTTCAACTAAATTCAACATTTTCAAGTTTTTCTTCTAGTCTGGTACAGTCTGCCGCACTGCTAGTGTATATCTTCATAATCTTTTAAGTTTGACTTTGTCTTATTCCTCATTCTCTCATTCTCTTTATAAATTCTGTTTATTTTGCTTTTCCGCTTCTTTCCCTCCTAACATTAGTATACCCAGACTTAGACCGAAAAATCAGTCTATTTCGTTCGGGGATATGCTCTCTAGTAAAAACGTGCTAATGCACTTCCCAGTATCTGTGCATCACGGCACCCACAGGTACCGTGCATAGCTAGCTGAAAGAGCTAGTTATGCGGTGCCAGTATCTGTGCATCACGGCACCCACAGGTGCCGTGCATAGCTAGTTGAAAGAGCTAGTTACGCGTTGTCTAGCTGATGAATATTCATAACTGGATATTTAGTGAGCACGTACGGGTGCCCGTTATCCTCCGTCATCTGCACCCGCGGGAGTTGACGTGAGGGCAAGAACTCCACCAAGAAACAAAAGCTGAAGAACTGGAACTCAAGATAAACATGGACATCTCTCGCGTCGACGAATACTGTGCCCCTGTTACTTCGTGTATCCTCTTCCTCAGCTATCTTTCTGCCATTACCGCTGGTTAGCTTTGGCAACGTATGCTCAGCTATATGTAAGTCTCTGTGTATCTATACTCAGAGGCACAAGAAACGCGAAACACAAAGTACTCAAAGAAGACGCTGAACTTGAAATTGGATAATTTGGATAATAAGGGACATTTTATTGTGCAAATTTCAACAACAAAACCAATTTATTGACTATGCTGATAATTGGTTATGGTGGAAAGTCACTGCTAAATGCCTATGGCCTTGACCTTGGAACATAAAGTCAATACCGCGTGTGACCTCCATTAGCTGTAATTACAGCTCTGCATCTTCGGGTCATAGAGTTTATCAGAGTGTTTATTTGTCCATTTGGAACCTGTGCCCACACCTGCCCAATAGCTGCAGCCAATTGAGGAGCTGTGCGTGGTCGTGGTCTCAGCTCGTTGAGCCCTCTCTGCATAGCATCCCACACGTGCTCGATCGGATTCAGATCAGGCGAGAGAGCTGGGTGGGGCATGACGTTGATGTTGTTCTGTCCCAGAAACTGTGTGGTTGCACGAGCAGTGTGGGGCCTTGCATTATCCTGCTGAAACAGGAAGTTGGGATGCCTCTGGAAAAAGGGCACCACATGCGGCTGGAGAACCTGGGTGATGTAGCGCTGAGCTGTGACCCCATTTCCTCGTCCAGGACCCAGGTTCTGAAAGATGACTGGTCCAATCCTTTGATTTAGGGCGATAGCTCCCCAAATCATGACGCTTGCGCCGCCCCAAGGGTTCCTTTCTACGACGTTGGCATCGACATAGCGTGTCAGGTTTCTGCGCCACACACGGATGCGCCCATTTGCCGGATCAATGCAGAATCTGCTCTCATCAGTGAAGAGGACCCTTCTCCATTGTCTGTTCCTCCAGTTGACACGGGCCTGAGCCCACTGAAGTCGGCCACGGCGATGCTGAGGGGTCAGAACTGGCCTAAGGCATGGTCGTCTACACCGGAATCCTGAGGCTTGCAATCTCCGCCGCACAGTTTTGCTACTCAAGGCCCGCCCCGTTCGTCCAATGGTGTTCCGAGCGGTCTCCGTGGCTGTCTGGAATGGATCCACCCGGTTCTGACGCACGATGAGGCGGTCCTGGGCCGGAGTTGTCACCCTTGGTCGTCCACTCCGGGGGAGATCCCTAGTGCCGTTGGTGGCTCGGAACCGGTTCTGCAGTCTGTAGATGGTGGAGACATGGGTGCCTAAAGCTGTTGCCACACGTTGAATGGACTCACCAGCCTGCAGCCGTCCAATAGCTCTCTCACGGTTTTCTGACGAAAGTCTTGGCATCTTGATACTGCTTTCAATTGCGACTGAATCCCACAGTTCGAGGCTTCTCATTTATAGGCCAGGCCTACGTGACCACATGCACACAAACTCACAACTCGAACAATGCGGCAAGTGAGTACCCGCGACCTGTTTTAATGTTTTGTTGTTTACTGCGTGGGCGACCAATTCAAGCATTGTGAATTTCGATTGAGGTCAATCTCGTGAGTTTAGACCCTTGCTCACTAGCGCATGTAAATAGTATTCACCATTGGCAATGTTTACATGCTTTACTTACATAATGGAAAATTCACGTTTCTTTTGCCTCTGAGTATATTACTGACTTCATCTCATTGGTACTGTCTGTGTGTTTGTCTTGTCTTGTCTTGTCTCTTATTACTCTAAAGTGAAACTGTTTGGTATGTAACCCCTCGTCGTCCATCACATCATTCATACTTCGTTATAATAAGTTATATTAAAGGAGAATGAAACCCTGGGGAAATATCCATTTTAATGAAAAGATAGTAAAGAGAGAAGCAATTTAAAAAAAGTTCCATCAAAATCGGTTAAGAAATGAAAAAGTTGGGAAAGTTTGAAAAGTCTCGATTTACTTTCTATGGCGATCCTCAAATTGGCTATTTGCTTCAATGTGGCAGGTTTTTGTGGACAACTCTCCATATGTTTTGTACACAAAATTTCAGATTTTCTCCATTATCTCTCAAGGTACAGCTTGTCTCTTTTTTAGCTCTATGTATATCATGGTAAAATGTATTTTACACAACATATGTTGAGGTCACAAAGAGACAAGTAGCATCTCTTTACTATCTTTTCATTAAAATGGATATTTCCCCAGGGTTTCATTCTCCTTTAAGAAGCAGTTTTACTTTAGCTCCGCTGAGACTACGTCTGGCTTTACGGAATCCCTCTCCTAAATAGACCGAAGTCTGCCACAGCCATTCCTGTTGGAGTCCAGCGCTATGTGTTTCCCTATGGTGCTACATGTATTCGGCTCGTCGCGGAGGAGCTACACACTTATATGCATTACGTTGCTTTGGCCAAAGTACGATGAAAATATCACAAATACTATATCACATAAAATCACCAACTCTACACATACTTACATGAACATAAAAAAACTTGCAATAGGAGTGATATTTTTTCATTGCTGGTCTCTCGAAAATCGGAGTGTCAATCTGGTGACAATCACCATTGCGCACGCGCAGTAGTGCTTCAACATGGGAGAAAAGATTGTTCGCTATATAGTATTCCGTTCGCCTCGATTCACTTGCGAAACCCTGTTGACAACATGGCAAATTGAGGTTAATTTCATATAAATCGAACGTCCATAGGGACAGTGATTAAGCTCACTCGATGCTAGACCAAAAGCTTCAGTCTCTCTGACTGTATCGTTGGTTGTTCCGCTGAGACTTTGTCTGGCTCCACCCTGTCCACTAGACCTCCGTACATAAAGACTGAATGCTCACATATCGCGTAGTGTGTGGACGGTCATATCACTGAATAGTCTCCGCCCATTGACCTCTTTGATAGACGTGAGCATACGCACGTTGTAGACGTACATGTATGTGCAGATAATAGAATTGACCCCTATGGGCATGATGGGAGACTTCCGTCTGTCTTGGAGAACCTCTAAAGTCAGAAAATGTTATGAAACTCCTCCAAACAGACAGATTTTTCTGTCTAACCCAGACATTGTAATTCCGGACAGGTTGTTAATCCGGACAGGTCATTTTTAAACAGTAAATCAAACAACTTTTCATGCAAATTGTCACAAATCTTTCACAGGATAGGTTGAAAATCATGTGAATATTCACTGGTTTTAGTGTTCCTTGATGCATCTTTTTCATAAAATCTGACGGCAAAATTAACAGGCTAATTTTTGTTAAGTGTCCTGAAATGCAACCCCCATCTTTACTGCGGCAGCCCGAACACGTAGTGTTCGGGCTGCGCTTCGCAGTCCTTTGATCGCATGGATGTCACATAATTACAAGGTCGTTTGTCAAAATGATAGCCATGAAACATGAAATCAGTTGATTTTAGGCTATTTTAGGTACTTACAATACTTTACGATTGACTGTCGTCTTTCTTTTCAATGAGGATGATACAAAAAAGGCATATTTATCTCCAAGAGCCTGTAGTAAAAACTTCCGAGGGTCGGTGTTTTGCTTGCAATGCGCATGCGTCAGCAGCTCCAATTATAATACAGACAAGAAGGGAGGATTATGAATATTCATTAGACGAGCTTGAGCGAGAGCGCTAGATCTAGTATACGCTATAGCGATCGGCGGATTACAGTGGGTATATGAATATTCATTATTCCATTGACGAAAACTATGCCGTCATATTGTAATAAACATTCATAGGCGCATGCGCAAGTGCCTATTTTCAATTTGGCTTTAACAACATGGCGAAAGGGACTGGTTTCGAAAATTGAGAGTAAAAAGTGACATTCATCGATTCTACACATTTTTTAGGAAAAGCTGATTTGCGTAAAGTCTGTTTAGGTAAGTGGCATCGTATATATGATACTTTAATTGAAAAATAATAATTACATGGCCATTTTTTAAATGGTCATTTGAACATTGGTAGATTGTGAGACCCACCGAACATGCCGAATCGTACTGGTTTCACTCAGGACGCTGCCACTTCGTGGCAGCGTCCCGGGGCTACCCCCATCTTATCTATTCCTACATCTTTGTTTCTCATGCCCATGCCGCACTGCACTGTGCGAGTCACCCATCAGCATCGCGCCCCCGTCTCCGTCCCGGCCGACTCCATCGGGCGGCTGGATAGAACTTTGCGATGCCCACATTGCTTGGGGCAAGCGCAAGCAATTACCGATAAACCAGTAAATTTAGTAATTTATCTAAATCTATTTCGTACTTACTGATATTACAGAGTGATTGAAAGAGTTAACTAGGTAAGAACCAAATTTTTCCGCACAAGTTTATAAAATATGGGTTAATCGACTCGCCTTCCGTCCAGCTACTGAGCTAGCAAAAAGTTGCAGTCACTCTACTTTGTTTACAAATGTGCTTAACATCTCGACATATTGCACAATCGGTGTTACGGAAAGTCGAGACCAGATTCTACCAACCCGGTAGTACAGTACTTGTTTTGGGGTTGTCCCAACGGTGTGTGATTTATTTTCTAAAGAAACTTCATTGCTCGTGCCCCGGGTGCTATAGTCCCTAGATATATGCCACTGTTGGCAATATTGGGTAATTTACCTGATTTTACAGGATAAAATATTCCATACGCTTATTCGCTTTACTATAATTTGGTCTGTACATACCGTACTATTCTTGGCAATTAACAAATACCTTCGTAAGAACCGAGTTGGTATGATGACGTTCCGAGCTGAGCACGTTCCGATATGAATTAGGACGAGCTGGCTAGCACTTAATTGGAAAATTGCTGGCGAATAATCACATGACATAGCTTGGGAATGTTCATGATACATAAATTATGTCTGTCCCAAAATGGTGACCCATTTTTACATAATATTATGAGATTTCATTCACAAAAAAACCTTGTCAGATCGAATGAAGCCGTCGGGTTTGGCTTTGTAGGCTACAAGAGACCCCTAAAAGGCCCCCAAGTCGGGCGGCCCGTGCCCCCCCCCCCCTTTGAAAGAAAAGTATACATTGTGCCTCCGCATTAGAACTGATGATAACTTTTTTTCGCTTGTCCGAGAATTCTGTAGGAAAAATGGACCCCAAAATCTGATAACCTTTTTTTTTATTGCTTTTCACAGAATTCTGGAGGAAACCTGGATCCCCCACAATCTAACCTTTCTTCTTTGCTTGTCAGAAATTTTTTACAAAATCCTGGATCCGCCCCTGATGACTATCCATCACCAAAACACAAAAACTGACAAAAATTTTCCGTCGGGATGGGTTGTCAGACGGCCCCTAAAAACTGGGCCAAATTTTTACTGTTAAGGCACATATACCAAGTTGTGTCAGAAGGAATATGGGTGTACATTGCAAAAATATAAAAACTGACAAAAATTTCCATCACACGCCCCTGAAAACACACCTTATACCAAATTGCTTTTAAGACCTCGCAAAAGAATATTGTTAAGTATGTTATAGACGTTTAGAAAACATCCGTCAGAAAGGAAAACAGGGCTATCATTAAAACGCATGCCAGCAAAAACAGAGCCATTCTTACAAAGTTATGAATTGAAATAAAATCTGAAATAACTTCAAACATATACTATACAAATCAATTGTTTATGCATGAATCATACAGAATTAAACCTCGGTCCAAACACTTTCAACCAAAACAAGCAATCAGGCAAAAATTGTCGCTCACTACGCTCGCTTTGTGCTCAAGTACATGCCTAAGTCAACCATCGACTCTGGTACTCTTTTTACCCAAGAGCCATAAGACTGTGTAACCACCTCCAGGGGCTTGTCGCAATGACCGTGGACCCAACATCATTCAGGGGAGCTGCTTTACCTATCCTTAGATATATGCAGCGTCCTGTTGGATCCACCACACCGTAAGAGGATCCATAATGTTTTTACTTGCACCAGATTCGCCTTTTCACATCTTTATTGTAAATAAGTGAGTGATTATGTATATACACAATGCCACCTTCTTCTGACACACAATTTCAGTCATTCCTGCACATAGCTTCGTATGTGAGCTGCATGATCAGGGGTTATTTCTACAAGTCTACAAGTAGCTGTTTGACACTACAATGGATAAAAATATTAAATTGAATACAAGGCACAATTTGCAAATGATAGATGGGTGAAAGAAACATCGGACGTCCTACCCCAACCCTTCCGACCCAAATTAGGACCTTATATCTGGATCACCATCGGCTCGGATGTCCACCCCTCCCCCTCCACGGGTAGAGGGGGGGGGGGGGGGCACTCGACCCCAAAAGTGGTAGGTAAGTGCCGCTGGCAAGACAAAAACAGGGGTCTTCGGAACGAGCGTATCATGGAAAGGATGGTCTTCGGAACTACTAACATTTTGGAAAAAGGGGGGTCTTTGGAACCGGATTACAATATATAATAAATATATGATGCTACGGTACTGGTTGTTATTGAGAAATAAGGATAATCAGAACTCGTTTTCAACTTTTCACCAAAATAATATTCTCGAAACGGGCTGGGGCGGGCCAGAACGGCCGGAACGACGGAATGAAAAAAAAACAGTGGTGCTTTGGAACGGTTTTCTCTCTTCATTTTCTCTTTAAAAATATGGTATGTTTTGGAACGGAAATTTAAGTGTAAAAATGGGGGACTTCTTTGCGACACATACCCACCGCACTCTATATACTGAGTGCCCCCCCCCCCCCCGGCCCCCGCCCCCTTCTCCCCCAAGCCAAGAAAACATGGTATAATGGTATAATGTATGCCTTATCTGGCCTATTGTGTCAGCATCTTAAAATCCAGTACCGAAGTGTGACGTCATCAAATTTTGATTTTTGTATTTCAGTATTTTTAAGACCATATTTAGGTAGAGCATGATGGAAAACGTTCACACATCAAATTTGACATGAATCAGTTAATGGTGGCCCAATGTATGGCTATATGAATATCTAATTAGCCCCACTGAAGTCAGTGTAAATTGGCCTGGTTCTTAACAGTTTAGAACCAGGCCAATTTAACACTGACTTCAATGGGGCTAAGGAGGTATTCATGCGGCCATATCTCGGGGCCCAATGAGCCAATTGCCATAAAATTTGGGATCTGGATGTTTTTCACCATGTTCCTTTGAGATATGGTATGAAAAATGTCAAAATGAAAAAATAGCTTTTTGTGACGTCATCATTTTGGTACTCTATAGTATGAACATATTGTGAGCATGAACTTGTAACACATATTATATTCAAACCAATTTGTAATAGACTGATTAAGAACTCGCGGGACTGCATGTTTGAATACTGTCTTTGCTTTTTAACTTTGATCAAGGCGCGTACAATAATTATGTATCACAAAATGTTAATGTATTGTATTTTGATGAAAGATATCATTAAATGCGTTGCCGAATTGTGAAAATATTTACAGAGTAGAAATTAACACTAAAAATACAGCAATATACAAATTTCAATCATAAAATGTATACAATAACAAACAAAATAAATGACGACACAATTTTAAACCAATAAAACAGACACTAAATCTGTATAGCAAAAATAAAATAGGCCTACTCTAAGGATGAAGAACCACACGATTACACATGATTTTTATTATATAATAAACTTTATTGGACAATTTATGAAAATAAGCACAAACAAGCTATTTCTTTGGACATTCTAATGTTAAGTTCTATAATATCATCAATAATTAATGTATATTAACCTAAGCCTACCTCCAATGCGAGAAAACTAAGCAGGAACCACATAAAATAAACGATATAACATAAACCAAAGTAATGTATGTATAGCAAAATTACATTACGATTTGACAGTATTATTACTTTCACCTACCCTTACTTTTTTGACGCTCATAATATGTTTCGACATTATGCTATATAGTACATTGTTTATAGAATTACGTGCATGCGAAAATGACTTTGACATCCAAAACATCAAAAGGTAAGTATTCAGTTTTCAACTAGATTAAAAGCTTTCTTCTGTCTATTAATCTTTATTTTATCAGAATCAACCCCACCAAAAAAAAAAACCAAAAAAAATCACATAAAACAATTAAAACCACAGTGAATTATGCATAATTCTGTCTTGAACGGCTTGAAATGCATATTTTCAAGCAGTTCAAACAATTTCAGACAAACAAAATGTTTCAAATAAAAATTTTCCACTTTTGTACAATGTACACTTCTTTTTCTTTTTTTTTATAAAGTGCGTATGAGTAATATTAGCTTATTCGTGTAAAAAATGTCTAAAATTTAAATAGATTTTTTGTTTGTTTCACCCATATAAAAACAGTGACAGAGGCATTGAAACAGTGTCAAAGGCATGAAAACATTGACAAAAGACAATAAATCAGTGACAAAGATATACAAATGCTTGATAATACATATTAAACGTAGAGTGAGGAAGGGTACATTTTTGACATCTTATATTTTTGAATTCCTCTCAACAGAGACAGACAAACGAGTTTGCCGTATCATAATTATGAAGTAACGAAAAAGTGATGGGCAGAAAGTTGGAGAGAGAGAGAGAGAAGGAAGGGAAATGCCGCTTTAGAAAGAGAAGAAAAACAATAGTTTGTATGGGTCATCTTGATGTCCCAAACACTTAGGAGATACTCCAAGGTCAAATGGTACCTTTGATACAGTTAGGTCAAGTTTTAAAAATCTTGACCAAGCATCTCCATATCATATTTTCCACCTGTATCTCGACTCGCTCATCACAGAAAACCACTCGACTGGTCATGTATGCCTAGTTCACATTTGGCTTGCGATGTGTCTACGGAGCCCGTAAACTGCCCGTATCCCCCTTTCCGCGCGGCCTCCGTGCGGAGGCTGTAAGATTTTTGTGCGGATTCACGGGCTCCGCAGCCTCTACGATTTGTTATCGAGAGGAGTTTGACAAATTTTTAAAAATCGTAAGACCGTAGCCCGTAGACAGGTCGTAGGTGACATCGCACAATCCTCGCACGGGCACCGTGCAATGGCCAAGCGTGATCGTGCAGCAAACGCACGATTTTTGGTGGACATGGGGGCGAAAAAAAGGAGATTGTACATTCGCACGGCCCTCGCACAGCTATCGCAAGGTTGCCGCTCGCTGCCCGTGCAGTACCCGTAAAATATGAAATATGTACACAGTATTGCTGGGGATTGGGATCCTCAAACGGCACGGCGACTGCACAGTCACCGCACCACCTCCGTGAAGCCTCGCCACGGGAGCCGTGCGGGCTCCGTACGATTTCCTCATGGAGGTTGTGGAGACTGTATGGCAACTGCGTTGACATCGCACAATGCCTGTACGGAATTTAGACGGGTTGCCCCCGAGACCCCGAAGAACAAATTGCACGATGCCCGTAGACAATGTGAATACAAATGCCGTAGCCCTTAGCGACGTACGATGCCCACAAAATCGCACGGAAAATCGTAGACACTTTTATCGCACGGCGTCCGCGGCAAATGTGAACTAGGCAATAAATACGGCATGATTTCAGCAGGGGTTGTCTCGTGCCTATCAACTTTCATTTTTTTTCTTTGTTTTTTTCGAGTGAGCAAAATTTTTGACACATTATCGTAGTGACATTCACCGTTGGTGCATAGTGCATCTATTTGTAGCTTTTTGATGTAACTTTGTCCACGACATAAACTATATTAGGAAAATATACAAATTACAAAAAAGCACCTTACAAAGTAGATTGGCTGTCAGTCTATACATGGGATTTCCCCAGCTTTTGAAATAAATATGTTCTGTTTTGGTTTTATTTCTATTTTTTTTTCTGATGAAATAAAAAAATTAAAAAATGGTTGCTTCCTATCAACAGCTCTATTACACAACCTACCATGCCTACGGCATGTTTATATCATTGGTTTCACATTGATCTACTCGTTAGGGATCAAGTCATTGGTTCTTAGATTAATGGTAAGATGTTTCGTCAATTCATCAAAGAAATATACCTGACCTCTCACGTCCTCGGTCCAGTAAATGTATGGTCTACCATCACTGAGATACAACCTCGCCAAGAAAGGTATCTCATCATCTGGGATGTCTTCGAGGAAGACCACGACGACGAACTCAGTCTGGGTATCGCTCACGTGGTCCATAGCTGTACGGAACTTGAGCATGAACCAGCGATCGCGAACGGCGGCTCTGCTGAGCAGTAAGATAGTCTTATAACTCCTTGTAACCACGTAGTCAACAGAATCCAAGTAATGCATGCCCAGAATGAGGTCTTTGTCACCAAAGATGTTCCTTTGAAACTGTGGGAGTCGTTCTTCGAGAGCCGGTCGGAGATGTTCTTGAATCCATTCTTCGTCATCGTCGTAGAATATGATATTTATGTCGAAATCGTAGTCATTGTGCTCCCGAGCATCTCGCATCTCATTATACCCAAGGGCAGCTAGTTTCAAGAGAAAGAGTTTGTACCTTAGCTGCCATCGATTTTGATGAACGATTGCTATGATGACAATCAGGCAAATGACGGCGAGGGCAGACAAAGAGATGAGGACAATGCTAGGGCTACAACGCTTTTGGGGGTCAAAGTTAAGGAGTGGTTTATCACGAAGAGGCTGTAGGGATACTGGAGAACAAATAGTGTTATTCTTGTTGATGAGCTCAGCTGGTCCACTAACCCAGTCGAGAAGCCAACTTAGATCACAGTTGCAGTAAATAGGGTTCGATGAAAGATCGACAGATAAAAGAGAAGGCCCAATCAGTTTGAAAGTAGTTTGGTTGAAACTTGTTAATTTGTTGTTTGATAACAAAAGTGTTGACAACCTTCGATTGTTCGAAAACATTTCCTTATCGAGGTATGCTAAGACATTGTCTTGAAGGTCAATTTTTGTCACTTGACCTAAATTTTTGAATATCTCAAAATGAAGTTGATGTAATTTGTTTCCTCTTAAAATCAGCACCTGAAGGGATTTCAATCCCGCAAAGGCTAATGGATGAAGACTTGAAAACTGGCAGTATTTTAAACTAAGATTTTGTAAAGAAGAGAGTGGTCTTAAGACCACAGGGGGCATATCATTTCCTCTGCCATGTCGGCCTATGGGATTTCTACTCAGATCCAATGTCGTAAGACTAACCAATCCCTCAAAAAGAGACACATTCTTAAGTGAATTAAACAGATTAAAGTTTACAAGTCCCGTGTCCATGAGGTTTAAAAGTACAAGTGATGTTAGATTTTCGAAGGACTCTCCAGGTAATAATCTAACCGGCGGAAAATTCAACTTATTGTTTAGGAAAAGCGATTTCAAGCTTGGAGTGACCAGTAGAATGTTCACGATATTGCATTGCGATAAATCGATAGTTTCAATGCATTCAAGTTTCGCAAAGGATTCCTTTTCCAGGAGAGTAAGATGTTTGTTTGAGTGCAAGTCTAAATATGTTAAATTTTGCAAACCGAGAAAAGTAAACTGGGAAATTTTAGTCAAAGAATTTCTTGATAGATGCAACTCAATTAAATCTACTGACCATGAACGATTATTGAAGTTGATATGCCTTATTCTATTGACATTCAAGTTCAAAACTCTTAATTCCTGCATCCTTTCAAAGAAATCTACTTCGATTGCTTCGATATGGTTGGAACTGATATTAAGTGTTCTTGTATGCGTCAAATTTGAGAAGACTAATGGATAGAGCGCATGTATAACGTTGCCTTTGAAGTCAAGCGCTGAAAGAGAAAAACCCCTCAGTGGATCAAAGAAATCTTTTGGAAAGACTGTTAAACTGGCGCAAGAAAAGAGTTCAAACTGCTCTATTTTTGAACGTGAGAGACCAATGAATATGTTTCGCAACACCTCGAATGACAAAGGATAGAACCCTACCCTCAATGACCTGACATGCAGTGATGCGATGACATCGGGATCGACTGATCTGATAGGGTTCTGCGTTAGATCTAAGCAATCACTTTGACACACAAAGTTGAAAGTCTCCACCGTGAGGTGCTTAAAGGAGAATTAACCCCTGAGTACAAATTTACTTATATTGAAAGGTGTAGTATATTCCTACTTATTGGCCTAAATCATTTTCCAATAAGATATCAGAAAAGGGTATAATAAAGATATTCCAACACCCGGTATCGTCTACTACTCATTTACATGGGGGCTGCCATTTTCTTGCTGATTTGGATTTGTACATGAACCATTGAGAAATGTTCCGGTCAGGAAGATATTTTGAATCCAAGACCTAAATTGATTTTCTTCATTACCTAAAATCCCATATGTGACGAAAAATATAAAGTGGGTGTTTACATGATTTATAAAAATTAAATCTTTATAATGATACTTTTAAATTGTCTGGTTTTGCTTAACAAAAATCTATTTTCTTGGGTTTGCCAAACAGAGCAGAACATAATATATGCAGCATGCATTCTGACTTTTCAAGTCCCATTATCCGAAAGCAGGTGAATGCATAGTTTGCCGCTATAGATGCTCAGGGAAGAAGCATCCATAAAATTTGAATTAATTTGCTCCGTCCATTGCGTCACAGTATCTAGAAAATAGATTTATATTAAGCGAATATCGATTTTCAACAGAAATATATAAGGAAATCTTCAGTTTAAAAATAAATTGACATATCTATTCTATATTTTAAATCTCAAATGGGTTTTTAATTTTGAAAAAGGCAATTGGGCATTTGGATTAAGAAAATCTTCTTGTACACATAAAAAAAATGGCAGCCCCCATGTATTGCTAGCAGAGCTTTACTCTTCCACAATGACTGATGTTAATGAAAGTGATCCCGTTGTCGCTAAGTATTAGCCGATTCACATACGGGCTCCATTTTAGAGTATCGTTGGGGAGGGATTTCAAGTTTGATGCCATTAAATTTAGAACAGACAGCTTCTTAGCCCTACTGAAGAGGCCTGCTTCTGGAAGCACCAAATGAGAGTTCATGGACATATCAAGATAAATTAATTCCTTGAGAGCGTAGAAAGCCATGGATTCTATTACTCTGATGTCATTATCGGCCAGATCCAAGTAGGTAAGAAGAGGGTATCTTTCAGATACCCTCTTTACAGACCTTCAGTGTTTTCTGGAAGATTTTGAGGGATGGCATCAAGCCATCTGCCCTCACAATCAGTTTTCTTCATCTCAACGTCCTCACGGCAGCGCCATCTCTTCAGATCTAAGTGTGTTCGAGGAATCAGCGTCGCATCTCCGTACGTGGTTTGAATGAAAATGACGACAAATGGAAGCAAGCGGTGTTTGAAAGCCATAATGACCGATTCCTGTCTGAACAAAAACCAACAACAACAAACCAAACAAACTATATTTTATAATTACTATCATTAAATTCTATTTGAAGTTATGTTTTTGCTATGTCGACAGTGCAAAATGTAATCATACTTCCATGGGTTAGTTTATTTTTTAAATATCAAAATCTTGTAATTATATAAATCTTGTAATTATATAAATAAGACAAATTTATTGGGGTCTGGTTTGGGTATATCCCATATATTATTCAGGCTGTAATATAAAATATAGTTTTACTAACTCTAAATAAATAGGTTTTTTTTCGAATTGCATATTATCAATTTAATGGACACTTAATTAATAGGGAAGAAATTCATAAGCATTTTACCTTAGGTTTACACAAATCCGAATAGATGATTAACGCTCCAAATCAGATCCCTCGCAATGGATGATACAAAGTGGAAATGGAACCTCAGGCTGAAGGCGCACCCCATACCACGAGTTTTCAATACATCATTTCAACGAGAAGGCAAGAGTTTATGTCCTGAAACCGAAATGTCTTTAGTCATCAATATGGAAAGCGAAATGGCATAAATCCGGTCAAGTGTTATTAATGCCTTCGTCCAGTAGTCATTAGGAATTATGCCTAGTTTTATCCCAGGCAAAATAGTGATATTCAAATTAACATCTATTTCCTTCCAGTCCTTTAAACGTGTATCTATAAGATTCGGATATTATTTTTCATTATATCTAAATTGGTTCTACAAACAAAAAAGAACACCTTGATATTATGATGAGGGTTATACCCTCACGTCGTATCATACTCTGCTATAAGCCTTGCAAATTTTGTGGAAAAATGAATTTCATTTCCCTGACTTTCAATTCAATTTTTTTTCAATTCAAATCATTTTATTTCCAACGATATCACTTACAAATAATACAGAACATTCACTATATCAATTACAAAGTACACAAAAAATACACCAAATTTCGTTTTAGAATGTTCAAAATACAATGGAAAATAACATATGAAGGAAAAGAGAGACCCACTAAAAAGACAAGCTTGTAGTATGCGGTCACTCAAATAAATAAATGTCACAGAGGGTAACCTTGCTATGATTATAAAATAGCAATATTGAAGCGTTTAAAATAAGACCAGTGGTTCTTCATTTTATGACTTATATGTATACATGACAATATCTAATGAATTGATGATAAATTACCACAGGCAAAACTTTCGCACGGAGGCAAACATATTTGTCATGTTGGTTTAGGAACTACATTGTGTCGAGCTTTCATAGAAAACATAAGAAATTTCAAGGGGGAGGGGGAGATATGGGTTGAGTACTTAGGGCATCATGTCAATTGATTCTAAAAAGTGAGCTGACGGGTTGGTTGTGCCCCCTGAATTAAATTGTTTCTTCCTATCATGATCATGGATCGACTCCCACGGCCCTTCAGGAAGACATTATAATTATAATCATTGTAAATTACGTGTAAATATTATGGTTGTATTTTAATTGATCTAATAAAACATAAATATTAAAAAGATAATGACATTATTATAATTGATATCAATCTATTATTATTATTATTAATATTATAACATTATTATTGTAAATACATAGTCTCAGCAATTTATCACGATAAAGCTTGAGACTTGTCTGAGTAATTGAGGCGACATATTGTATATTAGCGATTATATTAGCAATTAATCATTTAGGTACATATATTACATGTAATTTTCATAGGTCCTATTTCAGACGTGTAGAAATCTTGTAAACTTGAAAAGTGTTTAGTATTTTGAAAACCCAGTTTGAGCACAATTTCAAAAGACTTCAAGAAATGAACTCAATGGCAATTCCAATAGACGATGGTTTTGCCTGAAGAATTCATATTCGGATTGCAGTATCATTTTGTCTTTGTAACCTCACATTTCACAAGTGATTCACAAGGCTACATAAATTTCCTGAGGTTGCAGTCTTTTCTCCAGTTTACCCTTGTGTGTGCCTGTATTTGTGTGTGCGTGTGTTGTGTGTGTAGGGGTGTGTGTGTGTACATGTTTACGCATTCAAACCGAAGACATCCAACAAAGAGAACAATGGGTCATCGGTAGTAATTCAATAGGTCATCGGTTGTCAACATTTGGTGAGGTTTATTCCGTCAATGAATTTTGTGACGCAATTCAATAGTGGAGTCATCGGTTGAAATTCGAACAATAGAAAACATAGATGTGTGGGTGTGTGTGTGTGTGTGTGCATGCAGAGAAGTGAGAGGTAGGGATGGAGATCGAGGGAAAAGAGAAGGAGAGAAAAAGAGACAGGGAAGAGTAATACCGTACCGATTTATGCCCCCATTTCCACATGTTTACTCTACACTGTAGTCATAAGCTATATAAACCTGAGCTAAATGTTTAAAGGGTCACTAAAATAAAAAAATAATTGCCCATTTTTCGTAGGAAGGTGTCATCAGGAGCCAAAAAATATCCATCACACAATTTTTTATGCATTCAGTCATATTTTATAATCATGTGAAAAGTACATTTTTGCTGATTTACACAGTCATAAGCCCCGCCCCTAAAAAAACTCATCGAAGCGACATCGTGATCACGTGATCTGTGACGCATGAAAAGTAAGGGAAAATATTCCACTAACCTATACCGTGCGGCCCCGGCAGGCCCAGCCCGGTGCCGAGCATGATATTCACCGCATCGACCATTTGCATTGCGTATTTTCGTGTGTTTAATTCCTCACAATAACTTTGATTTTGGGACACAGTTTCATCAATAATGCCTAATCGGTGTATAGTTGCGGGCTGTAGCAAGACCCCTAAAGATGGTGTAAGCCTACATCATTTTCCTAAAGATGAAAATCTACGGAAATTGTGGGTCGCAAAGGTAAAGCTCACGCGGGCAGAGTGGCAAGGGCTGGCCAAGTGAGTGGAGTACAATCTGCAGCGATCACTTTGCTGAAGATGATTTGAGGATCCTGGCCTGTATTCAGAATTTGACATGAAGAGAAGGATAAGCTAGCTAAAAGATTCAGCTATTCCAACGATCAGACTTGGAGTCAAGTCTTCCAATCTGTTTTTCAACGACAGCAGCTGCAGCAGCTTCACCCGTAGACCGAAAATTCTCGTTCGTTAGCTAAGACGACCTAACGAACGAGAGACAGAATTTTCGGTCTACTTCACCCGTAACTCCAGGGAGCTCCAACGCGTTGGAGCTCCCTGGAGTTACTTCACCCACGGCCCTTCACCGTATTCTGCGAGGGGTTCAAACATATAATATGGTCGAATTTCCCCTTGCCACTCGAGCTTCTTTGCCTTCAGTGTCTGATAAATCATTTGATAAATCAGACTTCGTATCTGCATGGCTCAGAAAAGTCCTCCAACTCGGAATCGCGGGCACTTTTCCTCTCTCTATATAAGTTACTCGAATTCAGCCAAAATCTAAGTCAGTACAAACGTACTATGTAAAGCGAAGTAAAAAAAAAAGCCGTGTGAAATAAACAAAACAAAAGCGTTCACCAGTCGCTATGTACGAGGGGAACATAGTCACTGCCGTACTAAAGATGTGTAGGACATTGTACATAATTATATACAGACGCATAAAACGGCTGTGCACGCGTTTATGACCAATGCAAAACTTTCGTTCGGCAAGCTCAGATGGATGAGAACATTGTTCAAAAGAAAAGCTAAAAACAAAACAAGAGCTGTATATTTGGGCAAAAGCGTTTTCTGATCTTGTAGAATATATATTGCTAATGATTATTCACTCCTAAGATTATATTGATTAATTTCCTTTTTTCATAAATTGTCCATTGAACAGAGGGGTCAAATACCGCATTCTGTGTACAGTATTATTATGCTGCAGCCTGCAGATCTTGTGCCTCTTACTTTTCATACGTCACTTGGGGGTTAGCCAATCAGCTCACGAGTTTTAAGGAACGGTCCCAAAACCTCTACTTTTCCCCGTTTTTCGCCAAAACGAGACATAATTTGGACAATCGATTGGCAGATTCGTGATTAGAAGGCAAAACTACATGGAAAGAGCACCCATTTTCTCTCTAATTTAGTAAACGTTTAAGATATCAAATATGAAAGTCACGTTGTTCTTTGGCAATACACCAATTGAGATTTCTCCCCTTCACAGGTAAAGGGTATGGGTTGGGGCATCACAGAAGGTAGTTTTTCGTGCGTACGGCAGTGCGCTGTTCCATCGGCCGAATTATTACTCCCTCCGGAAATTCAATGTTTAGAAATGAATTTATGAAATATGGACGGCACGTCAGCACTTAAAAAGTGCCTTCCAACCATCTGGGAACCTTTCCCCGCCCGTGGGTACCAGAAGGTGGGAACCTAAAGAGCCAGAGGAGGCGCCTATTCAAACCAAACAAAAGACCCCAAATCCTTAGCGTTATATTTGATACTAGCAGCAGCAGCAGCCCGTGGACATCCACGGGCGCTATAGCTGTGTTTATGATTAATCACCGTACCGTATATTTGTCACAATAATCAAGTGAATGTCATGCCAATTTAGTTGTTGATAATAGGAATGACTTATGCGACAGCGACCCAAATAGATTAAATTTAAATAAAGAGTCCTTAAATACGAAGTGGTCGAAATCCCCCCTTATTTTTTTACATTCTAACAGTTACATGTTCCTCCCTTTCAGCCTGTCTCATCGAACATCACCCCCACAAGAAAACAAAAACAGTTGTAGCACGGAAAGAGTTAAGTTCAACTAAGAACCAGCCCCCACCTAACAAAAAAAAATAAAAGGCAGAAACTAGTTTACGGGCACCTGAATCGATCCGAATCGATCGCGACGACCGCCCCCGTGGGATGTCTCATTGTACATTGTACATTGTACATTATCCGCGTAAATCACTTGCTTGGTATATCCTATACCTATTTGTGGATTACATCATCATCACCTCATAGACCTCTTTTTAGCCAAAGAGCTGAACCGTAAAGGAACGCATTACCGAACTATATCCCCCCCCCCCCCCCCGCGGATCTTCTTCTATCATCTCTGAATTTGATATTACCCTTTTTCTTGATTTTTGCTTTTCTTTGATACCCTAAACGCGTAATCCGGGTTATGCGCTTATTGCTGAAAAGGTACCGTTTTCATCCGTGTCGTGTAGGTGGATGATGTCTGATGCCTCAGTGAGACATCCCCCCCCCCGGTGACCACCGTGAAACCATAGAGTTACATACACACAAAACTGCGTATGTGAAGCTACAAAATAATGATGTAACTCTATGCGTGATAGAGTAAGTAATACGAACTAAATATAACATAAAGGCACTGAGAGGTAACATAATAAAGTGAATGGGGTAATAGACAAATGAACGGTAACGGAAATACATAGAAACATATAACTATAGGCCTATACAGTATCTGAGTATACGTATGTAAGTATAATAATAATATAAGCTGACAGGTACCTGTGTTGATGCTGTGTTGTTGCTTGGGTATTGAAAGTATATCCACACAACTTCATTCAGTCATTCTTAAACGCGAATCGTTCTGGATCCACAAACTTAATACCCTTTCGCCACACGGTATAAATGTCGAAGAATAACATACACACACACCCTCACGCCAGAACAAACTCATTCTCTCGTTAGTCTAACATTATCTTATTATATGATGTATAAGTTGTAACATGATCTGATTTGTTGTAAACTTAACCCCCTCAGTACTAAGCTATCAAAATCAACTGAGTTAATCAATTAATATGAATATTTGACCATAGTAGTACTGACAGGGTCTAAGTCATTATACATCCAATATTATATAATATATTATTTTTAGATTCAATGTATTATGATAAAACACCTCACATATTCTTTAATTTATAATGCGATAAGATTTCCTACATACTGCAGATAATAGGTTATTAGAGGCCCCCTGTGTGATGGTCATAAATTTTTGTTTGAGGTATATTGTTTGAAGTATAATGCTAATACATTGGATGTATAATACAATACAATACAATACAATACAATAAGCATTTATAGTACACCCTTCCCATAAGGCTCGGAGCGTTTACAAAATATTTAAATTATAGAACACATTATAATTTGTATATAAACACAAATCAGAAAACTCTTCAATCGGCCATGTGGGAACTACCAGGTGGTTTTATGGAGACAAAATGTAATGAATGTACCTGTTACAAAGTTTGATAGCGGATTTAAAATAAATATGATTTCACAGCTTTTTTAAAGGTCTTTATGGATGCTGACTGTCTAATGGTCAAGGGGAGATTATTCCATAGCCTAGATGCAGTAACTGTGAAAGTCCTATCACCTGACAAATTTCGGGTCATTGGGTAGCTGAGCTGAAGGTTGTGATTGGAGGATCTGAGATTTCTACTAGGTATATATACAGTTAAGCATTCAGATATGTACCCTGGAGCCTGGTTATTGATAGATTTATAAACATAAAGAACTAATTTGAAGATGATAGGTTTTTGAATGGGCAGCCAGTGAAGGGAACGAAGTAAAGGTTGGGAAGAATGACTTCTGCCAACCTCAAAAACAAGACGTGCAGCCCAATTCTGCAGACGCTGTAGACGGTTTACATGAGACTTTGGTATAGAGGAAAGAAGCCCATTACAATAGTCTAGTCTGGAAAGAATAAGTGACCTTACAGCATGATGACAAGTAGTTTGATCAATAAATTTACGAATCCTAGATATGTTCCTCAAATGAAAAATCACACTGCGGCAAACATTGTTAATGTGTGCTGACATAGTCATGTTAACATCAAAAAAGGCACCCAGATTCCTTATTGAATCCGATGGATGTATAGAAACTTCACCAACTGACAGTGTTAAATCTGGCAAATTTTTGTAACTGTATGGTGATGCAGCAATGAAAAATTCAGTTTTACTATCATTGAGTTTTAACTTATTTGCTGTCAGCCAGTTCCTTATATCTGATATACAAGATTGTAGTGAAAACATGGCCTTATCCAGTTCCCCAGGAATTTTAGGATCAAATGCTATATACAACTGAATGTCATCAGCATAAACATGATACGAAACATTATGGTACCGGGCGATGTCACCAACTGGGAGAATATAAACTGTGAAACCAGTGGGACCTACAACTGAGCCCTGGGGTAAACCAAACCTAGAAATGGTTGAATCTGAAAGTTCCCCATCTATGTCGACTTGTGCTGTCCAGCCATCAAGGTAAGACTGAAACCAATTTAACACAGTTCCCCTAACACCAATTCTCTTTGACAAACGACAAATACAAATTTTGTGGTCAATCGTATCGGAGGCTGCTGATAATGCAAGTACCACAAGAACTACTTTGTTTGAGTTCAATGAAAACATAATATCGTTTTTAACCTTAATCAATGCAGATTCAGTACCATGTTTGGGTCTATAAGCAGACTGGTGTGGATCAGCAAGATTATTAATCTCCATATGATCCACCATTCTTCAGCAAGCAATTCTCTCGATAAGTTTACCAACAAACGATAAATTGGATACAGGCCTATAATTCTTCAAATTGTTTTTATCTAAAGATGAATTTTTCAAAAGAGGTCTTATGATTGCATGGTGAGCCTTCTGTGGAAAGACACCACATGACAAAGAAGAATTTACAAGTTCAGTTAGTATTGGGAGAAGATGATCAATATAGTCTTTCACTAACCAAGTTGGGAGTGGGTCCAATTTACTACTTTTGCTGGGACATCTTGAAATAACCGTCATTAACTCGTCTTGAGAAACAGGTCGGAAGATCTCAAGTATCTTAAACCCTTCGCAGATATTGTCCTTGAACCTAACTGGCATAACATGTGTGTTATCAAGTTCGTCTCTTATATTCTTGATTTTATCTACAAAATATTGGGAAAATTGGTTGCTTAATAGAAAAGGCGAATCATAAAATGGAAGATCAGACTTTTGCTTATTCAAAAGAGAATTAATAGTTCGGTAAACATCCTTGTCGCTACAAGAAGACAATTTGTTTTTAAAATAGTCTTGTTTAGCAGTTACAGTAAGTGCACAAACAGCTTTCTTAGCAATCAGAAATGATTCACGATCAGGTCGGATCTTGATTTCTGCCACTTTCTTTCAGCTCGCCGTCGTTCTTGACGAGCAATATGAATTGAGTCATTGTACCAGGATACTCTGTTCTTTACTATGCGGGTCTTAATTTTTACAGGAGCTAATTTGTCAAGTAGTTTACCCATACTAGAATCATACCACTCAAAAAATGCATCAACACCACCAGGGTGAGGTTGGGAAATGAGCTCTGAGAGTGATTTTACAAATTGATTCTTGTCAATCTTCCGGTAGTTACGGAGGGTTGATACAGTTTGCATATGTCTTGTTTTTTGTAATTGTAACTTGAAACACACTACATGGTGATCTGACATACTTGTGTCATCAGTATAACAATCTACCACCAATGATTCGTCACAGCGAGTAAAAACCAAATCTAATGTATGTCCATGATTATGTGTTGGACCTTTAACATACTGAACTAATCCAGCAGAACTTGTGGATGAAGAAAATTGAATAACATCTTGTTTGGAAGGATCATCCCAATGAACATTAAAATCTCCAAGTACAATTAATTTCCCTGCAAAGAGAGATATCTCATTTACAAAATCATCCTTAAGAAATGCTGTATTTGTGAAGCCATTGATGGTCGATGGTGGAGGTCTATATTGACAGAGTAAGAACTATTTGTAATATGCACATACTCAAATGTCGTATAAACTAAATCAGCATGATGTCTAATCAGCATCTTTAGTGGTGTCTTGAACACCATGGCAATTCCTCCACCTCGACTAGCGGAGTTACGAGGTACATTTAAGAAAGTGTACCCAGGAGGGGTACATTCTCCTATTATAACACTATCATATTTGTTAAGCCATGTCTCAGTTAAAATCATTACATCAGTATCATATTCACACATAATAAACAAGCTCAGTGGCCTTATTCCTGATTGAATGAGCATTCCACAAACAACACATTAATTTAGGGTTTATGATTGTATCAGATTTACACAATTGTATTAAATTGTTCTGATTAGGTAATATAACCCTCTGTATACCACACTATTTTAGATAATTGAGTTATTAACTAAATGGTACTTAAAAGAGTCGGTTGGACGTCGCCGAATATTCTGTAGATTGAAATTAACATATTTTATTAAAAGATATGCAATCAATATCAGACCTACTAAGTTATTAGGATTATGATTCAATAATTATATATATGCTATATTATGATATAATATAAGGTCATTTATAGAATAAAAACTCGATAACCATCCCAGTATTACATCACCAATAGATTATTTAGTTTCTATCTTAACTATGTTCCAATGGTACAGTTAGGACATAAATTTTATAGTTCAAATACTATGATTCATAATAAGATGCGTGCAATATATGTATAATATAAACATATGTCATGTAAATACTGTATGTATACATCAGACCATACAAGTGTATGGATGTATACATGTTCATAATTTTGAATATGATCCACATCCACTTTATTATATTGAGCAATCCGACTCTATTATATATGTATAATGTTAGCAGGTACATAAAATTATGTAACCGAATTATCACCTAACACTCCGGCCCCACCCTTTACACACAGCTCCCCCCCCCCTCCGCAACACACACTCCTAGTAGCCCCATACCCGTTCAAGCTTCAGGTACCCCGCACATACCTACCCACTAATCCTCTTCCCGCTAAATCCAAACCCAGCCCTTAGTCTCCACACTATCTCAAGCAACAACACAACATCAACACAGGTACCTGTCAACTTATATTATTATTATACTTACATACGTATACTCAGATACTGTATATGTATTTCCGTTACCGTTCATTTGTCTATTACCCCATTCACTTTATTATGTTACCTCTCAGTGCATTTGATTATGTTATATTTAGTTCGTATTACTTTGTATTATTTGCTTGTTTTATAGCCGTGATAAAGGCGCCCACGCCGAAAGCTTGGCACTAGCAACGGATATAGAGCTACGTCTCGTGTCATCATTCGCTTTTGCACGTCTTACAAGATATAATATTTCTACGATGACACAGTCAATGAGTACGAAGATTGTCAAACCTCTCACACATTTATATATATCATACTATCATCATATCATCATACTATCATACTATAATTCGAGAACCGTTTGTCTGTTCGTCTGTCTGTCTGTTTGTTCCCCTACTCCTCCTAGATCCTTCGACAGATCTTCACCAAACTCGGATGGTGTATGTAGGGGGACCCCAGAATTGCCCTTGAGGGGTTGGTTTTTTTTTAAAACGTCACTGGGGTCATCACTGGGGTCAAAGGTAAAAATAAACACTGTTTCATAACACATACAGTCGATCATGAACATAATCGATTATAAACTTCTCCGCGCGCATAGGAAATCAACAGTGCTGTACATCCGCGCGCCGCTGTAAAAAAAACATCTCTCATCGCCTCATGTCGGAACCCGCAGTTTGAAGGTTCGTATGAATTTTTATATTATAAGACTTTTCGTGTTCACTTACTCGCACTGCCGATGGATATGCGCCGTAGCTTGAAGGTTCGTATGAATATGAATTTTCATGTTCACTTATTCGCACTGCCGATGGATATGCGCCGCAACTTGAAGGTTCGTATGAATATGAATTTTGAAATTAAGACTTTTCATTCATGTTTAGTTAGTCGCACTGCCGATGGATATGCGCCACATTTTGGTCGCAATGCCGTACCGCAGCTTGAAGGTTCGTATGAATTTTTATATTATATATAAATTTTTTTATATTATATTGTCTATGAAGGAATCCTCAACTGAGAGGTAAGTACCTAACAAACCACACCACCCTATGCCAGGCACCCCCCCCCCCCCCAACAAAATTGGTTCCACATTTCATTTCATTATTTTTTCCTCATTCAATTACAACAATGGATTATCTTCTCATAGCAACAAAAAGTCAAAAAAATTGTACTATATCCTGTTTTTCCTGCCTAAAATTCCCACATCTTAAACACGTTTATGCACTAAACGCTCCATTTCAAAAATCGCGATACGGGTAAGATGGCTAGTATATATGAAAGTCAACTGGCTTTCTAAGCCAACGACCCGGGTTCCATTCCCGGCGGAGACATTTTTTCAGCCTTTGCAAAAATTTCAAAATGGGAGGACAGCTCTAAGTTACGCAACCATTATTCTCTCATTTCCTTTCACATTGTATTTATTTCCACGAGAGTTGTCAAAGCTGTTGTATATGTTATTTCCTTACAATTTATTGTTTATAATAATTATTCTAATGTATACATGCATCTGAAAGCATTCGCTTGGATCCAGCTGATGAGGCACGCGGCTTGTCTTTGTTCAAAACTCACCTGCCCCAGACAAAGGAATTAATTAATAAGGTTGAAGATTTGTCCATCAGTCGGTCAACTGAATCTGTCCATCAGTCGGTCAACTGAATCTGGTGTCGCCGATATCACTGACCCGTCTTCGTGGTCTAGTGGTTAAGACATTGGCGTTCTAAGCCAACGACCCGGGTTCAATTCCCGGCGGAGACAATTTTTCAACCTGTGTAATAATGCCAAAATTTCAAAAAGGGAGGACAGCTCTGGGGAACTTTGATTTAAAGATCACATTACAAGAAAATCACAAATATGGCAATTAATGTATCACTAGAAACTGGGAAGCTTACAGATGGCAATCGTATAAGTTTTATGTCAACTACGTATCTAATGATTATAAAAACAACATAAATAAAAGCTCTTCTAAGCATCTGGAATATCCGAGGATTCGCCAGAAATATAGCGATGTTTTGATGTCGTCACACTAGGGATCGATCCTGCTTAAGCAGACGACGTCCTATAATGAATGAACGTAATTGCAATGCAATTATTTATCAAATTATAAAGAGTTATAAAGAGGTATATTTAAACATGACCTTATTTCACACCATTCTAAAAGGGAAAGTGAAACTGATTCTGATAACTAAAACCGTTTGATTGTAAATACACAGGAGAAGGGTCAATGATCAATGAAATAAACCCCATTTTCAAATTGAAAAGCCCTCCGAATAATAGCACGGATGGTATTCGTTCCCTCTTGAAACGCCGAACATGCCCCGGTGGAAGCAGCTGAAAATACAATGGCGTCTTATTTTGTTTACAAGTGACTGATTCCTTTATTTTTTAACGCTGCATTTTTCATCACAATAATACCATACACGAAGTTAAGAGTGAGGCAACAGACTAACATTAAGACTGACGCTATTCAAGTAAGAGAAATAAGTGAAGAGGAGATGACAAAACAGGCAGTGAAAATGTGTAAGATGTTATGGGACATCGTCTGCTTAGACGGGACTGGCCCCTAGTGTGTCGACACACATCTCAGCAGCGTTCGAGGAACTCTTCAGCTGCCATATCGGGGGCTGTATTTTACCGTTTTATAACTGATAATAATCATTACTTCAAATGTTTCCAAGCGTTGAATTTGGATAACCTTGTTTAATTTATACCATCTATGCAATAAAAAGTATTAAGCCAATATTTACTTTGATGGAATTTTCTTGTAATGTGATTTTTAAGTTACGTAACCATTATTCTCTCATTTCCTTTCACATTGTATTTATTTCCCGAGAGTTGCCAAAGCTGTTGTATATGTTTATTTCCGTACAATTATATATATATATATTTGGGTACACTTAAAATAAGAACTGATTTTTCACAATTATCCACAGTTCATTTATCATCAGATTAGTCACTAAAACAATATGATATCAAAGCGAAGAGTAGACATCAGCCTTCAAGTTGACACCCGCCAGTTTAACATACACTGTATATGTAAAGGCCCGAATTCACAAAGGAGGTTTAAACCTAAACTATGGTTTTAAACCTCCGTAAGCGTACTGAAATAGGCGTAAATAAGGGCACATTGCCCATGCGCGCACTCAAAGAAAATATATGATTGGATCGGATTCCGTGCGCACGTACGCTTAAAAACCCCAGGAGGGGGTTTAAACCACGGTTTAAACCAAACCTCCTTTGTGAATTCGGGCCAAAGCGTTTCAGGAGGCAGTCATGCGTTAAAAAGGCAACCTACCCCCAAAATATCACCAGTGGAAAATATGAGGTCATCCGTTTGGTTGGTTGTGCATGCCAGATTTTTGCCCTTTCGGCATTTTACAAATTTGACCCTTGTTTGTACAGATGAATTAAAAAAAAATATTGACTAATATACCACAATCACTCCTTACTCATCCAGAAAACTAATATTTTCATCTATGAAACACATCAATATTTGGGGATCACCACAATGCTTTTTAAAAATTATTATTTCTCATATGAAGTCATTGGAAATGTCTTTCCATACTTTCTGAAGAATTTTAAACAGATGAGTATCACTTGTTGGGCATTTTCTTGGACGTTCCTGTCCAGCTCTTCACATATAGCATGATATTCAAGACCCCTTTCTCTTCTGTTTTCTGAAGGTAGTTTTTACATAGCCTTGATGGGTTTTGGGGGTCATATTTCTGCTGGAAGAAAACCTTGTGGAGGTAGTTGTGGAGGTAGTCACTGAAAGTTTCTTTCAATTCCTTCTGAAGATGAAGCTCACTTGCTGGGCATTTATCACAGACCTTCTTGCCCAGCTCTTCTTATATCAACTCTATCAGATTCCGACCCGCCGGGAGTGACCAGTCCATGATTTTCCGGACCCCTTTCTCTTCTTTTTTTTCTCTAGGTAGTTTTAGCACAGCCTTAAGGAATGTTTGGGGTCATTGTCCTGCTGAAAGACAAAACTTTTCCATCTTTAGAACCTACTTGCAAAATTACAAAAATTACAGAATGCCGCTGCTCGTGTCGTGACCCTCTCCAACAAGCACAGTCACATTACACCAGTTCTCAAATCACTTCATTAGGGACTTTTAGAATTGCACGTCCACTTAGTCGACTGGTACGCAAGGACATCATTCTACGCCACTGCGCATGCGCCACTCGCCCTCTCCCTGTCCTCCTCCCTGACTTGCAAAATCGAGAACGTGTTCACTTCGTTTTTGCGGTGCTCCGAAATCTTCGACGAGGTTCACGTATATGACGTCATCAGAACAGCTCAACTATCACTATGAACATGACGAACAAAGAAGCGGACAATTTATGCAGCTCCTCATTGTACCCTTCACAATTGCACTGGTTAACAAAAGAACATCCATTCATTGCTATCCTGTAAAAATATGTAGAACAGGTGTCACATAATAGCAGTGAAGGGATGTCCTTTTGTCTACTAGAGCTATTGTGGAGGGTAGAATGAGGAGCTGCATAAATTGTCCGCTCTCTTTGTCATCGTGTTCATAGTGTATTATGCTCATCCGTTGAGTGTGTACTTCCGGTTGACGTCGACGGTACGTACACGTCGAGTGAAATCTAAAATGATCAGAACTGTAGTCAACATGGGCAGTCGACGACGTTGACATGCGCGAATTAGTCGACTGGGACGAAGTACTAGTACACTGCTTCTAAAAGTCCCTAATCTACGCCACTGCGCATGCGCCACTCGCCCTCTCCCTGTCCTCCTCCTTGACTTGCAAAATCGAGAACGTGTTCACTTCGTTTTTGCGGTGCTCCGAAATCTTCGACGAGGTTCACGTATATGACGTCATCAGAACAGCTCAACTATTATGCTCATCCGTTGAGTGTGTACTTCCGGTTGACGTCGACGGTACATACACGTCGAGTGAAATCTAAAATGATCAGAACTGTAGTCAACATGGGCAGTCGACGACGTTGACATGCGCGAATTAGTCGACTGGGACGAAGTACTAGTCCACTGCTTCTAAAAGTCCCTATAGGTTGCCTGTAGAAGAACGTATTGTTTTCAAGAGTCTTTTGTTATTATTTCACTGTATACATGGCTCTGCTTCGCAGTAGAACATTGGTTTGATCAAGCATTACATTCCCTCTAGACTGCTACGTTCTCAAAACTCTGGCTTACTTGTTATTCCTAGGCTTAACACAAAATGGGGGGAGCGAACCTTCGCTCATGCTGGGCCGTTGATATGGAATATTCTACCTCAAGGGATTAGAAAATTAATAGCAGTTCTGTTGAAGTGTTCAAAAATAATCTTAAAAGTATCTGTTTAATTTGACCTATAATTGATTACCATTACCTTTCATGTCCGTAGCTCTCCTATTGCACTTTTGCTTATTTGTGATGTATTTCATCTTTTGCACAAGTTGCGCCTTGAGCATTTGATCATCAAGTGGATTCGGCGCCTTATAAATCTTATATATTATTATTATTATTATAGAGAGATATTTCCAGTGACTACCTCGACAGCTTGACCAGTCGGGTGCCTAGGGTGTACCGTGCTGTGATCTCTGTCAGGGGCGGGTTCTTAGATTAGAGTCTTCATGATTCAAAACATATTAGAATAAAACTTTAAAAAAAAATGTTCATCTCATGACATACCACTATTCATTTAGTCATTACTTTCATTGTAAGGGTATACACAAATGCATAGAATAACTTCCCAAGAAAAAAAAGCGTTGTGGTGTTCCCCAAATGTTGATGTGTTTCTTAAATGAAAGTACTAGTTTTCTGCATGAGTATAGGAATGATTATTGTATATCAGTCAACACATTTTAAAATTCATCAGTGCAAAAATGAGGGTTAGAGTTTGTATATTGCCAGAAGGGTAAAATGCTGGCACAACTGACCAAACCAATGATCTCATATTTTCCACTGGAATTATATTTTGGGGGTAGGTTGCCTTTTAACGCATGACTGCCTCCTGAAACAATGTACATAAAATTATGTTAAATTGGTGTCAACTTGAAGGCTGATGTCTACTCTTCAGCTTGATACCATAATTTTGAAGTGCCACAAATCTGATGATAAATGATCTGAGAAATCAGTTCTTATTTTAGGTGTACCCAAACTTTTGGAGGGCAGTGTATATATTACGCTAAGGATTTGGGGCCTTTGTTTTGGGGTTGAATAGGCGCCTCCACTGGCCCTTTCGGTCCCCACCTTTTTGTACACATGCACGGGCGGGGAATGGTCTTAGAGTGGTGGGAGGCACTTCTTAAGGGCTGACGTTTCATAAATTCATTTTTAAACACTGAATTTCCGGAGGGAGTAATAATTCTGCCAACCCATGAAGATGGTTTGTAGCTTCATGCCCAACCCATACCCTTTACCTGTGAAGGGGAGAAACCTCAATTGGTGTGTATTGCCAAAGAACAGCGTGACGTGTATACTCCAAAACCATATACTCCAAGGCATGTATGGCTTCAATGTATACGACGCAACACGTGTGTTATTCGTTCGCACCAGGGAATCTCTTACACTTCCCTGCAGGTACTATGTGTTTCACGCATAGAGTTACATCATTTGTAGCTTCATGGTTACATACACACAGTTTAGTGTGTATGTAACTCTATGGGTTCACGGCGGTCGCGGGGGGGGGGGGGGGGGGTGTGCCGGGGGAGGAGATGTCTCATTGATGCCTGTACATCCACGTGAAAACGGATAAAAAGTGTACATTTTCAGCAATAGGCGCATAACCCAGGTTACGCGTGTAGGGTTTCAAAAAAAAGCAAAAATAAAAATCAAATTAAGAAACTTATAAGAAGAAGAATCGCGGAAGGAGGTGGGGGGGGGGGGGGGGGGTGAATAGTTCGGTAATGTGTTCCAAGTTAGGTTAAATTTCTTTTTAAGGTTCCTTTTTGGCTAAAAAGAAGTCTATGGTGATGATGTAGGCCTAATTGGATGTAAAATACCAAGCAAGATATAAAAGCGCCGTTAATGGTATGAAAATTAGAGATAGACGGGTCTGCCCCTACTTCAATCTGCTTTTCAATTCAGCAAGTGATTTACGCGGATGATGTACAGGTCTCAATGAAACATCCGGGGGGGGGGGGGGGGGGAGGTGGTGATCGTCGCGATCGATTCGGATCAATTCAGGAGCCCGTAAACTTTTCTGCCTTTTATTTGTGAAAATTTATTCGGCTCCTTTGGAAGTTTGATTTATGTAAGCATTCCATTACTTTCTAATTGAACAGGTTTTTAAAACTTTTATTTTTATCTATTTATTTTTATATATTTATTTATTTATTTATTCATTTTTTTTTTTGGGGGGGGGGAGGGAGGGTGAAGGGGTGAAGGGCAGGAACATATAACTGTTAGATGTAAAAATAAATGGGAGGGGGTTTCGGCCACTTCATATTTTAAGACTCTTTAAAATCGATTAAATTTATTCTACTTTTTACTTATATCATGGAAGCATATACTATAGGTTAAACTTCCTTTTGCGACAGCCACCCAACATGAAAACACTGTATAGGGTTAGGGTTGGGGTTAGGGTTTAGGGTTTACATAACCGCACATTTGGACGGCTGTCGTTACTATTATCAACAACTAACTTGACATGAAAGGGAAAATGGCCCTCATACCGTTGGAAACATGTTATTGTATATCGCCTCAAATATATTATTCATTCCCTTATGACAGACTAAACCAATCTGTAGACATCATTCAGGGAGGGGAGGTGTACAGATCATGTCACTTAGGAATATCGGTTGCCACGGTGTAAAGAAGGAGACCCCCCTCCCACCAAAATTTCCTTCGAAAATAATTCCCCAATGATATGAATACGTATAGGATATTACTCCCGTCTCCCCTAGCGCTGGGGGTGACGGGAGGCCGATAGAAGGGGGGGGGGGGGGTGGGGTATAGGGGAAAGTCAATCCGTCGGTCCTTACAAGACCCATATAAGGGGGCAATAATCCCCCTGAAAAAGAAAATGACAATAAATTCATTTTTTCTCATTTTTGTATCCTTCACACAGGACGTACCGCTAATTTCATCAAGTTAAAAATGTGTTTTCGTCAGAACTCATCTAAGATTTGAATAAATAACGCATATTAATATGTTGTAAATACTTCTTGGTATAATAAACACTTTACCCGACTTTTCTTTTTATTCACTCGATTACTGTGACAAATATACGGTACGATGATTAATCATAAACACAGCTAGCGCCCGTGGATGTCCACGGGCTGCTTCTGCTAGTATATATATATATATACATGTATAATATTACATTAAACAACCTGTATATAAACAAAGCAAAAGGTATATCGCCTATATCAAGTGACATGGAACAAATAGAATTTAATCATAAAGACAGCACGTGTCAGGCAATTAAGATATATTATGCCTTTTAACAGGTGTTCGGTCTTTTTACATAAATTATCATGGGCTCCGGAGCGGGGGGGGGGGGGGGGGGGGGGGGGGGGGCGAGGGGGGCAGAGAAGGCATATGTTCCTAAATTATTAAAGTGGGTGGGGGTAAATCGATTTTCGGCCCTCCTTGCTAAAGAAAGATAAAGAAAGTTACATCTGATAAGTTGAAATGTTATTTAAGCTTACAAAATAGCATTCTTTATTGCATTCATTCAGTACAAATGAAAAATCATACATCTTCAATTTTAGTTCATGTACATAACATATCATAAGTAAAGGAAATTATACAGTCTTCAGTAATACATAATATAATTAAATACATGTATAGTACATAGTGCACTCAAATCAATTATACTGAATGAATATTAAAGATCAAAGCCTCCCCTCCCCTACAAACAAAACAACAAACACACAAACAAGCAAAAGAGACAAAAAGAAAGAAGAAAAGAGAAAAGAATAGAAGAGGGCAGTCTAGCAGCAGAGAGCCAACTCCACACGATCGCGAACCAGGCGGACCCATTCACTCCTCATCCATCATGCCCATTGTATGTTTTCGTTTCATGCTTGTGTGTTACTTTCAGATGTTCCCGTTTCTTAAAGTGTAGTGTCAAAGTATTCCGTTCGGTAGCAATCTTTCTTTCTTCATGCTTTCTATTAAGCAGCTTTTCTCCTATTTCTTCAATACTTGGAGGCTTCTTTTTCTCCCGACTAATATATATCATTTTTCCTTTCTTTCCTTGGCTTTTTTCTTGGAGTATTTACTTGTAAAACTGCGTATTTCCATTTCCATATAATCCCATAATATTCTGCTATCTGTAATCCCTTTAGATAACCTAAGCTTCAAACGTGTTCTTTCTGCTTTCTTACTTTTAACATAACCTTCATCATTACACAAACTGTTATTAAACTTCCAATAACCTGCCTTTATTGCGGGATTAGTGATAGAATTCAATCTAATATTCAGTTCTATTGCTGAGTGATCAGGTGAAATTGAAGGTAGTATTATGCAGTTTAACACTGTCTCTCCTAAATTTTCGGAAATAACCCAGTAATCCAATCTACTTGGCATAGAATTATTTTCTTGGTGATACGTAAATTGTTTCTTAGTGGCATTTCTTAATCGCCATAATATATTGCATTATAATCAATTAAAAAGTTTTCAAACTTATTACTGAGCTTAGACAGCTTTTTATCAATATTATTTCCCATGTAATCTAGATGTACATCTCTAACCATATTAAAGTCCCCTCCTATAATAAAAGGCTTATTTTTAAATTCATCTTTTTCTAGGATATGTATAATAGTGCGCAAAACTCTAGTTGTTCCACCTCTTTGCTTCCAACTGGAAAATAAACATTTCCTAGTGTCACCTCTTCATATTGCAGAAACCCAACTGTGACAATGTATCTGCCTTCTGTATCAATAATTGTATGTTCTAATTTAATATTTACCCCACTGTCAAATAATACCATAACCCCTTTACCGTGGTTTGTACCGTGGTTATATATACAGTTCCCCTCCCACATCGAGTTCCAATTACTAACTATATCTTGTGTACTAAATGTTTCCTGTAGAAAAATGATATTCCCTCCTTTTTCTTTGCACCATCTAAAAATGCTCCGTCTTTTATTTTTCTCTCGAACACCTTTAACATTTAAAGATATAAAATTGCAAACAGAAGATTTCGTCTTATTCATCATGTGGAGGAGAAAATATTATATAATGGGATGAGAAGTGGATGGGCCGTAGCACACAATTCGCGCCGCGTAAAGCTGACCAGATCAAAAGGCCACTACCAACTACCCTCGACGAAAGAAAGAAAGAAAGAATACATTAAACATAAAACACTACAAACTAAATACATTAAAAACAAAGAAACCATACCAAGAAAAGACGTGTCTAAAACAAAATTACATTTCCACATCTTCGAGCTGTTCATTACCTCCGCTTCCCGTCACCCTTTACTTCTACTTCTGCTAATGCTTTTCACTATTTAATTTCGAACATTGTCTGACATAACCAATTAACCAACAAAATAACTTTACGTCATAATGGATCCTTGTTTATTTAAAGTAGCTATCCAAAGAAAATCACAAATATGGCAATTAATGTATCACTAGAAACTGGGAAGCTTACAGATGGCAATCGTTTTATGTCAACTGCCTATCTGATGATTATAAAAACAACATAAATAAAAGCTCTTCTCAGCATCTGGAATATCCGAGGATTCGCCAGAAATATAGCGATGTTTTGATGTCGTCACACTAGGGACCAATCCTGCTTAAGCAGACGACGTCCTATAATGAAGGAACGTAATTGCAATGCAATTATTTATCAAATTATAAAGAGTTTGGTATATTTAAACATGACCTTATTTCACACCATTCTAAAAGGGAAAGTGAAACTGATTCTGATAACTAAAACCGTTAATTTTTGATCGTAAATAAACAGGAGAAGGGTCAATGATCAATGAAATAAACACCACTTTCAAATTGAAAAGCCCTCCGAATAATAGCACGGATGGTATTCGTTCCCTCTTGAAACGCCGAACATGCCCCGGTGCAAGCAGCTGAAAATACAATGGCGTCTTATTTTGTTTACAAGTGACTGATTCCTTAATTTTTGTTAACGCTGCTTTTTTCATCAAAATAAAACCATACACGAAGTTAAGAGTGAGGCAACAGACTAACATTAAGACTGTCGCTAGTCAAGTAAGAGAAATAAGTGAAGAGGAGATGACAAAACAGGCACTGGAAAATGTGTAAGATGTTATGGGACATCGTCTGCTTAGACAGGACTGGTCCCTGGTGTGTAGTCACACATCTCAGCAGCGTTCTAGGAGCTCTTCAGCTGCTATATCGGGGGCTGTATTTTACCGTTTTATAATTGATAATAATCATTACTTCAAATGTTTCCAAGCGTTGAATTTGGATAACCTTGTTTAATTTATGCCATCTATGCAATAATAAGTATTAAGCAAATATTTATTTTGATGGAATTTTCTTGTAATGTGATCTTTAAATACTATTGTTTAACACAAAGTACAGGTTGGGTGATTTTTTTCATCCCTCTCCCCCCACCCCTTCTACAAAGTAACATATAAACTTCCAGTCAATTGAAATATTTCCATCTCAAACAACTGCAATCATTACATCCACTTCAAAGCAGCGGGCGTATCCCCGAGATTCTTTGTACGCAATATAGACCCACAAAACGATCATCTAACCAGCATACATGTCTTTACATCAGAACTGATCCTTGCTATTTCAATACTCTCTGTGTATAAACAATAGATACAGTTTTCAATTCTATCCCATTTTCCATTTTGTATATCAGTGACATCTGTAAAAGCTATTATTTTCTCAAAACTATAGATTGTACTTTGGCTTCTAAGAGAGTATTACCACTGTTGGCATATTTAACCCTCGATAATATCGCTCATGTTACTGTATCGTTTTCATGCTCATCATTATTATCATTCATTAGAATCATTATTTCCTTTTCAATGATGCCCTCACATTTATGTTAGCATGTTTAGTGGGTGCGTATTATAGCTGAATATAAGGGAATATTAGGCAATATGAGAGTGAGTGAGAGAGAGGGATAAGGGGAAACATGTGTTTATCAAAGGCTTGACTTACGTTAACCCGATGGCTCTGTTTACGAGAGTAGCTTACTCTCATACGTAAGCGTGGGCCTAGCTTGTGCCCGTTTTTCCCACTAGGCGTCATTCGATTGCGCTATTACCTGCGCTATTCAAAGCTGAGCAGGCTATTAGCTCAAACGCATGTAGAATGAATTCAACGAATAGTTGCACTGTTCATTTGCATTCACTTTAATTTTGTATTATGTCAGTCTCACATTGCGCCTGGGGAGCGTTTCATCAAGTGTCTTGTCGGTGATTTTTCCCGACAAATTTGCTCTCGGCCAATCAGATGCAAGGATTGCAGCAGCTTATAACAGTTCTTGCAACTTATCATTGATAACCAGCTTTATGAAACAGGGCCCTGGTCGGTGACGCCGCAATCCTACGTCGACAATATATGACGCGTCATGGCATAGATCGAGTCCGGCTCACATGAGACGTTATTTGCTGACGTTAGGACAGCGTCATTAACTGGAAAGGTCTCTTGCACGTCATTAAAGAATTATGCCGTTTAAAAAGTGATTGCAAAAATGAACAGTGCAGTCAATACGTTTAATAATCGGCGTATGTCTTTACAGACTCTTATTAGCGCAGGTACTGACGCAATTGAAATGACGCCTCGTGTGAGCAGGGTTTAACTGGCGATTTCACGTTCACACGATGGCTTTAACACTACCACCATCATCCCCTGTATTTCATGTGTAAACCACAGGCCTCTTGGATTTCTTGTCGGTTGTACCCCCCTCCCATACCGAAAACCTGGCTACGCCGCTGGAATTCCCCAAATGAAAACGGGCCAAAATTCATGGTACTACGTTCATTTGCCGTATGTTGTAAATGCTGGTAAATTATTACCTGCTTATATGCTGCAACACATCAATATCTTCATCTTCTGCATATTCGTTTACCTTATAAGCCAATATATAGAATAAACCTGCCACAGAATGTCTTGGGGTATAATCTACCGATGCCTAATGGTTGCAGGGCTTTTCTACATCATGATGCTGGAGCCAGGGATATTGAAATCTTACAGCGTGATCATCAGTGACATGACGGCAGATATAGATATTTCTATGTCTTCATATGGTTTGATCCTCGGAGTGAGCCATGGACTTCCGCTTTTATTTGGTGAGTTGAAATGAAATTATATATTCTTGACTCTGTCATCGTTTAAGGCCATCATGGTCATAATCACAACAGTATAGAGAATACGTACTTTGTGTTAATAACACAAACAAGGTGGCCTACCATTATCTTATCTTAATGGCCGAGCGCATTGCCCAAGAGGGGTACGTCATTACCACTGGGTCGTTCAAGCCTCATTCTGGGGAGCGTTTCATCAAGCGTTTTGTCAGCGATTTTTACTGACAAATTTGCTCTCAGCCAATCAGATGCAAGGATTTCAGTAGCTTATAACATTTGTCGGTAAATCACTGATATAACGCTTGATGAAACGCTCCCCTGGTATACGATGCCAGTCATACGAAGCGTCATTTTGATTGTGTTATTACCTCCGCTAATCAATTCTACTGTAGGAAATTACTGCATACGCCAGTGACTATATGGAATGTTTGCACTATTCATTTGAATTCACTTTTTGTAACATGTAAAAGCCCGGCTCACACGAAGCGTCATTCCGGTTGCGTCATTACCTGCGCTAATCGAGCCTCTGAAGGCAATTAACCCCCAAATGACACCAGTTATTAAAAGTATTGTATGCGCTGTTCATTTTGCAATCACTTTTTTTAAGCAATATCACTATTTCATGACGCGCAAAAGACCGTACTAGTCACCGACGCTGTCTTAATGTCACTCAAATGACGCCTCGTGTTAGCCAGGGGAGCATTTCATCAAATGTTTTGTCAGTGATTTTCACCGACAACTGTTATAAGCTACTGAAATCCTTGCATTTGATTGGCTGAGAGCAAATTTGTCTGTAAAAATCACCGACAAGACACTTGATGAAACGCTCACCGGGCTTTACTCTCACATATAGCGCGTCAAAGAGCGCACCAGTTGCTGACGTAGTACTACGTCAGAAAAATGACCTCTCGAGTGCAATGGGTATAAATGCACTGGATGGGTCAACACAATGTCTCTATATAGGCACAGACGCTATACCTCTTGACCCTGGGTGCCATAACCTAACTCAAGGTTTCGGATTTGTCTGGAAATCGGCGCAGATGGAACACTGGGATAGAAAAATTATGGCAATCTACATAAACCGAAAAATGCATATACAAAATTTACTTGACTCCTCGTTCGTTGCCGTCATTCTGTGTGTGGGTGTGTGTGAGGGTGTGTGTGTGTGTGTGTGTGTGTGTGTGATATGCATTTTATTGTCGTTGCACCCCCGGCGTCAGCGCTTCACTTTCAGTTTTTATACGATGTAAGACTCTCACGTGGCGCATGAATGCCCCCCGAAGTCGTGAACTCATTACGACCTACAACAGGTTCCAACGCCTCGTGTGCAATGGACATAGCGGTATGAATTCTTTAGAAATGCAAGAATCAATTATAGGTGTTAATAAATGGAATGACACCTCGTGGACATAAATAACTCAAAGGTGCTGGTTTCCGGTATAGCTCAGATTTAAAAATCAGAGTCAATCTGAGTAAACTATGGTGCAATCCTACATAAAATTGTTATAATAATCATGCTATGATTGAAATTCGTTTGGTTTATCAAACTTGGCAAAATACCCATTCCTACACAATTTACAACATAAAACGTCATAACCAAATTGCCAAAACAAGATTCTCCATATTTCAGGTGATCTCAATACACGTTTTGATCCCTTGATCAGATTTCATCCCCCTTTCATTAATGTGTTTACCCGCTTTATCTACGACTCAGGCCAACTTTTCTATTGTTAGCTCCATTTGCCTTCTCGTATCCAGAAGAGAAATAGATAATGTGGTTGAGTGCAAAGCACTGAACTGAAAGTCATTTCACCGTAATGCTCTCACGGTGACTGTTTAATCATGTTGGTAGGAATACAGTCCAGAGAATGGAGATGGTGCACACATTGTGCGCATCAATATGAATCGAACGACCGAGGAGATGATAATTATCTGTATAGTAGTCATTTATGCGCGTTGCACACTAGGCGCCATTTGCCTGACGTATAGGACTGCGTCAGTGCGTGGAGCGATCTTCGACGCGTCACGTGAGAATGACATCAAACAAAGAGTGAATACAGAATTAAGAGTGTAAACGTTGTGCTGAAGTAATGGCGTATCGACTTGTTATCTTCATAAGATAGGCTAGTGCAGGACTGCAGGTAATAAGGCAATCGAAACTTGTGAGAAGTGGGCATTATAGAGAAATATTAAGTGCCTACGTACCATGATTTTAATCTTTACCGTACTCCTTTATTGCAGGCTTCGTCAACATACCCCTCTTAAGGCGATTTTCCTATCGTCAAGTTATCATGACAGGGAGTCTAATAGCAGCAATCTCCTATACAGCCGTTTCCTTCGCAACTTCGGCCACACACCTGACTTTGTGTTACATTGGTGCAGGTATGTCCATTGCTAGTTCTGTTACACACGATGCTCTATTTATTTGCCCGAAGTAGGACTGCGTCATCGACTGACCTGGTCTTTGCCATGAGATGTGAGGATGACATACATACATGACATATGGGCGAATACTGCCTTCACATTGGGGCAGGTGATAACGCAGTCTAAATTATTCCTCATGTGCCTCGGTGGCCTCAATTGTTACGCACTTCATTTACCGAGTGCTACCAGTGCCCCCTTATTGGTTCTACCTATGTTCCACCACTGATCCTATTCACCTTTCAACAAAAATCCCCCCCCCAAAAAAAAAAAAAAAAAAAAAAAGAAAAATCAATAAATCAATCAATCAATCAAATGAAAAAAATAAAAAAAATAAAAAATAAAAATAAAAATAAAATTAAAAAAAATAAAATAAAAATAAATAAAAATAAATAAATAAAAATAGATTTAAAAAAAAAATACAAATAAATGAAGTCGTTTAACCCATTGACTAATGCAACTGGGTGGATCCTGTATTCAAGCCTATAGGAAAGTGAAAATTCAGTAGTCAATGGGTTAATTAAGATCTCATATATAAATACAAAGCGTTACAAATAACAGTGCTAAAGTTTACTTATTGAAATGCAAGTAACATTCAATAGGTAGACCCTGACTTAGAACATTCAAGGAGAAACACACAAAGCAAATACACGACACTCATTTTCCTCAGTTCTTTTAGAAAATGTTTGAAGATTAACATTAATTGAACATTAATTTTTTTAAAGCCTTTTTTCCCCAAAGATGATACAAGTTCATGGTTTTGTGATATTTATTACATAAAATGATGATGAGAATGAAAATGATGTATCATTAATCAACAAATGCAACACTTTAATCCATAGGTCTGGGGAACATCTTCATCTATACGCCAGTACACGCATGTCCATCCACGTATTTTCCTGATGACTTCGAAATAGTCAGTGGTGTCTTATACGCAGGTGCAGGTGTAGGTATAATAGTTATTCCAGTCCTAACCGAATTTCTGAATCGGACTTACGGATGGCGAGGCGCTGCGTTGCTTCTTGGGGCTTTCGCTTTGAACATGGCGTTAGGTGGCGCCTATTTTGGTCCAGTGAGACCTCAAACAGTATCACCATCAGGCGAGACTGATGCACATTCACACGATGAAGAAACTGATCACGTGATATCGGTACCAGATGAGAACAATGTACATTCAGATGATGACGAAACTGATCACCTGATATCCTTACATCCACCTGATTTAAGTACTCAAGATCATGGCAAGAAGCAGAAGCGGGACAGTGTCTTGAAGAACATAGCAAGGTTCTTTGATCTTTACGTCATACGCGATCGACCAACCATTATAGTAGGGTACGTGATATTCGTGATATATTTCGTTGTGAGTAGCTCCTGGATGTTATTCGTCATTCCAAACGCGGAGGCAAAAGGAATCGCTTCTCAAAAAGCCGTTTATATCGCAGTGGTCGGAGGAATTGCAAGCACCACTGGACGCGTCGCTTTCGGCTTTCTCTCCTCCCTGAAGATCGTGGGGGATGATCTGATAATATGTGTTTTGAATGCTCTATCGGGTTTAGCATTCATCTGCAACCTCCGAGCAACACAACTCTGGAGTCTCTACCTGCTTGCTGCAGTAAACGGGTTTTGCTTGGGTGCTTTCATTACAGTGGCAGTCATTTTTCTCAAGGACCTGGCCACCATCGAAAGATTCAAGTCAGCAATAGGTCTTGCTACATTCTTCCCCGGAATAGTTGAGCCTATCGGGAGTGCACTTATGGGTAAGGTGTTTATGTTATATGCCAGCCAAACAACACACACACACACACACACAAATAATCAACGAAAAAAAAAATTGATTTTTTTTTACAGACTAGGAATATTCCATTAACTGAGCAAGTCCAAGGTATGTTGTCCCATACGTTTCAGTCTACATTTAAGATTTCAGTTCATCTGATTTAATGTATTAAGCTGGAGCGTACATGAGACAAAATATGAAGTAAAATGATATGACAATTTATGCTTGAATTTCACAATAGTTTGTAATTGAACACCATACAACCAATACCTTGGACTTATCAAGCTAGATTTATAAACATGGGGGGGGGGGTCATAAAGCCGTTCGTAAAGTTACGCATGACTTTACGAACGACTTGAATATTTAAAAAAGTATGATTGTATTTCCAGTGACCTCAAGTAAATTATGGCACAAAATATACTTTGCATTAAAAATGTTTGTTATAATAAGACTGTTAATCTACAACTGCACAGTTCAACTTTAGTTGATGCAGTTAAAAATGATTGAGCATCCCACTTGGCTTGTCATATTTAAGTCATTCGTAATGTCATGTGTAACTTTACGAACAGCTTTATGAAACACCCCAGGTCTTTGTATGGAGTATTTTCGAATTTCAAACACTATACAACATAATTTCTGACGCATTTTGTCCTTGACTGGGACGCACATAACCCTCAAAGACCATAAAATTTCTTGTATTTCTCCCCCTTTTCTTTTTCTCTTTTGCGTTTTTTGCGCTCCCTTCAAGTGCCGCCCGGGGCACGTGCCCCCTCTGCCCCCTAGATACGCCACTGCACATTTCTAAGTTCCGTGGTCGACTTGAGGTCTGCCGACTTGAGGTGGCCAGACCTCATGTCGACTTTCATATGCATGGGTATTTCCATTGCTGCAGATATATACCGGGTGTCCCACAAAAAGCGGAATGGCGGATTTTCAGTACTTTACCTTCGAAAAGTATATAATTGTGTTAGAGTATGGGTAAAGCATCTTCTACCAAAGAAAATGAAATCAAGATCATTGAATTTGGTTAACTAATTTTGATTCTATGCCCGTTTCTTAAAATACAGTCATTTTCAAATTCTGCATGTTTTTTGCGACCGATGAGAGTAGAATTGTGTCGGGAATGGCCTTCCATACGGTATGTAAGATGTTCGGGAGAAGACCATTCATTGATAGTGGGGTCACTTAAGGAAATTTTCGTGACAGAGCGGACAAAAGCACAAAATTTGGCATGAATACCCCTTTTGGCCTACTTATCAATATTAATTGAGGAGCCCTCGCCAATTCTTAAAGGTGGTCGAGTAAAATTCAAAATTCCAAAATGGCCGCCATCCAATAACTTATTGGATGGCGGCCATTTTGGAATTTTGAATTAAAGATATAAACAATCTTTTCGGGTTGAATAATTTCATAGGAAGCATAAATGTGTTGTCAGATGAAATTATCACATCACTTATCATTTAAAAAATACAGGGCCTGTTTATAGACACATCAAATGATTTTTAAAATAATATCTGTGAACGGCGCCCTCACTTAGATCAAAAATTTTGCTTGGCTAACTTTCACTTTCACTTTCACTTTCACTGAAAAAGGAGCTGCATTTCAGCCAGGAAATCAAATGAAAAACACAGCCGAATCGTTGGCAAAGCGTTGAATAATTTCATAGGAAGCGTAAATTTGTTGTCAGATGAAATTATCACATCACTTTTCATTAAATACAGGGCCTGTTTATAGACACATCAAATTACTTTTTTAAATAATATCTGCGAAGGGCGCCCTCACTTAGATCAAAAATTTTGCTTGGATAACATTCACTGAAAAAGGAGCTGCATTTCAGCCAGGAAATCAAATGAAAAACACAGCCGAATCGTTGGCAAAGCGTTCTACTCATTCTTAGGTGTTTTTATAGTCACGAATGAGATACTCTCCTTTTTTCTCGATGCTTCCAATAATTGATTTGTATTTGCTGCCGCAAAAGTGATGGGATTGGCTAATGATCAAACAGACAGCGAGTACCGTGGTATTTAAGGTTACCATACCTGATATGTAAAAAATCCTACATAGTTTATATTATGTTTTGCATAAACTTTGTGATACAATGAATATCTAAATAGGCGGGTCTGACCAGTATCATCCTGCCCTGTATCATGTCTTTCCCCGCCAGCCCCCGCCAGCCCCCGCCATCCCCTGCTAGCCTGCCTTCCAGTAGCTACAATGATTACTCATGCATGAGTAGAGTAGGGCAGTGGCGGATCCGGGGGGCACTTCCGGCCCGTGCCCCCTCCTTTTGGAGAAAAAAATGTATTGTGCCCCCCTCCCCCTTTTTTAGAACGAAAAACTTTTTTTTTTTTTTTTGCTTGTCAGAGAATTATCCTGGATCCGCTCTTGGAGTAGGGTTTTCCGAAAGGAGACAGAGTTCCTAAAACTGAGCTGTGTTACAAGAAAATTAAAACCAGCACCCCTATGCCGGAAACCGGCTCCAAGACAGCGAAAATGAACTTAGTATTGCTACGACAACTATTTATTTTTTGTGTTTTTTTCTTTCAATTGGTTAAAACTGAAACAAAGAGGTCTTCCATGATTTGAGTGAAAAAAAACAGATATAATTCTGTAATATATAGAGATGAAATAGGATTTTGTCTTACGTGGCTGAAGACCAGCTTAGAATGGCGGTCATCATGGGATATTTGCCTGTTACCATGGTTATGGACCTTATTTCAAGAGAGCTCCGTAGCTAAAATCATTTTATATACATGTACCCTAAGCAAGCTTCACACCCAAAATAGGATTTCGTCTTACGTGGCCGAAGACTAGCATAAATGGCGGTTATCTTGGATATTTTCCTGTTGCCATGGTTACGGACATATTTCGCGAGGGCTCCTCAACTAAAATCATTTTATATAAGGAAGCTTCACACCAAAAATGGTGCTAGTTTGTCCGCCGTGTCACAATAATCGAAAATTTTGACCCTAAGTGACCCAGCTATGATGCGTGTTAACAAGACACAGTAGAAACACAAAAAGGGCGTATGTGACATGGGGTGTGCCGTGCTGTGGTCGCTATCAGGGGCGGGTTCTATGATTCGAAATGTGAATAAATAAAACAAACAATTATTCATTTAGGCATTGTTTTTCTTGTATACGTAACACAAAGAATAAACTAGAAAAGCCGTCCAAGGCGGCAGACCCACGCCTTAGCGGAGCTATTATTCTTGAAACTGCAGATATATTTTTACTGGTTAGTTCCCTTGTCGTGTATAAAAAAAAGTAAACCCAATATAGGTTTTGTTTTGTTGCGATTATTTTTGTAAGCAGTAGTCATTCAAAGGGGATAACAAGAGGCACATCTACCCCCCCCCCAATAAATTTTGCCATATCCAGGTCATAGCTTTGTGTGTCCCCACCCTTGAAAAAATTCTTCTGAAAAAGATATTTTATTATTGAAACATCTCTCCCCTAAAAGTAATTGATTAGACATGTCAGAGAGCGTGGCGTGATGAGGAAAAAAATGTTAGCAATTTGTATTCAGTGTTCAGTCATGTAAGTGTTAGTAAATGTATTCATGTTCTATCTTTAAATTACATTGCAATTGGGGTTGTTTTTTTTTTTCATCGGGCTTGGATAAAATAAATATGACGACAAAATAAGTTGGATCTCGACTTCAAAATGACATGCATGCGAGGCACAGAGCTTACTCACTCAGCTCAGTCACCACCCATCAACAAAGTCAAAGTGGATACTGGCGTGCATGTATTCGGCGAACCTCGATCAGCCACCAAATTTTGCAAATCCACACAAATTAAAAAAAATACAGTTTTTGTATATATTTTACAACTACGAAATCCACTCAAACAGACATAAATGAGTTATAAACTAACTCAAATCTCAAATGACAGGACCGTTATAACCCAAAGAAAAAAGTTCAATCCTACTACAGTCAGCCAGGCACAGGCACTGTACTCCCTGGGGTTATGTACTCCCTATCTAGCCGACCAGATCGCCGTCACTTCGCGACAGCGCTGTGTAAAGTTATGTACGTACAGCTAGCTACACAGCCCACTCACTCAGATCAACACACGCGAACGCTCGCGAGTGCGATAAACTCACTCACGTCGAACAAACTCACCAGATTTTCACCGAAAACAATTAAAATCACGTACTACACGTCCACCAGGATAAAATAAATCACAAAAACTTCCACAACAAAGTGGAAAGAACCGGGGAAAATAAACAGAAATGCACAGAAGATAAGAAATAGAGGAGAAGCCGTAGGGCTAAGGTAGCCTGAATCTAAATGAATTTGTAGATATATAAAAAAAGGTATCGCGCGCGATAGCTAGCTAGCTATAAGCTAGCTATAGAGCCGCCTATTACTATTACATAACATAGCCGCGCTTTCGCAGTAGTAGTTCAAGCGCGCGAAAAATCCCTTGTTGCTGGGATACGTTGGCTTTGAATATTCATTGCAGGCTCGTACGGATTTGAAGTGAAATGGCAAATAATGGGTCTAAAAGTCTTCTAAAATTCATAAACCTGAAATAGACTTTTGGTGAGACTCATAAACCTGAAATAGACTTTTGGTGAGACGAAGTAATGAGTGTTTTGATTGGCCAAAATATTTCTGCATCTGCAGGCGAAGTTTGGGGTCATCAATCTTTCTAGTTTCTTTCCTGTCACTATCTGAACTGAAGTTCCTATACTTTACTACAGGGTCAAAACTTTAAGGTCACACAGAATGTGCAGGTGTCAACCAATCATCACCAAAATGTAATCGATTCTTTCCTGTCACTTTCTGAACATTCCCTGAAAATTTGGTGCAAATCCGTTCACCCGTTCTCTTGTTAACTTGTACACAAACAAACAAACAAACAAACAAACAAACAAACAAACAAACAAACAAACAAAAAACAACATACGGAGCCCTTTACATAACCCTGCTGATTTCATCGGCGTGGGTAAGGCGTGGGTAACAATAAAATATGATTTCCCATGAGAAAAATAAAATAAAATAAAAAGCATTGTGGTGATCCCAAAATATTGATGTGCTTCTTAGATGAAATTATTAGATTTCTGCATGAGCAAAGGATTGATTAATGTATGTTAGTCGTTAAATGTTTAATGTTCATCAATACAAACAAGGGTCAGATTTGGTAGAATGCCGAAAGGGCGAAAATTCTGACACAACTGACAAAACCAAAGATCTCATATTTTCAACTGCAAATTATATTATTGAAGGTATGTTGCCTTTTTAACGCATGACTCCTGAAACATTACATGTTATAAACACAACATGTTTCTCTAAATATGGAAAACCTGCTTGACCTATGTTAACTGGTGTCAACTCGTAGGCTGTTGTCTACCATATTGTTGCAGAGCTATATTATGTAGGTAAAACCAAATGGCTATTTTAAAGAAATACTGTATTTTGATTTGCTCTTAGTTTTAGAGATCGATTTCACGATTCATTGTTTTGTTTTGATCTATAGGACACATCTATGACGTGACATCTTCCTTCAACTTGTCTTTTGTGATTATTGGCGGACTGCATCTTCTCTCCATCCCTATTGCTCTGATACCAAGGGTGATGATTAGAGTCCACCGACATTAAGCGAATAAAATATAGGCAACCATCACGTGTTGTTCTGCCAGCGACGTCGACAATTTATTATTTATATATCCTATTTATCAATATTTATCTTATTTAGCATCACTATGAACATGACGGACTAAGAGAGTGGACAAAATAAACAACCCCTTCACAATGGTTCTGGTAGTCAAAAGAACATTCTCTCACTGCTACTAAAAGCATATAGAACAGGTGTCACATGCATATTCACCTGTCATACTTACTGTGAAGGGATGTTCTTTTGTCTAACAGAACCATTGTGAAGGGTAGAATGAGGAGTTGTTGTTTATTTTGTCACTCTCTTTGTCCGTCATGTTCATAGTTTATTATGTTTAAAGATAAAATTAATATGATTTAGATTGCCCTCCCCACCCCGATGGCATTGTGCCTGAAAGCCTATTGGCACATACGCTAAAAAGCTACCAGGTGACCGATTGTACATACAGCCTTTAGTACAATATTAAGTCGCATATTCCATGTCAAGAAATCTTCAATGTCTGATGCAACCTCAAGATTGATTAAATTTGATCACCGAGGCTCTGAAGTTTCAATGCACTTTTCTCTGCGATATCTCCTTTTTCGAAGAGTGGAGCATTTTTGGCAGCGTTGCAAGTGAGCATGTCTCTGAGTGCCTCCCGGAACTCGGGGTACCTTGCTGTGTAGATGACTGGATTTGCACAGGAGTTATAGAAACCAAGCACTGTGAGCATTCGTTGAAGGGTACTGTTCAGATATGACTGAGGAACCCAACCAAGGTTGTAACCAAGATAGGCAACCTGGTTACGAGTCCAGCAGACGATGTAGATGAGGATGACGATCAGCATCATCTTCAGTACGCGGTTTCTGGCGACGATGTGGAAAGACGGCACTGGCTTTCCATGACGATTTGCGGTGTTGGTGATGCCTCTGAAGTGGTTTGCCTGGTGGCTGAGCTTGCGAGCGATCAGAATCTGGCTGACGAGCATGGTGAGACAAGGAAGCACAAGGCGGAGGCAGAACCAATAGTAAGCAAAGATGATTCTTGCCTGGCGGCTCCACTGATCCGTGCATTTGTTGGCAAATTCATCGACAGTGTTGACGATGAAGGAGAAGAGTCCGGATAAGACGGAAATGACCCAAAGGACACCGATAGAGATATAGATGCGACGTCGAGTGATGAGGTGTTTGAAGTGTAGAGGGTATACAACTGCAATGTACCGTTCTACAGATATTGACATCAGTAGGTAGGTTGAAGCCGTGACTGATGCCCAAAGAAGGCTTTGGGTCATGACTATTCGACAGTACATTTCGCCAGCCAGTGTTTTGGGGACATATGATGCCTGAGGGCTGGGTAGGAGGAATACCGAGGTGATAAAATCAGCACATGCTAATCCGCCGATAAGGGTATCTGTCGATCTGCTTTTTCTTCTACGATGAAAAAGGACAATAACCACCAGGAGATTTCCTACAATTCCAATAATTGCAGAGATGAGCTGCAGAATGAGCACCCATGACCAATTAATCGGAAGCCAAGAGAAGGTGGTACTGATAGCATTTTCCTCTACAAAACCCTCTAGCGTTCTGATAGGACCTGTTGTAGCGTTGTATTGTTCAATCGTTGGTTGTATCTCATTCATGGTCAGGCTCCAAGAGAAGGTTGTACTGATCGCCTTATCCTCACCGAATCCTACGAGGGTTCTGGTTGGCAGTTCATTCAGAACAGTTGTAGACAATGGAACATGTTGTTCCATTGTCGGTTGTGTCGCATTCATGGTCGACGATGAAGATACTCTAGATCCACTATCCAAATTCCCATTGGTTAAATCGTCTATTTCAAATGAGGTAATTTCCTCGACTGTTACGTAGTCGGTCAGGCTAGCAGTTACTGTGTTACCTTGGATTTCTGTCCATATCCTTGACTTGGCTACCGCACCTGACTGCAGTGACAGCACCAGCAAGGTGACAAAGAGTGAGTTGATATTCCCTGACATTGTAGTTCCTTTGCTTGTGCTTTAGAATATTTTCTTCCCCTCAGAATAGTATCCAGTGAAAAAGTATATATACACGTATATGTACTGTTCTATACTTTGAAGAAATAATGACAAATCGAAATCCTAAAAATGATTATTTATTACAAAGAGAAAATTTCGTGTCATCTATAATGTGTACAAGCTGAAGTTTCGATGAATCATCCTGCGTTTATTCAGTCGAATAGAGTGATTTCAGAAACATACTGAAGAGAAGAATAAATACGATCAAAATGATTAAACCCAAGAAACTCTGCCTTAAACGTCTGTCAAAATATATTTTTAGTTGAATTATAGGTCTGCACGTTCCATAAATTATGTTTGTGCAGTATCATCTGATTACAGTGATGTTGACATTGATTGACGTTTTGTTATTATGGGATTAAAGACATGTAAAGCAAAGCAATATTGGCAATTTTTGAATGATGCCTTAAAATCGATAGAATTCATTACCTAATTACGAAAAAAAAACGAGAGATGAGTGGGAGAAAGAGGAAGAGCGGAAGGTATCAAAGTCTCGTAGATGAGAGAATTTGATAGGGATCGGACCGTAGGAATAGAGAGTCTGAGAGGTAGGAGAAGAATAAATATGGTCAAAATGAAATCATAGCTGTAATGTATCGCATGTTGCAAGAGCGCCCCCACCGGACAACGACACAGAGCTGACACACCGAATAAACGTTGAATACAAAGTAAGAAAACACCGACTGAATTCGTCATTTGTAAAGTCACTAATCTTGTCACAGAACCCTGAATTACTAGATAGGATCAAGCAAAGATAAAGTCTTCAACCATTACAATGGCGACGAGGGTAATTGACTAAAAGGATTGTGATTTGACGAGATTCTGAGCTGATAGTGCGAGCAGTTCGAGAGACGTATGCCCGCCAGAGCTACGGGGAGACAACGCTGCTCTTACCGGTGTCCAGCCAACAACTGTTTGTGACCAGTTCGTGAGTACATGCATGCTCATAACAAATATACTAACCGAGAGAAGTATATAAGAGCACATTCAGACGTAAATATCATAATTAAGGCCTAATTATGAGTGCACAGTTTAATATGCCAACGTTTCCTCCATTCATGGAAACTGAGGTGAATCCAGGCCCGCAGTGGACCAAATGGCTGTCCAGATTTGAGAGGCTAATGATTGCACTAGATATCACAGACCCCAAACGCAAACGAGCTATGCTACTACACTATGCAGGCCCCAAGGTTGATGATATTTTTGATACATTGAATGACACTGGTAACGATAATGAGTATGACAAAGCAGTTGATGCCCTGAATACATATTTCAAGCCAAAAGCCAACCCACTGTACGAAGTGTATGTATTCCGTCAAGCACGACAAGAACCAGGAGAATCACTAGACCATTTTGCAACGCGATTGCGACAGCTTGCAAAGAATTGCAATTTTGCAGATGATGATAAAGAGATAATGGCACAGATAATAATGCACTGTCACTCCCATACACTCAGAAGGCAAGCCCTCTGCAAGGGAACTGAACTGACCCTACAAAAGTTACTAGACACTGGTAGAGCCCTAGAAGCAAGTGAAAAACAAGCAGGAGAACTAGAGAAAGTGAGTGTAAATACTATCAAGAACTCTGAATCTGACCAAGCGGATGAAGAATCGGTCAATGCTACTCGAGGTAGAGCATCTGATAGGGGAAACCATACTTACCGAAGAAACCGGCAGCGATCACAGTCGCAGAGAGGCCGACCAGTGAGACAGAAAAATTCTTCGATAACCAAGCCTTGCTATTTCTGCGGTGGCCAATATCCTCACCAGAGAACTTGCCCAGCCAAGGGTAAGGAGTGTAAATCGTGCCACAAGATTGGACATTTTGCCAGAGTCTGCAAGTCCAAACCCAAGGGAGTCAACCAAGTCAAACAATCGGAAAAGGACTGCCCAAACCCAGAGTATACATTTGCAGTGTTTGAACGTACCTATGCTGCCCATGATGAAGGACGAAGCAACCTACCAATAGGCATGACGGAGGTGATGATCCAAGACTACAAAATGACGGCACTGATAGATTCAGGGGCAACAGTCAACATCATGGATGCCCCAACATTCCATGAACTTAGAAAGGGTAGGAAGATACAGATCCACAAAGCTAATACAAGAATTTATCCATATGGATCAGACAAGACACTACCTGTCATAGGAGTTATCGACATTGAACTCAAATCATCACGTGGAACTAACTGTGAAGCCAGATTTCATGTGGTCAAGGCTAGCAAAGGCAACTTGCTGAGTCTCGACACTGCCACAGCCCTGAGGTTGATAACGATCCATAGCATCAAACAACGAATGACAAATCAGCAAATAACGGAGAAATACAAGTCCCTTTTCGAGCCAGGCATAGGGAAGGTAAAAGGAAAGGAGATAAAGCTTCACATTGATGAAGAGGTCAAGCCAAAGCAACAGAAAACACAGAAGAATTCCATTCCATACAAGAAAGGACGTAGAAAGAGAACTAGAAAGACTAGAGAAAATGGACATCATTGAGAAAATAGATGGCCCAACTCCGTGGATCAGCCCGATTGTGGTTGTACCAAAACCCAGTGGAGCAGTGAGACTGTGTGTAGACATGAGACAGGCGAATGCTGCCATCAAGCGCGAACGGCACCCGATGCCTACACTAGATGAGTTGATAGAAGACATGAATGGTGCCACAGTTTTCACCACACTTGATCTAACATCAGGCTATCACCAGTTTGAACTTGAAAAAAGTAGCAGACATATTACTACTTTCAGCACACACCTTGGCCTTAGGAGATACAAGCGGCTTATGTTTGGTGTGAACGCAGCATCAGAAATATTTCAAGCAGCAGTAGCAGAGCTTCTGTCAGGACTAAACGGAGTCAAAAATGTATCAGATGACATAATCGTGTACGGGAAGACCTCAGATGAACACGATGCCAATCTCTCAGCAGTTCTAGATAGGCTGCAATCATATGACGTGAAACTGAATCAAGAAAAGTGCAAGTTCTCATGCCCTGAAGTCAAGTTCTATGGACACATTTTCAGTCAGGAAGGACTTAGGCCAGACAGCAAGAAAGTAGATGCCATACTAAAGGCCGAACCACCAAAAAATGCAAAGGAAGTGAAATCTCTACTTGGCCTGGCATCCTACATTTCCAGATTCATTCCAGATTATTCAACTATCACAGCACCACTTCGACGGCTAACACACCAAGATGTAGACTGGAAGTGGGAAACGCCAGAAACTGAGGCATTTGAGAATCTAAAGAAAGCCATGGCAAATTCACACACAATGCCATACTTCAACCCGACACAGCCAACAGAGTTGATAGTAGATGCAAGCCCAGTCGGACTAGGAGCTATGTTGTGTCAGAACAACCAACCCATATCATACGCCAGTAAAACACTATCAGATACAGAGACCAGATATTCTCAGACAGAAAGAGAGATGCTTGCAGTTGTTTGGGGAATAGAACATTTCCATCTTTATCTCTATGGAGCAAAGTTCAAGGTGATTACAGATCACAAACCACTGCTGAGAATCTTTGAGAAGCAAACACCAATGTCAGCCAGAATAGAGAGATGGAGACTGAGGCTGATGCCGTACAACTGTACCCTTGTGTACCAGCCTGGAAAAGATGAGGAAAACCCAGCTGACTATTTGAGCAGACACCCTGAGAAGATGAAAACGACAGAACAAAATCCAGACACTCACTACCTCAACTATGTCTCTAACAGTGCTATCCCAAAAGCAATGACATTTGAAGAAGTACAAAAGGCGACATTAGAGGACGAAACTCTACAACAGCTCATAAAAGCCATCAAAACACAAAAGTACAATGATTGGGAAACCACAGAACTAAAGCCCTACAAGCATTCTAAAGATGAATTTGCAGTTCACAGAGGAGTAATCCTCAAAGGAAAGAGGCTAGTTCTTCCAGAAAAACTAGTACCAAGAGTTATCGAATTGGCCCATGGATCCCACCAGGGAATCGTCAAAACAAAGAGTCTAATAAGAGAAAAGGTATGGTCCCCAGGGATAGACAAACTGGTCGAAGAGAGAGTAAGATCATGTCTTCCATGCCAAGCAGCAGAGACAGACGGTGCTGAAAGACCAGAACCTCTGAGGATGTCTCCGCTACCACAGGGACCATGGCTAGAAATTTCAGCAGATTTTCTAGGACCATTACCTACAGGAGAATACCTACTCGTTGTGATAGACGAATACAGCAGATACCCGGAGGTAGAAATTGTATCTACAACCTCTGCGAAAGCAGCAATCCCAAAGTTCGATGCAATCTTCGCCAGACACGGCGTACCTGTCACACTAAAAACTGACAATGGCCCACCTTTCAGCGGTCATGAGTTTGAGAAGTTTGCTGCTAACTTAGGATTCCATCACAGAAGAGTAACACCACTATGGCCAAGAGCAAATGGATCTGTTGAACGCTTTAACAGATGCCTAGTCAAAGTCATTAGAACAGCACACACAGAAGGAAGTAACTGGAAACAACAACTCTTCCGATTTCTTCGCATGTACAGAGCTACACCACACACCACAACAAAAATCTCTCCAAGCAAAGCCCTGAATGGAAGAGAGATGAAGTGTGAATTACCACAAGTAACTAAACCTGATGCAGAAACTGTTGAACAGAGAGAGATGAAAACCAGAGATGAAGAACAGAAACAAAAGATGAAAAAACATGCAGACAGAGAGATGCATGGTAAAGAAAGTGACCTGAAAGAAGGAGACTTTGTTCTTGTTCGCCAGCCCAAGACGTCAAAAGCATGTTCACCATTTGACCCTAGACCAATGAGAGTGGTCCACAGATGTGGCAATACAATTGTCGCGAAAAGGGGAAGTCAGGTCATAAGAAGGAACATATCATTCTTCAAGAAGGTGTATGTGAGAGTCGACGATAACCCCCAACCAGATGATATCTATGACATTGACAACTTCGAAGCCGATGTCCCACACATCCCTTGCGATCCGCCAGCTGATGACATCGCACGTCCTAGGCCCATACTTCGGGATGGTCACCAAAGACCTCACAGAGAAAGACGCCTGCCAGTACGATTTCAGGATTACGTACTGTCCACATAGATGGTAACTGGGAGGAGGAGTTTATCCAGTGAGTGCCAATAACCTTTTGTATATAGTTTTGCGTTCCAGGAGAAACGTATAGTTTTAGTCTTTTAGAGTTTAGTTCAGCATTATTGGACCATTAAAAAAAAAGCATCTTGATCACAGCTGTTTTCTACAACTACAACCAGGATCTGAACTCAAACTTTTGGACAATATTTACAATGTTGTTATGCACAAGAAGGAACTACAGGACTACAAGTGGACATTTTCATTGTGAAAAAAACAACTTAAATTTGCATCCAGATTGAACTCAGTTATTGGAAAAGAAAAATGGACTTTCGATTTTGAAAAAAATCTATATTTTTATATGTGAACATATTATTCAAAACAAAGGGGTAAATGTAATGTATCGCATGTTGCAAGAGCGCCCCCACCGGACAACGACACAGAGCTGACACACCGAATAAACGTTGAATACAAAGTAAGAAAACACCGACTGAATTCGTCATTTGTAAAGTCACTAATCTTGTCACAGAACCCATGAATTACTAGATAGGATCAAGCAAAGATAAAGTCTTCAACCATTACAATAGCGACGTTTGATTACATTTGTGAGCAATGGGTTCATCCCTATAGCTAGAAGGTCCGATAGTTAGCGGGTCCGATAGACCGACACCCAATAGATAGAAGGTTCGATAGAATGTACGAGAGGGTCCAGTAGACAGAAGGTTCTATAGACCGAATCGGCAGGAGGGTCCAATAGTCCGAAGGTTCTATAGATCGAATGACCAACGGGTCCGATAGTCAGAAGGTCCGATAGATAGAAGGTTCGATAGTCCGAATGTACATGAGGGTCCAATAGACAGAAGATTCTATAGATCGAATCGGCAAAAGGGTCCGATAGTCCGAAGGTTCAGTAGGGGTCCGATAGTTAGAAGGTCCGATAGACCGACAATAAATACGTAAAAAGGGTAAATAGTGGATAAAATGAAAAGTGGGTTAAAAATATGTGGTTAAAATAAGTGGGGCGTTATGTTTTCAGATGTTTTCAAATGTGGGGGGGGGGGGGGCGGGAATACCCTCCCCCTCCCACTTTTCATGCCTGAAAAGGGGGTTCCAACCAAAGAAAAAGCAAAAAAGGAAGAGGTTGAAAAGGAAAGAAGGAAAGAAAAGAAAGGAAAAGAAGAGAAAAAGAAAAGAAGAAATCAGAAAGGAAAGAGAAGAAAAGAAAAATTCAAAAACTTCGCTCTCTAGCATTATTAGGGTTATTTACCAATGCCCATTATATTTTCATTATTGCATTATATGCATATAATCGCCATATTATATGCATATAATCGCCATATTTATGTGTATAAACCAATGCCAATTATATTAATAAGTCATATGCTTATGGAAGTTATTTGGTTTGTATCTTGAATCTCTAGCTAATGTTATGCTATTTTTCTACTCAAAGAATGTTAGCAACATAACTGAAAGGAACCGAGTAGCAAGTTGACCTAAAGGGGCTAAAGAGATGAATTTTCAGAAATAATGGCCTGTGACAATAGACCCTTCCCAATATGAGAACGGAATAACAATACGCTAGAACATATTCTCAGGATACAAAATTCTTCTTTTTTCTCTCTCTCTCTCTCGTTCGCTCGCTTTGCTCGCTCATACAATCAAGAAACTAGGCCTAGATTGTTTCTTGGAGCAAGCACGCCCTGCAGCAACATGAAGCCCGAATATCATAATATTCAGGCAGTGAGGTATTCGACTATTCTCGAATTATCAAAATATCACATGACAACCCTAAAAAAAATGGAAACACCCCCCCCCCCCTCCCAAGAAGGTGGTAGGGCATAATTGAAACAATTTCATTTTTATTGGTCAGAATCTTTTGTTGTCAGAATCTTATCTTTGGTTACTTTTAATGAAAATTCAACTATAAAGTGTGCACCCCATAAGATTTTTTTGTTTAAAGCTGCCCTTTCCTCAGCTTGCTCCACTAGAAAAAAATGCTTCGGGCATGATGGGGCTTTAGTGTGCACCATATAAGTAGATTTCCATGTTTCAAAAAATGGTCAGCGTTCCCCATTGCCAATACATCGGTTTAGTGGCAAAATTAACCGGGGGCTGAGCTGCATGGGTGGACCACCCCCGCCCCACGGTGATGATGATGATGCTCTGATAAAAATACTTTTAACATGTTGAAAATGTATAAAACAAAAATTTAAAATAAGTTCCCCATTTTTTTGGGGGGGGGGGGTGGGCCTACAGACCTAGTGCATCGGTTTATTACAATACACATAGAAGAAGATAAGGCATTACCCTTTTCCTTTTATGAGATAAAACTATTAAAAACTTATTGTATCCACTTATTTTACCTTTTTTTACGTTATTGTCGGTCTATCGGAACTTAACTATCGGACCCCTACTGAACCTTCGGACTATCGGACCCTTTTCCGATTCGGTCTATCGAACCTTCTATCTATCGGACCTTCTGACTATCGGACCCCGCTGGACATTCGATCTATAGAACCTTCGGACTATCGGACCCTCCATCGATTCGGTCTATAGAACCGTCTGTCTATTGGACCCTCTCATACATTCGGTCTATCGAACCTTCTATCTACTGGGTGTCGGTCTATTGGACCCGCTAACTATCGGACCTTCTAGCTATAGGGCTGTAATCGCGAGCAATATACTGACCCAGAAATGTCGTCAGGTATCAATCACAAGTTGTAATTTAGTTTGCCAAACATCATAATGGGAGAATTGGATTATTAATGATAGCATCATTATTTTAAGGGAACATGAATTTGGATTTAAAAAAAATTATAGAAAAGGATTATTGAATCATAACATTTCATTCCTTTTCATACTCGATTTTAGACTTGTAGGAAGATGAAACTGATAAAACCGCAAAAAGTGTATTGAGAAAACTAGGGTGCAACCAACGAGCGGAGGACCAAATTTTCCTGAGACAGATTTATCTCTCACTGAGAAAAAAGCTGTGCAGCTTTGTCATCGTGCGTGGTAAATTCTGAAGGAGATACTTTATTTAGATGGAAATTTACACTTTTAAATATATAATATCACTTTTAATTTGTTTTATTCGATCCTCGGGAACTATGCCATGACTTATTACAATAATAATGACACATGTTCCATTAAACATTACCCTAACAACCCGGGTCCGATACCCGGCGGAGACATTTTTTCAACCTTTACAAAAATTTCAAAAAGGGAGGACAGCTCTGGGGAACCTTGATTTAAACTACGCAGCCATTATTCTCTCATTTTCAATTTTCACAAGAAAATTAAAAAAGAGGTGTGCCAGAGTGGTATTGCCCCCTGGATGTGGTAGTTCATAAAGAGTAAAAATATAGGAGAAGACAAAAGGTGATAGAAGACCCAGAGAGAGACAGAGATAGAGAGAAAGGAAAAACAAATGTAAAGTACACACAAAAGAAGAGACGGTGACAGAGAAAGAAAAAAGGGAAAGAAAGGAGAAGAAGGCAGAGCGAACAAGAAAGAGATAGGGAAGGTAGAGAGAGAGAGGGGGGTGGAGGGGAGGGGAGGGGAGAGGGGGAGTGGAGGGGAGAGTGGGGAGGGGAGAGGGAGAGGGAGTTGGAGGGGAGGGGAGGGGAGAGTGGGGAGGGGAGAGGGAGAGTGAGAGAGAGAGAGAGGGGGTACAGAGGGGACGTAGAGACAGAGAGAGAGAGAGAGGGGGGGGGGAGGGGCGGGGAGCACATATCTCAAAAAGTGCAGACATAAACAACCCCTTCTCTCTCTCTCTCCCTCTCTCTACCTTCCCTATCTCTTTCTTTTTCGCTCTGCCTTATTCTCCTTTCTTCCTTTTCTTTCTCCATCACCGTCTCTTCTTTTGTGTGTACCTTGCATTTGTTTTTCCTTCCTTTTTTTTTCTCTCTCTCTCTCTCTCTCTATCTTCCCTATCTCTTTCTTGTTCGCTCTGCCTTATTCTCCTTTCTTTCTTCTTTTTCTTTGTCACCGTCTCTTCTTTTGTGTGTACTTTGCATTTGTTTTTTCTTTCTCTATCTCTGTCTCTCTGTACTTTTTGAGATATGTGCTCCCCGCCCCATTGTGAAGGGTAGAATGAGTTGTTTATTTTGTCCACTCTCTTTGTCCGTCATGTTCATAGTTTATTATGTTTACAAATAAAATAAATATGCTCAAGATTGCAAAAAGTTGATTTTTCGGCAATCGACGTTACCCCACCCTGATGTGATTGTGCCTGAAAGCCTATTGGCACATACGCTAAAAATCTACCAGGTGATCGATTGTACATACAGCCTTTAGCACAATTTTAAGTCGCTTATTCAATGTCAAGAAATCTGCAAGGTCTGATGCAGTCCTCAAGATTGATTAAATTTGATTACCGAGGCTCTGACGTTCCAGTGTACTTTTCTCTGCGATGTCTCCTTTTTCGAGAACCCAACCAAGGTTGTAACCAAGATAGGCAACCTGGTTAGGAGCCCAGCAGACGATGTAGATGATGATGACGGTCAGCATCATCTTCAGTACGCGGTTTCTGGCAACGATGTGGAAAGACGGCGCTGGCTTTCCATGGCAGTATCATCTGATTACAGTGATGTTGACATTGATTGATGTTTTGTTATTATGGGATTGAAGACATGTAAAGCAAAGCAATATTGGCATTTTTCGAATGATGCCTTAAAATTGATAGAACGCAAACTTGTTAAGTCAATATCTGATTACGAAAAAAGAGAGTGGAGTGGGTGAAATTGACAAGTTGAAGTTAGGTTGCGTGACTTGACTCATCAAATAATAAACGATGGATGTTTGACAATACATTGTAGGGAGGTAAATGTTAGAAATCATTAAAAGTTCGCAGACCGACAGCAATTAATACAAGCTGAATAATATAAATTGAGGACAAATATTGTCATGTATATTTTGTCACTAAATCACTTGTATTCAGTTTTAAGATTGTGGTGTTGCCCAATACTACAAGCTTATAATCTCATTTTATAATAAAGAACTTCAGATATGAATATTTAACAGTAATGCTAACTTCCATTCGACCAATACCTATGTGTAATGTAGTATTTTAACAAAATATTAGGTAAATTGTGAGTGACCATGTGCTTTCTGTTAGCTTGGACCACTTTTAGAAGCTTCTTTTCAGGTATCTCCAGGCCTTTCTCTGTTATACAGCATTCAAGTTGGCAGTTTTCGTGATCAGAATCTCTGTAGGCAGATGGGGCCCTGGTTGAAGTCGGCTGGTAACCTGGTCTGAAGGTATCTGTCAGCTGAATGGCGTAAGCATGGTATAGCTGAGGTAGATAATGCTTCTGGTCTTGTTGATGCTTGTTGGTGGAGTCGCTGGGGAAAACATAACTGCTGTCTTCGAGGCTGGAGCAGCTGGAGTCTTTGCATGAGGAGAGTGGTGTTCGGCAGAACATTCTTGGGATGGTTACTAGAGGAGGAGGTCTGGAAACTGGAACAAGATCACAATGACTTGTCATCGCTGAACTCGCTCATGTCGTCACCTTCGAGCTGTCCCACGCCTCTTGCAAATTTATCATTCGAGTAGATACTTCCTTCGTTGTCTGATGAATCGCTGTCTAAGGAAGGAACGGAGATGAGCCGACCTCGTCGTCCATACTTTCCCGCTTTTGGCCGCTCAATCTTCGATTTCTCTATCAGCGGCAGGAAGTTCGTCTTGATGTGACAGTGCGAAGAAGTGGTCTTTGCCCAATTTTGAGCGCCAAATTCGGCGGTTATTGTCCTGAATGTAGACCGAGGCCTTCCCCTGGAGAAGGTCGAGTCGGATCGCCTGCATGAGTGGTGTGATGCCACCTTCGTTCGGTATATCGACGCTATAAGGTCATAACGACGGAGTGCGTCTACAAGTAGCTTTATTGTGGCTGCATTACCACATGTTGATCCGTGGAAGAGTGGAGTACAATCGTTCATATCGGTGTCATTAAGGTTGATGTCTCCGTCAGCCTTTTTGAGAAACAGGTCTACGACGCAGTCCAGCCCCCGAAGGCATGCTCAGGTCAGTGCACTGCGGTCAAGATAGTCTCGGTGTCCCACCATAGCTCCCGGTCGAAGTAACATACGAATGATCTTCATGCGATACCGTGAATTATCAACAAACATGGCTCGGATGAGAGGCGATTGGCCGCATGCATCTGTGTGATTCACACCGATGCCTGATTCTAGGAGAAGCGGAACCTGCCGGGGGCCGACAAGCTGACACTGCTCTCAGTAGGGCAAAGTGTCTGTCTGTATCAATGACCATGGCGAAATGTGGTGTCAGGAGTGGGGTTGTAGCAGCGCTGTTAGGCAGAAGTCTTGAGATGCTAATGATTCCAACACTTAGTAATGTCGAAATTTATATTTGAGTACGTTCGTAAACTTGACCTCGTAAACTACTCATCTGTTTACGGATAAGCCTGTAAATTAACCTGAGTGAGAAAAGTATAATGGCTCTAATAGCATTATGAGACAATAGGCGATGCTGTCCGTCAGTAGAAGAATAGCTCAAACCCTAATCCCTTGTCAGAGTGCGATTTGTTATTGTAAAGGACAGGGGTGTCGATCCGTGTTCACGATTGGGGGGATGACCGGCGGAGGGAGCGAAGCCAGTGGCTTATCTAGGGATTATGGCGCCCGGGGCAAAACATGAAGTTACGCCCCCCTCCCGAGTGCCCAAAATTATCTACGTTAACAAAGGAGCAAAGCGACCGAGCGGCAAATTTTTCAATTTTTGACCCTAAAAAATGCAATGCAATTTCTTGTGCATTTTACCCAGGAAATTTTGCAATTGACCACCGCAGTTCAGAGGTAGAGATAAGCTCGAATTTTATACATTGCTAAACGGTTTTCTATTCACTCACTTCTACAATCGGGAGCAAAACTAACGAAAACCCTAAATAGGCTTGAGAAAGAGTCAAGAAATTCAGCAAGGCTACCTAAAGTTGAGAACGTTTGCAAGTGCTGTTTTATACACATTATCCTATATTGGGGGCGCAATATTTAGCAGGAGTCATTATGAAACTTACATGGTATAGCGAGCAAAGCAATTACATCTTTATTTTTTCAAATTTTGAACCCTTTAAGCTATTCAGAACTATATAGGCCTACTGGGGCGCGAAATTACGAGATCCTGAAGGAAAATAATTATGCGAGGGACCAAATAAGCGACCGAGCTTTGGAAAATTTTCGCATTTCAAACCTTAAAAAGCTAGATTTCTATTGCACTAATACCATGCAGATTTGGGGGCGCATAATCCGTAAGGATTATGAGTTTTCTTCATTTCCCCCCTTTTTTCTTTCTCTCCTTCGCGTTTTTGCGCCCCTCCAAGTGACGACCGGGGCACGCGCCCCCTGCCCCCTAGATACGCAAAGCGACAGAGCGGGGTAGGGTGTGGGAGGGGGTATCCCCCTCCCACAAAAGGTACTTTTCAAAAATCTGTCTATAAAACTTGCATTTCAGAGCATCCCAAAAAGTTTTTTTTTAATGAAAAGAAGGAATGCACGGATCTACGCCAATGGACGAAGCCCCTCAATTGAGAATAACAATGGGAGCGAACGAATTTTCTTCGATATTATCGCAAGACGCATTGAAATTATGGAATTTCTTATTTCCTTACTTCTAATCATTAAAGAATGTGATGATGTTTCAAGATCAAACATAATGAGTTTGAATAATTATTAGTTTTAAGTTAATGTATCATAATTCTTATTTATTTTATCCAAAAATATTGGGGGGATGATAACACGGTTACAGCCCTATAGCTAGAAGGTCCGATAGTTAGCGGGTCCGATAGACCGACACCCAATAGATAGAAGGTTCGATAGACCGAATATACGAGAGGGTCCAATAGACAGACGGTTCTATAGACCGAATCGGCGGAGGGTCCGATAGTCCGAAGGTTCTATAGATCGAATGTTCAACTGGGTCCGATAGTCAGAAGGTCCGATAGATAGAAGGTTCTATAGGCCGAATCGGCAAAAGGGTCCGATAGTCCGAAGGTTCAGTAGGGGTCCGATAGTTAGAAGGTCCGATAGACCGACAATGACGTAAAAAAGGTAAAATAAGTGGATACAATAAGTTTTTAATAGTTTTATCTTCTTTTATGTGTATTGGAATAAACGGATGCACTAGGTCTGTAGGCCCACCCTCCCCTCAAAAAAAAAAAAAATGGTAAACTTATTTTAAAGTTTTTTTTAAATACATTTTCAACATGTTAAAAGTATTTTATCAGAGTCCACCCATGCAGCTCAGCCCCCCCCCCCCCCCCCCGGTTGATTTTGCCACTAAACCGATGTATTGGCAATGGGGAACGTTGACCATTTTATAAAACATGGAAATCTAATTATACGGTAACACTAAAGCCCCAAAGCGCATCATACCCGAAGCATTATTTTCTAGTGGAGCAAGCTGAGGAAAGGGCGTCCCCTTCTAACACCAGTGTTATATTTTAAACAAAGAATCTTATGCATGGGGTGCACACTTTGTATTTAAATTTTCATTCAAAGTAACAAAAGATAAGATTCTGACAACAAAAGATTCTGACCGATAAAAATGAATTTCAATTAGGCCCTACCACCTTCTTGGGAGGGGGCGTTTCCATTTTTTTTTTGAGGGTTGTCATGTGATGATCTCAGGTTTTATACTTTTTTAATATTCACCCTTCTACTCCCATACTACTACCTTGTGGCAAATTTTAGTCTGTGGACTCTGTCGGGTAAATTATACCATTTTTAATTTTTTTTTTTTTTTTTTTTTTTGGGGGGGGGCGGGGTGGGGGAATTCGAGAATAGTCGGATACCTCACTGCCCGAATATTATGATATTCGGGCTTCTTGTTGCTGCAGGACGTGAGAGGTTCTTGCTGCAAGAAACAATCTAGGCCTTGTTCCTTGATTGTATGAACGAGCAAAGCAAGCGAAGGAGAGAGAGAGAAAAAAAGAAGAATTTTGTATCTTGAGAATAGGTTCTAGCGTATTGTTATTCCGTTCTCATAATATGTGTAACATGTTATCGGCATCTTCTGTTCTCATATTGGGAAGAGACTATTGGTCACAGGCCATTATTTCCGATAATTCATCTCTTTAGCCCCTCTAGGTCAACTTGCCGCTCGATTCCTTTCAGTTATGTTGCTAACATTCTTTGAGTAGCAAAATAGCATAACATTAGCTAGAGATTCAAGATGCAAACCAAATAACTTCCATAAGAATATGACTTATTAATATAATTGGCATTGGTTTATATACATAAACATGGCGATTATATTAATAACTAATATCAATAATGAAAATATAATGGGCATTGGTAAATAACCCTCATGCTAGTGAGCGAAGTTTTAGAATTTTTGTTTTCTTCTCTTTCCTTTCTGATTTCTTCTTTTCTTTTCAACCTCTTCCTTTTTTGTTTTTTCTTTGTTTGGAACGACCCCACTTATTTTAACCACTTATTTTTTACCCACTTATCATTTTATCCACTATTTTACCCTTTTTATGTATTTATTGTCGGTCTATCGGACCTTCTAACTATCGGACCCCTACTGAACCTTCGGACTATCGGACCCTTTTGTCGATTCGGTCTATAGAACCTTCTATCTATCGGACCTTCTGACTATCGGACCCGTTGGTCATTCGATCTATAGAACCTTCGGACTATTGGACCATCCTGCCGATTCGGTCTATAGAACTTTCTGTCTATTAGACCCTCTCGTACATTCGGTCTATCATACCTTCTATCTATTGGGTGTCGGTCTATCGGACCCGCTAACTATCGGACCTTCTAGCTATAGGGATGACCCCTGATAACACCCCCACCTCAATCTTTTTTTTAAATATACATATACCCCCATTCCCCCCCCCTCCCCGGATCGACACCCATGGTAAAGGACGAAGTAACTGACACGTAATTAGTTGGCAAATTCACAATCGTGACGGACACAGGCTAGGATGGTGTAAATTCTGCGCAAGTATAGGTGATGTTAAGATTAGTGAGAAGTGCGACTGAATGTTTATCATAGATCAGCTGATTATTTGTGATGGCGCAGAGTTGTATTTTGCTGGCAGGATGACAGGCATTTTGATTCACTGTTTCGCGTAAGCCAATCAAAAATTTTAAATGCAGTATAGCTTTCGTGCGGCCATGGTTCCACGCAAAAGTCATTGCGCAGTAATTTGTGCATTTTCCTCTGTCGGTTTGTTCTCTACTGTGATTAAACTTTCGGATGTTAGTTGAACTAAACATTTTGACAAATAGTCATTTATAGCGAAACTTGCTTTGTATTTCTACCTGAAACTTTGTCAAAGGTCATTACTACATTTAGTCACATTTTAGTGATATTTGGGTTTCCAAGTTTGGGTTTCCATTTGGCACAAAGCAAATATCTTTAAGTCATATTAAGCGGACATGCTTGTGAGAAGAAAAAAAACTGACAATAATACAATTATCGCAATGAATTATTTGTGGGTTTTTTTAGACTTCGATATTTCTTAATTTGCATCTGTTTCAATAATAATCACGATATCAATATTACTTTTAAATACTAGGTTCCCATATCCTCCTATTAACTGAAATTACCACAGAAGTTCTTTAATTCGAATCAATGTTTGATCAAATAATACGTCAATGGATAAATTTTCATAATCAAATAATCTTTTTAAAATATATGGATAGAATCTCTTCTATTATGAATAGAAAGTCTCGTGCGAGGGACAGTGATGAGAATCTATTCAAAATGAATAGATAAATTTTCAAAGTCATTCTCATAATTATTGCTATATATACATGTATTAGCAAGATTATCTAAGTCATTAGAATGTTGCTATTACTTTAAATCTACGATATTAAAGGTGACTTGCACTCTAGTCAAATTATTGAATAGCTGTTCTATTAAGACATTTTCATATTTCCTTAAATTTAATACAGGGACTACCCGGTCCCAGTATGCAGGGGGGGGGGGGGGCTACGGGTTAAAAAAATGAATCGACTGTCACGGGAGTGTATGATGACCATGCATTCTGAATAACTGAGTAAAATATTTCATATGAAACAGTTTTAAAGATATAAGATTATTTACCATGCCCGATATGCATGAAATCCCTAATTTGATTTTTATCATAACCCCATCGTATGGATCGTCGTACGCTTTATTCAAAGCTTGATGGAGCAGTCACAACTTGAATGGTGCAAACTTACTGAGGTAGGAGATCAACTGAGAAATATACTTCTAGTAAGAGTGAGTGTGTGAGAGAGAGAGAGAGAGAGAGAGAGAGAGAGAACGAGAGAGAGGGAGAAAGAGAAGGGGATGTAGATAAAAGAGAATCATTCCCTCATTAAGAGAATCATCTTACGAAAATGAATAGGCTGGCCAACATTTGAGTGTTATGAATTTCAAATTAAGTTTTGATTAAAATCCTAACGAAGCATGTGTGTTTTATCAAGTTGAACAGGAACGTGTTTTGCCTTGTTCCAGGGGGGCCGTTCCCAAAAACTTGCGTTTGAACGCAACTCAGGAAATTCAAACGCAACTTTATTTTCAGCCAATCAGAAGTGCGCATTAAGGACTTGCGTTTGATTTTTAGGAGTTGCAATTAAACGCAAGTTTTGTGCAACGGGCCCCAGATCTGGTAATGTCACCTTGAGAAATTTCGAGAGAAATCGAAAGGGATATTACTAAGTACTGTAACTGAATATAGTCGGCTTTTTCAATTAGGGATAGTCCCACTTTCTACTACCTTAATCGGGATAATTAATCGTTCTTTCTGTATTTTTCTGAGTTTGCTAAATAATTTCCAATTATATAGTTTGCTAATATATTACATATCGATACATTATTTCTCGAAATTCGAATCTACCAAAATAAAATGATACGGTCGACCAAAATAGATACATGTAGATCAAGCTGCTGTTATTATTCCTTTCCTTTTTCAAGCTGTTTTATACTCTGAGATACCATAAATTTTTGGTTTCTGTGACAGATGTCAACAGGTTGAAACTGTCGGCCATTACCTTATAGATTGCCCAAAATATATTATCGAGAGAGCGATGCTCCTGTCTGAACTGAATGAAACCAATGAAAGAAAAATAATTGAGTATTTGAAAAGTAGTGATCCCCAAATACAAAGGGCTATTACACGTTTCGTTCTGCGAACGAAGCGTTTTTCTGGGAAGGTAGGCTTTAACCCTCCTTTCTGTAAAGAAGAACTAGGCACTACATGAACATGGCAGGCAAGGGGGCGGACGGGGTATACGGCTTCTCACTGTGCTTCCTGCATTTTCTCTGGCGGACGGGGGAGCGTCCCTTCGTTGCTGTAATGTGAATATAATTTTTTTTTTATGTGGAACAGGAGCCACATGCATTTTCACCTGTTCTGCTTATTTTGCATAATGACGGTGAGGGGTGTTCTTTTGTCTGCCGGAGCGTTGTGGGGTGCGGTGGGGGGCTGTGTATTTTGTCCGCTCTCTTTTGTTGTCGTGTTCGTAGTGAGGGATACTAGTATTTTGTATTTTATGTAGGTCTGAGTTTCAATGCTAAATGTATTTTCTTCCTTTGTGTATATTATAAAAGTTATGTCTTAATGTATAAATGATGCACGCACACAATTATGTGCATTTAGAAGCTCCATTTTCTACTAACTTAGCCCACAAGTGTTTTCATCTCATTAATTGATAATTATCAAAAATACATGTTCAACCCATCAGTAAGCACAGGTACAACAGCGCCCCTATGTCTATGCATGAGTTACCTAGGCATGTCCGAAAAAACGGCGCAAAGTACCGCTCCGTATCGGTAAGATTGCATCTATGAAAGGGCGAGGCAAGCGCTCGTTGGAACTGAGCTGAAGCATGTGGTGTTTTGTTATTTTCTTATTAAGCTTTAAATACAGATTAAATACAGTATTAAATGTTTACTTGATTCTAAATGTAAATTAAAAGAGAGAAGGAGTCAGAAATACTGAATTTGAATTACATGTATAACGTCATTGGCAACAATAGTCAAATTTGACTGATTGCCGATACCATACAACGAAAGAAGAAGAAGAAGAAGCGAAAGTGCAAATTTCGAAAATCAAAAATCTGTTATTTTGTTCTGAAGCTACGTAATTTGTTCAACCTTGGAAGGAAACGCACTTTAATTCCATGGCATCTTCACAATTTTCGTTTACTCAGGTAATGTATATTAAATTCGGAGTATGAAAATATGAAATAATGAAAAAAATATACCGGCCGTAGTCACTGTATTCAGGTATTATTTCAGTGCAAAGTCCCATATGTTGATCTTTATGTTATCTTATTCCTAAATCCAGGGAGCCGTCAAAGCGGCGCCCCCACTGGACTGGCATGACTGGAGTTATCCTATTCCCTTTAATTTGTATGATGTGGTGTCCAAGACTAAAAAGCTGAAATTCGCGCCCGCCCTGATGAAAAAGGTGGTTTTAATCACTCATAGCTACATTCCTATACTTCGTGTGTATAAATATGTAGGCAGTCATACACCTCACTCCCGGCACTCCCGGGTACATTTCTGTAAAATAGTTGGTATTTTCTGTCGCATGTACTAAAGGTATGGGGGGGAAATAAGATAAATATTTTAAATACTTGCTTTCAAATTCAGCCCTTAAAAATCTCACTCCTACCTCAAATGGCCGTTAGGAAGAACTTTTGATATTTTCAGCAAAATCCAAAGTCAAAATCTTGTCCAAAACCACTCATAGCTACATTCCTATACTTCGTGTGTATAATGTAGGCAGTCATACACCTCAACTTTTTAAAACACCACTGCACAAAAGTCACAAACATTCACTCAAAATCGGCATTTAATTTACAAAAACCGACCACTAAATATCCACGAAATACAATAAATTCAACTCACCGATGTTGGAAAAGATATTTCCAAAAATGAAATCCGTAATTTACTCTTGATTCTCGCGAAACGAGCTATCGGAGTCATTGTGTACATTTCCTGGTCGCCGCGGGCGCTGACATCTCCCCAAAAGAGTTTTGTCCTTAAAAATTCGGTCCCTATGTGGCATACACGGAAAGTCCCGATTTTCTGTGTGCGCGATCGTAAAGATCGATGTGCGCTTGCGATCCCGAGTTTCTTCGTGGACAAAAATTTTATTGGCCGATTTTAGTCTAAGACATCGGCAGTATGTAAACAACACGCGATCGCGAAACAAATCGGCGGGGATTTCTCCGGTTTTGGACAAGATTTTGACTTTGGATTTTGCTGAAAATATCTGGAAAATATCAAAAGTTCTTTCTAACGGCCATTTGAGGTAGGAGTGAGATTTTTAAGGGCTGAATTTGAAAGCAAGTATTTAAAATATTTATCTTATTTTTCCCCCCATACCTTTACTACACGCGACAGAAAACACCAACTATTTTTGCATTTTGTATTCGTAGTGGTCAATATGACCACTATTCGTGGTGTGTCCAAAACCGGAGAAATCCCCGCCGATTTGTTTCGCGATCGCGTGTTGTTTACAAACTGCCGATGTCTTAGACTAAAATCGGCCAATATAATTTTTGTCCACGAAGAAACTCGGGATCGCAAGGGCACATCGATCTTTACGATCGCGCACACAGAAAATCGGAACTTTTCCGTGTACGCCATAGGGACCGAATTTTTGAGGACAAAACTCTTTTGGGGAGATGTCAGCGCCCGCGGCAACCAGGAAATGTACACAATGACTCCGATAGCTCGTTTCGCGAGAATCAACAGTAAATTGCGGATTTCATTTTTGTAAATATCTTTTCCAACATTGGTGAGTTGAATTTATTGTATTTCTTGGATATTTTGGGGTCGGTTTTTGAAAATTAAATGCCGATTTTGAGTGAATATTGGTGACTTTTGTGCAGTGGTGTTTTAAAAAGATGAGGTGTATGACTGCCTACATTATACACACGAAGTATAGGAATGTACCTATGAGTGACTCCCGGGTACATTTCTGTAAAATAGTTGGTATTTTCTGTCGCATGTACTAAAGGTATGGGGGAAAAAATAAGATAAATATTTTAAATACTTGCTTTCAAATTCAGCCCTTAAAAATCTCACTCCTACCTCAAATGGCCGTTAGGAAGAACTTTTTATATTTTCAGCAAAATCCAAAGTCAAAATCTTGTCCAAAACCGGAGAAATCCCCGCCGATTTGTTTCGCGATCGCGTGTTGTTTACAAACTGCCGATGTCTTAGACTAAAATCGGCCAATACAATTTTTGTCCACGAAGAAACTCGGGATCGCAAGCGCACATCGATCTTTACGATCGCGCACACAGAAAATCGGAACTTTTCCGTGTACGCCATAGGGACCGAATTTTTGAGGACAAAACTCTTTTGGGGAGATGTCGGCGCCCGCGGCGACCAGGAAATGTACACAATCATGACAATGACTCCGATAGCTCGTTTCGCGAGAATCAACAGTAAATTACGGATTTGATTTTTGAAAATATCTTTTCCAACATTGGTGAGTTGAATTTATTGTATTTCTTGGATATTTTGGGGTCGGTTTTTGAAAATTAAATGCCGATTTTGAGTGAATATTGGTGACTTTTGTGCAGTGGTGTTTTAAAAAGATGAGGTGTATGACTGCCTACATTATACACACGAAGTATAGGAATGTAGCTATGAGTGATACACCTCATCTTTTTAAAACACCACTGCACAAAAGTCACCAATATTCACTCAAAATCGGCATTTAATTTTCAAAAACCGACCCCAAAATATCCAAGAAATACAATAAATTCAACTCACCAATGTTGGAAAAGATATTTTCAAAAATCAAATCCGCAATTTACTGTTGATTCTCGCGAAACGAGCTATCGGAGTCATTGTGTACATTTCCTGGTCGCCGCGGGCGCTGACATCTCCCCAAAAGAGTTTTGTCCTCAAAAATTCGGTCCCTATGGCGTACACGGAAAAGTTCGATTTTCTGTGTGCGCGATCGTAAAGATCGATGTGCCCTTGCGATCCCGAGTTTCTTCGTGGACAAAAATTATATTGGCCGATTTTAGTCTAAGACATCGGCAGTTTGTAAACAACACGCGATCGCGAAACAAATCGGCGGGGATTTCTCCGGTTTTGGACAACATTTTGACTTTGGATTTTGCTGTAAATATCAAAAGTTCTTCCTAACGGCCATTTGAGGTAGGAGTGAGATTTTTAAGGGCCGAATTTGAAAGCAAGTATTTAAAATATTTATCTTATTTCCCCCCCCCCCATACCTTTAGTACATGCGACAGAAAATACCAACTATTTTACAGAAATGTACCCGTGAGTGATGTGTATCAACTATTTTACTATTTTACAGTAATACCAAAGCAAGTATTTAAAATATTTATCTTATTTCCCCCCCCCCATACCTTTAGTACATGCGACAGAAAATACCAACTATTTTACAGTAATGTACCCGTGAGTGATGTGTATCACATCAGCAAGCAATGGTCATATTCACTCAACGCTACATTACTGCAAAATAGTTGGTATTTTCTGTCGCATGTACTAAAGGTATGGGGGGAAAAATAAGATAAATATTTTAAATACTTGCTTTCAAATTCAGCCCTTAAAAATCTCACTCCTACCTCAAATGGCCGTTAAGAAGAACTTTTCATATTTTCAGCAAAATCCAAAGTCAAAATCTTGTCCAAAACCGGAAAAATCCCCGCCGATTTGTTTCGCGATCGCGTGTTGTTTACATACTGCCGATGTCTTAGACTAAAATCGGCCAATAAAATTTTTGTCCACGAAAAACTCGGGATCGCAAGCGCACATCGATCTTTACGATCGCGCACACAGAAAATCGGGACTTTTCCGCGTACGCCATATAGGGACCGAATTTTTAAGGACAAAACTCTTTTGGGGAGATGTCAGCGCCCGCGGCGACCAGGAAATGTACACAATGACTCCGATAGCTCGTTTCGCGAGAATCAACAGTAAATTGCGGATTTCATTTTTGTAAATATCTTTTCCAACATTGGTGAGTTGAATTTATTGTATTTCTTGGATATTTTGGGGTCGGTTTTTGAAAATTAAATGCCGATTTTGAGTGAATATTGGTGACTTTTGTGCAGTGGTGTTTTAAAAAGATGAGGTGTATGACTGCCTACATTATACACACGAAGTATAGGAATGTACCTATGAGTGACTCCCGGGTACATTTCTGTAAAATAGTTGGTATTTTCTGTCGCATGTACTAAAGGTATGGGGGAAAAAATAAGATAAATATTTTAAATACTTGCTTTCAAATTCAGCCCTTAAAAATCTCACTCCTACCTCAAATGGCCGTTAGGAAGAACTTTTTATATTTTCAGCAAAATCCAAAGTCAAAATCTTGTCCAAAACCGGAGAAATCCCCGCCGATTTGTTTCGCGATCGCGTGTTGTTTACAAACTGCCGATGTCTTAGACTAAAATCGGCCAATACAATTTTTGTCCACGAAGAAACTCGGGATCGCAAGCGCACATCGATCTTTACGATCGCGCACACAGAAAATCGGGACTTTTCCGTGTACGCCATAGGGACTGAATTTTTAAGGACAAAACTCTTTTGGGGAGATGTCAGCGCCCGCGGCGACCAGGAAATGTACACAATGACTCCGATAGCTCGTTTCGCGAGAATCAACAGTAAATTACGGATTTCATTTTTGGAAATATCTTTTCCAACATCGGTGAGTTGAATTTATTGTATTTCTTGGATATTTTGGGGTCGGTTTTTGTAAATTAAATGCCGATTTTGAGTGAATGTTGGTGACTTTTGTGCAGTGGTGTTTTAAAAAGTTGAGGTGTATGACTGCCTACATTCTACACACGAATTAGGAATGTACCGTATATCAGCTAAAACTCGAACACCTGGCTTGAAAAGGCACAACGCGTATAAATTAGAAGCGCGTACGCACACTGGAGGATGAAGGTACGCAACGATGCCGCTGCCGCGTAGCTGGTGATCAGCTGTTCACGAACAATACGAATGGAGAGCCCAAAAGCCGAGAAAATTGGTGAAAATTGTCTTTTAATCAAGGCTCTCAGGAGACGTTCCTGTTATTTTTGGTACATATACGGGATGATAATACTCATTTTTTCCTTCAAAATTCAATTTTCTTGATAGAAACGGCAAATCTTGGAAAATTATAACAGATTTTTCGGAGAGAACATATTTCGTATACATTCCTCTGACATCGCAGCTCAAAATGACGCAATCCTCAGGATTTTAGACTAAATTAAACTCAACGACTTCAGTTGAGCTAGCGCTCTGCGTAAACTCGAACACCCACAATATGAATATCGTAATTAAGATACGTGATATACCGTATTGGGACCGGCCACTTAAGCAGTTTTAGCGACTTCCAGGCTATATTAGTACTTCACCTTTCTGTCTCATTTTACTGTTGAAATGAAGCTGAAATTCTCCGCCTTCGTATGCTGTGTTTTATTTCCACGAATGTGTTTCGACGGTCGCGCAGCGATCGAATTGCGCAAAGCTACATCGGGACCGGTTTCCGGCCTACCCGGTACCAGTTTCCGGCCACCATCGCGCGCTATGTATGTGATTTACACATCTAACATATTGGGTGCGCGCGGGGGTTGACTTTTGACAATTTTTAGCTCACCCGAGCCTAAGGCTCGAGTGAGCTATTGCGATGGAAATTTGTCCGTCGTCCGTCGTCCATTAACTTTTTACATTTTCATCTTCTTCTCCAAAACCCATGATCGGAATTCAACCAAACTTGGTAGGAATCATCCTTAGGGGTAGGGGACCCAAAGTTGCTAAAATGGTACATGTGGCCCCCAGGGGGCCCAGGGGGAGGGCCCCCAAGTGTAAAAGCTATGTAAATTTCAAACATCTTCTTCTCCAGAACCAGGAATAGCTCAGACTTGGTATTGTGTATGGAGAATGAAAATGAAAGTTGTTCATGAATTTTTTCTGGTTGGCCCTATAGGGGGTCTGTGGGGGTAACATACTGGAGGGGGCAAGTTGTCCGCCATCCATAAACTTTTTACATTTTCAGCTTCTTCTCCAAAACCCATGATTGGAATTTAACCGAACTTGGTAGGAAGCTCAGACTTGGTATTGTGTATAGAGATACCTCTATAGATGAAGAATGAAAGTTGTTCATGAAATTTTTCTGGGTGGCCTTATAGGGGCCCCTGCACCAGATGTGAATTGATCCACCTCAGGTGAGCGTCGTGCCCCCTGGGGCTCTTGTTTTTTTTAATCTTTGCGTTTGTTCATTTTATTTTGTTTTCTTTTAATGTACAATAAATGTTTCCCATTTTCAAAACATTTTTTGGAAAAATGTATTGCTTCGATATATATTTTGATGTTCATATTTTTTATGTTCATACGAGGTTCATTATGACTAGATAAGAAAAGGGGTCAGTTTTTTCTTTCAACTCTGAAATATAATGATTTCCCTCTTATCTCTTTTTTTTTTGGTCTGAATATTGTGAAGCAAATCGAATCATTATCTGATTTTTGTTTTCTTTTGTAACTTGCCGGAATATTTGGGGGAAACTAATTGCTTTTTATGGCTTTTTTGTGGCTTTTTATGATTGAATATTTTTTTGTTTTTAATTATTTTGTTTGTATGTTTTGTTGTTTTCTTTTGTGTGTTTGTTTGTTTGTTTGTTTTTTATTGGGGGGGGGGGGGGGCTTCTCAGAATAGGAATCGGAGCTCCTTCCCCCATTTATGAAATCGAGATACGCCCCTGGAGCTAAATTATTGTGAACTTAGTATGCTTTATAAATTATTTAGTCTATTTTATATCTTTTATTTTTTAATGAAATGTGGATGAATTCAATAAAGAATTCAATGGTGTAACCAATTGCTTAGTTGATTGATTAATTCATGATTGTTTTATAATTTCACTGAAATATATGAATACCAACATTAAGTTCAGCATTTAATATTTCTTCAGCTTTCTAAATATTTCTTTAATATTTTCTTTGTGTTGAAAACAATTTGGGTATTGGGGATACAGATGTAATTTTGTTTCAATTGGAGGTTTTTGTGGGCAAACTGATACTTAGGTTTCAGTCTATATATATCAATTTATAAGTTCGTTAAGATACAAAATGTAGAAAGTTATAAAAACTTACATTTACAGCCTTCCTTTTCCAACTTGTCACAGAGACATCCATCCGTATGACGACTGCTTTAATAAGATTTTCCTCATACTTTCAGTTATCTGTTTGTCTCATTTTTCTACTTTAAAACTTACCAAAACTAACTTTGATCACATTCTAACGTAGTAACAGAACAAAAGTGGAAAAAGAAAAAGATTTTTAGTTTAGACCTTCTAGGGAAGTTGGTATATTTTCAGAATGACCCCAAAACTACCAAGCTTTCTTTTGTCCATATTTTGATTATAATAAAGTTATTATGGTGAGTTCTGAAGAGAGTTTGATCACCTAGTAATTCTAGGTTTCTCTTTTGGTTGTGCCAGATTTTTTTAAAAACATTTTATCATTAGTTTTGAGATAGATGTTTTTCCATTGTATACCATTCTTTAAATACATCTTGAGAGATAGGCAATATTTCATTAGTATATGCCATTTTTCAGCAAGATATACTATTTTATATACCTCATACATAGATTCTTATTCACTGATTGGTCAAAACTATATCACATGATACGGCGCATCTCGATCTATCATTGCATCAGAGGGTTCTGGCTGATAAAACGCATAACCCCTCTGCGACTTTTGCGCACACGTACATACACACAATTTGATTCAGTTTTTAAGAGCGCTTTCGCGAGTTGCTAGGCTATTACTACGTTAATCAATATACGCGCAGCGCGTAAGAATTCAATATTTGTTAGAGCTAGACTTAAACCTAGACCTATCCATGAATCAATGAAAAGGATGAGATATATAAAACAAATATGGACTGCTCTGTTATCGGATGGTGGTGGAAATTATCACTCCCTTGGTGGTGTTCATACTGGCCCTTCTATCACCCCTCGGCTTCGCCTCAGGGGTGATAGAAGGGCCACTATGAATGAACACCAACTTGGGAGTAATAATTTCCACCATCATCCTCATGAGCAGTCAATATTTGTAGTACTATCTTATAATCTATCATGATATGAAATGTAGAATTAAATTTTATTTTTCTTCTACCCAGGCATTGGAATACTTGAGTGATATCCAGAAGCGCATCAATGAAGTTAGGCTTCTGAATGAGTCAACTTGCCGTGACATCACGCAGCTACTCAACAAACCCTGGCCTGGTAAGACTTCCCCAGTATCTTCCAGTCTCACAGAAACTCAAGAGGGCAGTAGAGGTCCCGCCAGTGCTCACGGTCAGCCCAAGAATGACAATGTGTTCTCCATAGAAGAGCAGTCCATGTTGGCAGAGGTGGACACTGTGCTGGCCCAAGCCCAGAAAATCAGACAGTTCCAAAGCAAGGTCAGTCCAGGAAGTCTTTGTATCTGTGAAATGTATGAAGTTCTTTCATAACAATTTTAAATACTTTATATACTTTTTTACTTTATCAATAAGTACATCATAGCTTGTGTAAAACCAACTCTGACAAGTCAAAGACTTAAAGTCATGTAGGTTCCCTGACTTCTTACTGTAAACTTACAGTCACTTTCTTACGCCTTCAACAAAATAGTTCTTTGTTCAATCCAAAACAAAGAGATACTATTCCTTTTTACATTATTGATATAATCTAATGAAACATATTTGTCTTTTTCCAAAAATAGGTCAGCTATATACTGACAGTGATTGGTAGTTGAATACTGTTGTTCATGTCTGCCTACCGTTTTCTTTTCCAAAGGTGAAAATCAAACATACCAGCAACAGTACCCAGGACGAAAACTCTGTGAAAGCTGAATCACATATGCCTACGGAGGTTGCAGAGCCCTCTGCAGCATCAGATCAGCAGCATGATGGACCAACCAACCAGAATACCAACAACTCAGGAGGTAACGCATCTGATGTGGCAGTCATATCAGCAAGAGACCTTGACAGACTTCTGAAGAAAGATCCACCTTCGAGAAAGGAGCAAACTTCAAAGACGTCACGCCCAACGTCGGGAACATCTAAAACTTCCCACCAGCTCAAATCTAAGAGAACAATGTCAGGTCCTGCAGGTCTCAGTAGACCAGCATCGAGGAAAGACACACAGCCCAAGACATCCTCTGCAGAAATTGGAAGACATGTCTCAAAACCACCATCTCGATTTGGAGACACTCAAAGTAGATACATGCAAACATCTAAAGCAAAGGCCTTGACTATGAAAGACAAGTCAAGGAAGGCTACAAGTCAGCTAAGTGGTAATCAAACCAACTTAAGGCAAATCTCATCACAAGGTCAAACGAAGCGACTGTCATCCGCAAAGACGATATCTAATGATGATCCTCGCATTCCATCAGGAAAAAGTAATGTTAAGACTGAACACCACCCTATTAGAACTCAAAGAAATATTGATGATGTTGAAGTGGAACGGGTGACTCAGTCAGTAACGCAGTTAGAAGTATCTAAATCCCACAAAGCAAGATCTGGAAGTACACATCAAGATGGAAAGTCATTATCATCCACACAAGCTGATCCCTCACCACACGTAGAGAAGATCCCTTTTATATTGAGGAGAGATGGGTAAGTGTCCACAAATAATTAATTTGTATATATATATACTCAATATATACAAAGGGTTCAATAATTGTTATTGTTTTTTAATTTGGTTCTACGATTTATAAAAAGCATACAGACAAACAACACCACAACAAAATGATATCCATTCCAGAGTTTTTAGAATAAGAAAACTGCTTTTATTTTGAATATCCTATTTGCAATCTATTGCACCTTTTCTGAGGAAGATGAAATAGCTACCCTGACTCCAAACATATTTCACTCCATTCAAAGAGCTTTTATCAGACTATGAAAATGTTATTTATTTGATGTTGCAAATGTCGACACATGACCAAATAAAATCTTAAACAATGTACCTGTCCACTTATAATAGAATAATAGGTGCAATTATGCTATTTACTTGTATTTGACTTGACTTCATCTTTATCTTTCTTTGATACAGATCAAGTCTAACAATACCAACTAAGTTGAAGAAGCAATACCAGAACAATGCGAAGCTCAGAGATAAAGTGACATCTCTGCTTCGTGGTGATGTCAGCCATCATTCAGATTATTTTATGGATCTCTTTGGTGACATTGTATCCTTTATGTCTGTAATCTTCAGATAAAAATTGATTAGTCTTGGGATTCTTAGAATTATCTTTTGCCCCCCCCCCCCCCCCCCCCTCTCCAAGATAAGCAGAAGGCCGACATGTAGCTCTCAAGATTTAAGCAGTGGTGTTGAAAAGAGAGGCTCGGATTTGTAGTCCATGTTTATAAGCTTGTACCCTCCCAAAACCTGCCCTATATTTGTGGGAGCTTTCCTTAACCGTAGATACATCAGCCTTCATCCACCTTACCTCTTGATGCGGAGCTACAGAGGCTTATAGCAGAGTATAAGCAATTAATTCAGCCCACCAGGGATGTAAGAAAACAACTTCAGGCAATACACGGTAAGCATATGAAAGGAAATTATTATTTAAATGTTTTCAAAACTTCATTCATGTCTTATTTTTCATATCCTGTCAAAGTTCTTTTTAATGATATGTGACATGTTCCTATAGGTACAATAAAATCCACCTGTGTTTGCTATTAGTTTTTTTTTTTTTTTTTCAATTTGCAGGTAAAACCCATTGGGAAGATGTATACTATCTGCAAACTATGTCAAAGGTCATCCGACAGAGACAAGAAGAGATTAGTAAGCAGTTTAATGAGCTGAAAGACAGTGAGTATCCTCACCATCCAGGGCAACTGGACACCTTATGACCCAAAACTGACTTTGGACCAAAAAGAAATGCAATTGGATATTTTTCTAAAGTTTCATATTTAATCCTATTACAATTTCGTCCAAAATCTTGTCATTGTCTAGAGGGGGATGACCTTAACCCTTTTTTTTTTCCAACTAATTGCCCTTACTTTCTTTGTTTACTGAATGAAACTGCCCAAAAACTTTTCTTGCTGTATGAACTGTAGCAACCAGAAGTCTGGCGCCATCTTGTGGGCATTATCTTCAAGGATTCACCAGGCTTAGTTCTGTATTGAAACAGTGCGTTGCTGTGGAGAAGTTTTGTTCATAGTGCATACATGTACATATTTAAAATCATGTTACAAAATATACAATTTACTGTATCTTTTCACACATATATAGCCTGTTCTTCCTTATTTTAGCTGACAACAGAAAAATTTACTACTATGTTATGATGTGCCCTGAAATTATGATATCCATGAAGAGAAACATCTGTCACCTACCATGTAAGAGTATACTTCAGTAGAACATGCATCAAACTGTATGTTATTACTATAGCATTGTTAGTATGGTGTACTAGTGCTGTCCATGCTAACCTACACTGATATTGGGTTCTATCCTTTCAAGGTTTAATTGATAGGTCAGATGTCACAGTATCAAGGAACACTCCCAAGGCAACAAAGAGCTCTCCATTTCTATGGCATCAGGTGGACAAGTTCAAAGGTAGAATGTCATTATGGGTGTCATTATAAACATACAATTTGGGGGGGTTGCGAATTGATGTAGGCGTAGACTAAAGCATATCATTTATGCCTGTTTGTGAAACTAGCAAGGAAGTTAGAAAGGCATTACTTATAATTATTCTCAGAGTTTATATGGCTTCAAGCATGTACTTGCTTTTCTCCCCATACCTTTTAGACTTAATGCAGCAAGAGACCAGAACTTCTTCCTTGACTATCACTCCTCGGGCAACTACCCAAAGGAAGACTTCCCCATAGACAACTACTCCCCCCCCCCCCCAAGATTTCTTTTATTCCTTGGGAAAAGGAGAGGCAATTTGCATTGTACAATTCGACAAATAACTGATATCATTTTACTTTTCATTCCTGGGGAAAAGGGCAGACAATTGCATTGTGCAATTCGACAAATAACTGATATTATTTTATTTTTCTCTTCGTATCTCTCAGATGAGTGGCTTTATCTTCCTGATGGTAACATACTACAGTACTCCTCTCGAGCGGAGCTGTTGAAATGGAATGAGCTGGTGTTCCAGATACAACTTATACAACAGGAAAAGATTATCCAAGAGGTATGTACAGTTTTATTTCTCTTCCAACTCCCACTAGTATTCCCTTACACTGTTTTCATCAATTCTCACTTTATCTTTCACATGTTATTCACACCATTATGAAAGTAAAGATGATGATAAGTAGAATACAAATTAGAAATAGCTTCAAGCAAAAATTGGCTCCCTAACACCTTCACCCAGGGATGATTAGAAATCGAGAGATATCCTGTAAGATGATAGCAAATTACGGGAACTTTATTAAAAACGCACTATAGGCTGCACTACATGTAGCTAAGTTTCTTCTATTGATACAAGCTTTTACAGCGGTATGCCTGGTAAACTTCCATCCAGTAGAATTGCTTTTGATTATCTGCGTTGATCTGTTTTCATCATTAGAGTATGGTGATCTCTTAATTCTAGGTAATTAGATATCAAGTCATCCTCTATGAATGGATTACAAATACCCTAAGCCAATTTTGAGGAGCTGGATAGACAGACCATGTTTGTCAGATATCTGTGGTTTTATTGAAGTGATTTCTTTAATTCCTTTAGACCTGTGTATCAATTCAACAGTGGCAGACATTTTAAAGCTAGGTTTTGTGGCATTTACCAAAAATCAAGTTGTGATTTTGTTGGTCCTGCCCAAATTCGACTCGTATTTCATTTTGTAGTTTATAGAAATAATAGTCATTTCATTGAACGGTCTTTGATTAGGCAACTAGATATTGGCACTATGTAAATACCCTGATTGGATTGGATGGTCTTTTGACTTCTTCTGAATTCCCATTCAAACATCACATTTAGTGGTACACTTAGTATCACAGTACACGTATCACCTGTACTTTTATAGTACATTGCTGTATGAATGAATAATGTACCAAAGGTTTATAATAATATGAACACTTGTAATGCGCCGATATGTATAGTCTACGCATACCAATTCGCAACTAAAAAAGCTTTATAAAACCTTCCCATCTCTCTCTCTCTCTTCCTTCCTCTACCCCTCTTTCTCTCTCTCTCTCTCTCTTTCTCTTTCTCTCTCACTCTCTCTCTTTCTCCTTGCCCCCCCCCCTCTCTTTATACCTCTCTGTTTATACCTCTCTGTTTTACCTGTTTTTTCTCTTTTCCTGCCTCTTTCATGATCATATTTGCAGGTTGCAGGTGATGCAGTGCTGGATCTCTTATCAGGTATTGACTGTGAAGACGCGTCCTATCCAGCTCTCTATCGCATTGCACATGGTTTGATACTCAACTCTGGTTCTGTCTACCCGTCTATGATATCTGATGAAGAGAGAGGTGTAACACCTGCACCCGGGTATTAGTCAGTGGTTACATAATGATTTACCCCTCTTATGGACTGCTAAAACCAACTCTGGCTGTATTTCAAATTTTGCTTTGTGATTTGCATCTTGCACTTCTAATCTCCGATATTATTAGTTACACCCTGCTTATTCACGGAATACGGGAAATATCTACGTTCTGGTTCCAACAGTTTTATCCCTTAAAGTGTACACATATAATTTATTGGTCAAGAATACGGAATTATCTCTCAAACAAATTGACCAATCAGATTACAGAATTCATGAAAAAAGCCCACTAAGAGATAATGGTCTAATATCGACAAGTGGTCTTTCTATACAGGTGGTCTTTAAATCAGGTTTGACTGTATTATAAAAATAAATTTGTCCTCTAAACATGTTACAATTTTTCTATTTGTGTGTACCTTGTGGATCTCGAGGCCATCACAGTGCAATCGTATTGTTCTTGATTTGCCGATGACCCTCATCGGCTTAGAGGCTTCACTAATCTGTTGTGATGATGTATTGATCCAGGGTAGTTGTCATTTGACGGTTTCATTTCCTGTTGAAAGTGTGAAGTAGGGCAGTGTTACGTCTTTAGCAGTGTTCACATTTGGTCACCAGTGGGAATGTTCTTTTGGTTTTAATACAGGTTTCTCTAATTTGTTATTATGATACATTTATTCAAGTTAGTCGTCATTCTACAGTTCCATTTTCTCTTTTAATGTGAAAGGGGCAGTGTTTTGTCTATGGGAATGTTCACATGTGGTCACCAATGGGAATGTTCTTTTGGTGTAGATGCTTTATTAATCTCTTGTAATGATATATAGACCAAGGGTTGTTGTCATTTAAAGGTTTCATTTCCTCTTGCAGTGTGAAATAGGGCAGTGTTATGTCAATAGAAGTATTCATACCAGGACAAAGCAATGGATTCAATTGAAAGGTTCACTTGTTTATTTGAATATCATCCAGGGTAGATGTCATTTAACAGGTTCATTTCCTCTTTCAGTGTAAAGTGGGGCAGTGTTAAAGCTAGAGGAATATTCACACCAGGACCAAGCACCCATTCATTGGAACTTTTGGTCTTTCTGCCTTTTTTGGGGGGTACCATTTGTCATTTTTTCCAATCGTTGAAATATAGCAGTATATTTTCTGTCATAAAGTTAGTCTTGCTGTGCCTAATACAATAAACAGGTGTGACTCTAAAGATTTATGGTCAAAATATTGAAATAAAATGTAGAAGATGCAGGACAGATAGAGTGGGCTACTTTTATGACGGTTGTGGTTTTGCGCTTGAAGATATTGCTTGGATAAATTTTGTCAGGTCTGTATTGACACCGAGGTTGACATAAATGTTAAACCTTATCCCTAGTTGCATCACATACTTTCCATAGCAAATGTAGCTTTTTGTTTTTCTTTTGAGGAAGTGCACTTTCAGATAACCTTGTTCTAATGATGATCTTATATCCCTTACTTTCATGACACATCAAGTTGTGTTCTGTCTGTTTCTGTATTTCCAATATTTAGACATGTTTCCTAGGACTATTTTTAGATGTGCACTTAATGAGAGTTCACCCCTCCTCCCCCCCCCCCCCCCAAACAAGAAATTACATGCAAAATATTTGATTTATCATTGTTTTTGTGTTTTGTTATTCTAATTGTAGAAAACAGAAAAGTCAAAATACACTTTGTGAAATATGGGCACATTGCCAAATTCTCAGCAAGAAAGTGACAGCTCAATTGACAGGTTTGAACAAGTTATAAATACTATCAAAGTGGCCTATATTTAGCCCCATTATGATAAAATATATACTTATAAATGATGTCATCAGTTCATCATTAACAATGGATTGTCTGTGTTATGACTTTGGAAGGACAGAAAAGTCTGCTCCGTTTGTTTACGCGTTGTTGTGCAATATTCACTGACCTGGCTTTAAAACAAAAGAAAGAGCTTAATTGTTTGACATTGTTAGCCATTGGTTATAGATAGGATTCTAAGACTACACACAATTAAATCAAGTCAAAATTGCACCGTTGAATTACTAAAGCAAGTAGAATAAAAATGGGCATATTGCAAATGTTGCTTCCAAAATATGGGCATACTTAAAGGTGATGTAATTGTGTCGCACAGATTCCCTGAGTGTATCGAAGTGTCATTTACAAGCAAGAAGTGCTTAAAAGTCGTAGCTGGTTGCGTGTTGACATTGATTTGCTACTTGGTTGAGTTCTAAATCACCTCCAAATATCAGCTTTGGCAAAAATCACAGTACATCTCGTCTGTTTGGAGCCAGAAGGGCGTTAACTCTGTACAAATGATGGGACTTAACGCCCCTTTGGCTCCAAACAGACGATCTGTTAATTTTTGACATGTACATATACCTCCACAATTACCTAGGATACAAAGAAGAACCAAACTACATATTTCCTACTGACAAAAATATTCAATGGAAATCCTACCCTAATGGCAAGTTGCTCTGAATGGAAGAGGAAAAATCAGAGAATCAGATTGCTGAAAGTTTGAACGAAATCGGACAAACAATAAGAAAGTTTTTAATTTGTAAACAAATCTTTAGGCATTTTACTCCCAGTGTTAAAGATCGTATGCTCGATCTGTAATGAAAAACACAAGTCAGAAAAAATTGGAACCAGCGGGATTCGAACCTGTCATCTACTGCTTGCCGGGCAGGAAAATGCCTAAAGATTTGTTTACAAATTAAAAATTCCTCCCCAGTCAAGCTTCTTCGTTTACTAACCATTGTCTACGGCGGACCGTTAAAAATGAATATTAATGAGAATATTAATGAGTAAGAAAGAAGGGGATCTTGGGTATTTGATTCTAGTTCATCGTGACTTGGCTGTGAACCAGAATAGCCTGGTGGTTAAGTCGCTGCCCGGCAAGCAGTAGATGACAGGTTCGAATCCCGCTGGTTCCAATTTTTTCTGACTTGTGTTTTTCATTACAGATCGAGCATACGATCTTTAACACTGGGAGTAAAATGCCTAAAGATTTGTTTACAAATTAAAAAAAATTCCTCCCCAGTCAAGCTTCTTCGTTTAATAAGAAAGTTATGAATTTTTGAAAGTTGTAATCACTATACATATGGGAATTTCAAATGGGCCGAATAGGTAACATCACCGTGATGTAGTTGCGGACAACTCCCCCTTTCGCTCCAACACACAAAATGACTAAAATGTCATTTTTTTCAAAATGTATTACTCTGTAGGATTTTTTTCTTTCATGAGGACCTAAAAAAATATGCGATCTCCAATATATTTTGAGTACTGCCCCGAGGGTAAAGGCGCTTCGGAGAAAACCGCAAATTAATGATATTTTTGTATACAACAAATGGGAGAGTTGTCCACAAGTATGTCACAATCGACGCACCAAATTGCCAATTTGAGATTCGCATAGATGTAGTGTTCTCATTTTTCAAATATTCGTAACTTTCTTATTCCTTGTCCGATTTCTCTCAATCTTTCACGATCCTGCTTTTCTTATTTTTCTGCTTTCACACAAATCAACTTATCACCAAGGTTGGATTGCGCTTTAAAGAAAATCATGTCATCTGAAAATTTGTTTATTGCAGGTATTGTCAAATATGCACCAACATACTGAGTTTCTGTAGCTACAAATATCCAAGGTATTTGTTAGCTTAATTCATTCTTTATTTGTCTATTTAACATAACGTAACACTGTTTTAGAATAGATGATAATCATAGTGTAACATGTCTAGCAATTCTACTTGTCCATAACATGCTTGTGTTGGCATTTTGCCAAGTTAATGGACCAGATGAATATAACTATGTAAAGACAGAAGATCTTTTTTTTTTCCTTCTGTATCTAAATGACCAACAGTACTTTGTTGTCCCAACAAGTCTAAACAAGTCATTGATTGAAACAGTTAATGAAATAATTTTCATCAGAAGTCCTTGAAAATGGACAGTGATCACAAATTTACCTAATGCTGTAGGATAATGCACTGTATTCAGTGATTGAAATACAAATTTTATACTATTAATATGCCCATGATGAAGAAAATACTGGAAGCATATATACTAATATATATTTGATGAATTATATGCTTGTAGCGCTTTCAGTCTAGATTCAATTTGTATGCCATTTTTTGTTTGTATTCCTGTTAAACAGCTTTCAATAATGTTGATATTGACAACGAAAATGTTTTTGCTGTTGCTGTTGATGATGGCAATGATAATGTTGTACCTTATGGTTTTGGTTAGACTTGGTTGAATGTGTGCTTCTATGGAGAGTATATCAAGTGCATTGCATTATTCTCAAATTTATATTTATTTATGGAAAACAAATTGTATATTGTTATATGTATAAGAATATTATATTATTGATTAAAAGCAATATGACATTTAGTTTAAACCCATAAAGATCAGATAGTCTTATTCGATGTCTCATGTTGAACGAGCATGTAGACCTATACATGTATTTCGGCATTGCGTTCTCAGGGTAATAAATGATTCAATTGACTGGCTGATTTTCCAATTATTCAGTCGTTTGATTTGTTTATGGATTGATGGGTGGTTTATTTGATGGAATGATTTGTTATTTGATAGCTTTGTGGTCTGGATGTCTGATTGATTGAGTGGTTGATCCATGATATATATATATGTATTGTATTTTTGACTGAAAGATCGATGGATAGATCAAGTGATTGACTTATGGATAGATTGATTGACTGGAGATGGACGGAGGAATTAACTGAGTGATGGGAGGATGGATGGATGGATTGACTGAGCAAGTGATTGAGTATCTTAGTGACTTATTGATTGATCAAATGATGGTCAATTTGTTTATTGGTTGATTGGTGAGTTTTTTAATGAATAAAATGTTGAATGAATGAACAAATAAATGATTTACCTAGTGAGTGAGTCAATTGCTAATCAATTCATAATCAATTGGTTGATTAATTGATTTATCAAACTATGATTTGATGATTCAACCAGCCATTATCTGGGTTGATTTGATAATTTGTTGCTTTTTGTTGGATAAAGCTAGTGATTGAGTTAATGATATTCCACATGATAATTCTTTTGAATACACATTTCAAACCACAGGCACACAAGCTGAATGAATAAATTACAAATTTCATTAGTTATTTCTGTGGATTAATACCCCCCCCCCCCCAATAATCGAAATGGAAAGAGAATGGAGAGAGAGCGGAGAGAGAGAGAGAGAGAGAGAGAGAGAGACAAGAAAATGAAAAAGTAAAGAGTCCTAGCTACCAAATTCTGGCTTGCAAATTTCCTTCACCACTCGTCAGCTTATAAGGATCTCGGCCGAAGTATCTGTTTCCTGAACAATATCCGGACTCCTACCAAAAGCTTTGTTCCAACGAGAAGTATGATAGGTGCATTGAGGTGAACCTAAGTTGCAACCTTGGCATTTCCAGGGATAAGGCAACTTTAAGCTCTTTGTTTCAAGATCCAGATGAAATTATAATCCACGAGCTCATAAAATGGGTTTGATGTAATACTAATCGTATGTCTAAAAATGTAAAATCACATGAAATACTACTTTCGGCGTTTATGGTTCTTTTTGTATGTTAAAGCTGCGCTTCCTTAGTGATTCAAGATTATTTAGGCTAATATTACACTTAATCTGTAAAATTGGATTAGTTGTTGCCCCCTCTCTATTTCTTATTTCTATTTTTTTTAACAGAATTGGATGAATATATGTTTTATGAGAGACATGTACATGTAAAATTTTCTGTGATTGGTCGTGACCATTAGATAATCTTAAATTGCGTACATTTATTGCTTAATCCTTTTAGAACCATACAGAATAAAAACAAAAAAACAAACAGACTCCAGATTATTTTCAAGCAATTATTTACTTCTACCTCCTGTCTTTTAATATCCTTACTTTCCAAGGATTCTTTTTTCACCTCCTGCTACTTCCTGTCTTATTTATTATCGGATTTTAAATGTTCTATCACCATAGCAACATCATCATCATCATGTCACAAGATTTTATTTCATTTCATACAACTTTTCTGGTATGTATCTATACATTCATAATGCATGAAATGAAACCTAACCTGCAGGAGCCATGCACTGAAAGCTTTTGAGCTTATTTCCTGTATAGTGTACCTAAATATTTTAATTAGATATGATACTCCAATGTACCCCCCCCCCCCAAAAAAAAAAAAAAAAAAAAAAAACAAAACAAAACAAAACAAAACAAAACAAAACAAAACAAAACAAAACAAAGCAAAACAAAACAAAGCAAAACAAATTAAAACAAAATTAAATTAAAAAATAAGAAATAAAACAAAATAAAAACAATGTACGCCTATATCATCATGTCATTGTAAAGTCGAAGCTGTTGGCTTGGGGTAGCGGCGGATCCAGTAGGATTTTGTAAAAGGGGAGGGGGGCACAGGTCCGAAAAACCTGACAAGCAAGAACAAAACAAGCAAACAAAACAAAAAACAAAACAAAAAATATACAATTTTCAGGTGCCCTTTGGGTCGAAATGACTCAAATGAGGGGCACATTGCTTTTGTTGTGTACTTAATGTATGCCACATAGGTATCAAAGAGGGGGTGAGGAGCCTATTTGCTGGTTGTGTGCCCCTAAGTACGTCATGCAGTGGTTTGAGGTACCTGTCTGCAATCCACGATCAAGGTACATCCCTTGATATTCGGGTTGGGCAAATGCGTCTTTTTGACGATATAGACCTATTTTCCACATCGATTGAAATAAACTTTTCCGGAATACTTCGAGCACCTGTAAACTTCTGTATGTGTACGACCGGGTCATGGACATGTTAAGTGTTTATGGGATCATTCAACTATGTGATCAGTTTCTCGGTTCCTTTAATACTGTCCCCAATCCAAAATTCAATGTCGAGAAAGAGGTTGGGTAGAAAATCATTTTCGCAGAGGGTATGGAATTGATAAATTTCAAATCTTATGAAGACACCCCCTGAAATATTTGATAAAACGTGATTTAAAGCTGGAGAAATTGTGCAGTACTAAAAGACGAACTGATTATTGTCGGTAATAATTATCTTCCAGCGATCATGGCCGGTACACGCACAAGTTTGCCAGGGTGTCTGACGCGTCTTGTCCAAAAAATCTTTCCAGTTTCTACATTTTTCGAGCTAGCAAAGCGAGCGAGCAAAATGTATTGAAACTTGTTTATATTTGAAAATTTTATTCGTCATCAAAATAAAAAAAGATAAGATAATGTTAACAAGACTAAAATATAATATGGCGATTGCCTGAATATTGATTCGACATTTTCCAGGGGTTGTAGCCCCCCCCCCCCCCCCCATCTCCCTCCCCAATGCCAACGCAAACGATACCAGATGAATGTAGGCCACGTGACCGATCAACACGATCAACGTTTGAAAGCTAGAAGGTGTATTTAAAGTGAAATGAGCTAAAGCCTTCAAAGTTCTCAACAGAAGTATATTATCTTTCATACAGCTACTTCCATTTACCTGCTTGGTTGCGTTCAAATGGTGATTTAACACTGGAATCATTATAGCCTTCTTGCTGCACTTGTTGAGTTCAGATTTGGATTGCTCAAACATGTTCAGATGGCAAAGTGTTCAAACTCTTTTTATCTCGACACACAGAACATTATCGTTCCAGGGGCTTGAACTGTAATAACAGGGGTTACCTTATCGCTGCATAATCGGGCTCTAAACTATCTCTTCAGTTCCATCTGCTGTCTGTTACAGGTAATACCTGTGAATGCAACTCAACTTATTCTAAATTTGTCGAATAGGCATACTCAAGATGTTTAACAGATCTTTAATATGATCCCCACTCATTTCATGTTGCTTGTGTTTTCAATGCTGATGGTGGGGCGCTTGGGTGCGCGGGCGATGCGACCACCCCCCAAAATACATAAAGAAGCCGATGATAATTTAGCAGGATAATAATTCCCGATAACTTTTTTCTTTCTCCCGCTCTTTTACACATAAAAGGGCTTGCAGGCTTCCCGCAATCATGTTCCTGCGAAAATTAAATTTCGACAAATATTGCCCCAACCTTTCTGACAACCCTGGATCCGCCCATTAAGGGTCATTATATTACAATGAATTTCTCCAAAATTTCTTTCTTTCTTTCTTTCTTTCTTTCTTTTTTCTTTCATTCTTTCTTTATTTCTATCTTTCTTTCTTTCTTTCTTTCCTTTTGCCTTTCCTTTTCTCTTTTCTACTTTGCAATACTATTCCCGATTCCAAGTAAGCTAGTTCTGCTACATCACGTATAGGGGGTGGAATGGTAGTTTATAATCGATTTTCAGGATTCCCTTTCCGCACTTTCATATCTACAGATCTTTATTTAAAAGGAATTTGGATGCGTTGTCAATTCCGGGTTGACTAATAAATGTAGGTCACTTCTCTTTTTTTTATAGACCCAGAGAAGACATTAAACGAATGTATATTGTCATAACTCTAGGTGTCAAAGATTTCACAATATAATAACTGTATAATTTTCCTTGATAATTTCATTTTTTTCGTAAAATGACACTTTAATTGAAAATCTGTCACATGAAGTTTTGGCGGACTTTATTATGCAAGCATAAAAACGATGATTTGTTTTGATTTTTGTACCTTCTATGCATTTCCAAACGAACCGCTGAACATCTCTTTTTATACTGAAAGAAAATGATCGAATTCGTCTACTGTTTTCTGATAATAAAAATATATCAGATATCTTTTGTGAAACAGATCATTTTTTTTTTCAATTGAATTTTTGTGTATAGCGAATATATCTTTTTCATTAGTGTGCCCCCAGTTCTCTACCCCAAGCTTTCTCCTCCCCCCTCTCTCGTCTCATTTATACTTTCTCCTTACTTTCCATCCCATGCATGTGATGTACTGCAAATCATACATCATACATATAGATGTATTCAATGTTGTCTCAATGGGCCTGTTCAGTTCGTTGACATCCCCATCAAATGTGTAGTAAAAACTCCTTATAAAGACTCAATCTTGGTTATCTTGTTTACAACCACAATGATCCTTTACAACTGCTTCTCTTCATTTTCATTATCTCGATTCTCTTTCTCCTTTAACCCTTTTCTATTAATCAATTTCCTCCTACCTCTCATTATCTCTCCCGTCTTTCCCCTCTGTATATATGCCTGTTTGTTTGTCTTTTCTCCCCCCCCCCCCCCCCCCACCACACACACAATTCTCATTCTACCAATACCTCTCTCATAAGAATGTCTGTGCTGCATGGTTTGTTTTGCATTCAGATAATCAAAACTCAAATAACTCAGTTTCTCCTTCTTCGAACTTTTAATCTTTATAAGATTATACAACAACACTTTACAATACTGGAAATATAATATGTACAACTATACACGTTTTAAATATTACACATTGTTGACCGGCAACGCAAATTACATAACTCCTATTCAAGAGTAATGTCAATCTTTCCATCAAGACAAATTATTTAAATTTCCAAGAGACCAATATATAATGATTATGGTAAGGCGTATATAGGAGATACAGTAAACCAGTCATCTATAAGCAAACATTTCAATGATATCAAAGCCTCTAAGCGTTTGTGATTTGAAGAGTATAATAATTATGCCAACGATATACATGAATAATAATAATGGAAAATCTTCGAGTCCATAGTAAATATTTTACCACAAATACATAAACATCGTACTATGAAATGTTTTGAAATAAATTACACATTCGGTGACGTAATGTATTTGACAAAACTGTTTAATATTGCTTGATGGTAATTTATACTTATTGTAGATCATTATGAAGAAATAAACGACAAAGCCAAAGAGAAAGTCTGATATAATGTAGTTCTGTGATTTGACTTGTAATGCATATTTTGCATCGGCGTAGCCAAGAAGCACAAGGGGGCCATGCCCCATGGCCCCACCCTGTTCATCCACTAAAAAAAGGTCATCCTTGAAACTATGGAACTTAAGACCTTAACCCTACCCTGTCTGTTGATGTGTTTGTGTGTGTGCGGGTGTGGGTGTGTTTGTGAATATCTTGTTCAGTTAATTTGCACTAAGATTGTTTATTATGGGTGGCATATGTTACGGAATTATATCATGTGCATTGTGTTTATTGTCATGTTGAACTATATTGTGTTAATTTGTGATGTTCATTTTGAAAAAAAATGAATCAAGGAATAAAAAGTATTAAAAGAAAAAAGCGTGTGTGGGCGCGTGCTGGTGTGTGTGTGCGTGTGGGTGCGTCTGGGTGTGTGTGGGTGTGTGTGTGTGACTGTGTGTGTCTGTAGCTATGTGACTATGTGGTTTTGTGTATCATCCTACGTCTGTACACCCCCCCCCCCCCTTGTTCGACAAGTCTGGCTACGCCACTGCTACTTTACCTTTCCAGCGTGCTTGATAACGTTATTATACAAAGTCATTTGGCGGCTTTTTCACGAAACATGATTTTGAGGCATTATATACGTACGTATCAATAAGTTATTTGTCTCTTCTCGTAAAGTACAAGAAAACATTTTCATAAAGATCTTCTTTTCTTAGTATCAAAAATAGTATTCACTTCACGTTTAGCAGCATGATGAGCTTTTACATATATCATTTTATATGTTTTGGTTCATCTCCGAGACACTTTAGGTTTTACAACAAAATCCGAAAGACAAACATAGGGATATGCATGTATTACATAGATAACATCCACCATGCACAACAGCAATTACATGTATTACTACTTCTGCTATACAATGTCTGTTATTGCTACTACAATTGTTGTTGCTGTTCATGCATGTCACTACTTTCTGTAATATTTGGCGAAACACTAGTACTCTTCCAACTACCATTTCCCCCCTCTATTCTCTCTTTTTTATATCTGTCTCCGCCTCTCGTTCTTGCCTTTTCTTTCTCTTCCATTTAACTATCATGATGGCTAGATTTGCATATAAGGCAGGCATTGGCATTCTTTAAAGCATATAAATTATTATGTACAATCTACAGATATTTACAATTTATTGGAACACTTTTTCTTGGCAGTGTATGTTATTTAAGTCTTTACACATAATATGGATTGGGTTTAGCTGATGGCCAAGCCTGCTCAATCTTGGTCACAAAGTTCTGGTTGTCCGAACAACATGAACAGCCCCGATGTGAGTCGAGGGACTTGTAATCCCCACACAGAACGCACACGAGAACGGAACAGACGGAGAGTCCCAGATAGGCTACATAATTTCCCGCTAAACGCAGGGCGGCGATATTGACGGGCTCAAAGTCTGCGGGTTCGAAGTACCCCTCGATGACGCGAACGCTGAGATAGACGAGCCAGGTAACGACGAAGGCGATGACCGTCACGATCATGATGGTTGCCAGGCGTCGACGAGTGGCCCGTTGTTTTTCGTTACCCTTGGCGGCGAAGCTATCAAGCGATCGTCCTCTCGAGCACGAAAGAAGACGACACATGAGGATATTGTAGGCGAGAGAGAACACGAGGAGGGGTAGGAAGTAGACGATTGCGGTATGAACACCGGTATAAATGTCAAATGGTCGCAGAGAGCCGTAGGTGGAATACCAGTAGTCGGTCAGTCCGGCCAGGAAGGGGACGGCGAGCAGGAGAGCGAGAAGCCAGCCAGCCAGGGCGTAGCAGCAACTGACGCAGAGGCTCTGTCTCGGGCAATATGACGTCACATTAAAGATGGCGCGGTAGCGATCGACCAGCACGCCGCCGAGTGATATCGCCATCGCTCCTCGAGAGGCGAACTCCATGAAGATATACCCGTGGGCGATCACGTTTTCGTACTGCTCCGGCGAACTGAGGAAGTATCGATGGTAGTGGGCGATCAGCGTGTTGAGGGCGTAGAAGATCTCGGCGACAAAGAAGGACGCGGCGTAGATGTTGGATCTTGTGTTGCGTTTCTTTGGGTCGCATGACACCATGGCCAGGGTGATGCAGTTGATGACGATCGCCAGGCCAAGCATAGGTATGGTTGTCATGGTTACAACCCTGGAGCACATCACATCATCTGTGGGAGTCGGTGATATGTCGGGTACATCGCTGGCATTCTCAACGAAAGTTGGTGAACTTGTCTGGATGTCTTCCATCGTGTCTGTTGTAAAGATTTCAGTAGTTGTCAGATCCATTATCTGCAAACAAATAAAAAGAAAAAGAAAAAAGAAAATATTGTTATCCCATCATCCATACATTCTATGACGAAATATACTAAGAAATTCAGTTGGGTTCACTTTATTTTCACTGATATCATGTAGTCCAATAAACAGACAAGCTCAAGTGTAGGCTTATTTCATACCAGTCTAAATACAGTAAATCCGAATATTTCGTCAACCATTATATTGTGAACAAAAAGTGCATGTTATGAGACACAAAACGCTAGCAGCCTATGTAAGAATGAGTAAAGTAATGTATAACGTGATATACAAGCGATATACGTCACCTCGTGGAAGCTTTCACATTGTTTGCATCCGAATGCATTGTTATTTAAAAGTAATTTGTTCTTTAAAACACTCTTCGATCATACACATGATCAATATGAAATTGTATTACCGTATACTTTAGTTAAACTTTACTGGGAAAACAATAACCCCAAGGAAGTCAACAGTCTGTGTATACATGTATGTTCAAGGAACGTTCATCATAACAAAATAAAATGTCTTTGACTTCCGACGAAACACAAAAACGTGTAACATGTTTCATGATCATTCTTTCGCGAAAGTGCCGTGTGAAAGACTCATCGATACTTCAACACCGAGATTAACGTCATCCTCCTACTGTGCTCCCCGCATCAATCGACAGAAATTTTCGCGCGCTTTCTGTTCGCCTGCCTGGCATCACGTACGCTTCGTGATATCATCCAAAAGATCAGAGGAAGAAAGTTTTAATCTCGTCACATAAGAGAGAAGATCATGATGGTGATATCATCACTGGGGAATTAGTGAATCAGCTGTACTAGGCGGGGAAATACCAAATAATATTCGTCACAGCTTTGATTTTACTTTTGACGACCCCCCCCCCCCCCCCCCTGTATGAATCGAACAAACTTTCAGACTACATCATTATTTTATCACACATACCGAAGTTTGCATATTTATGATGTCGTCCTGGGTTTGGGTTTATTTTTAATAACAAAGGTGAGCTACAAGTCAATTGTAATTCGCAAAAGAAATTATATGATTACTAGTATAACATTATATCTTTTTGAAAACTTTAGATTAAATTTTTCGAGTAATGATCATTACGGGTATAACATTTTACCAGTCAAATTCATATTTTTTAGAGAAAATCATTTTGAAATTGGATAATCATATGTTTAAAGGAAGGGTGTCAAGGCAGGTTAAAAAGTAGTTGAATCGAAATTTCTGACCTCAATATGGAACTATATATATCATTTTTACATCATATATTATCCTTCTTACGATGGAAGTATTTAAGCTTTTGCACTTTCTATTTTTAAACGCGCAAAGTATTTGTGAGTAAGAACCTGAACAAAAGCTACATAATTAGCAACCCAATATTGATGCAAGTGTTTATAAATTTTTACATAATATTATAAAACTCCGGTCGTTTCTATTTGCATGAAAGGATGGAAAAATTAAGGAAGATCTGACTTGAATCTCGTCATATCATCGTGATATCATCTGTTTGATGTTACGATTATGACTACGATTGCGCGAAAATCATGAGAAATAGCGAGACACCGAGATTACAACCAAATCCCGTTCTTTCTTCATGGAGACTCATGAATAGAATTTGTCACGCATGGTGACAAGAGGGCGGGTCGCTATAAACTGAGATTGATGTTTTGGTGCGATGATTGAATATGTTTAGAAGAAGAGTGAGTAACTATATATTCAAAAAATTATTGGAACAACGAAGGCTATAATCTTGATTTTGTGTACGATATTTTATTTCATGTTTGTGTAATCCACTATTTGTCTTGATAAGATTCATGTTGCACATCTTTTATCATTTCCTCACTAATACATTCATTTCCGTTTTATGAATATATGCTTTGTTTTTCTTTATTGTCATTATATTTTATATATTTTAACTAGTTATGCATACTCCATAATATTACTGGTATTCACATGATGTACATCGTTTAATGAAGTCACTATAACTAAATTCAATGTACCGTAGACGTTAACAATATTTTCCCTTAGAAGGGCAGTTTAAAATATGAAAACGTAGTATGATATATATTTTCTTTTCGTCGTGAGGATATTGTTACATTTTATTTTCGCTTCATTTGTAATTTTGATTAATTTTCACACAATTTTCTTTAAATTTTCTTTATTTGAGTAGGATTCTTTTGGATGGCAAAGCCTTAAGAAAACCCGTTTATTTTAATTTTAAAAAGAGGTCTGCTATGTTTGCTATAGAATGTATTTCCCTCCTGATAAGCTGACAAACAATGCATATTTCAGATGTTTGCTATGCATGTCCAACATCATGTTCATGATTCACGTTCTAATAGCTGAAATTAGCACGATGATATTACACCTGAAACTCATTATAGTCTCTGTGACATTGGCATTGGGGTTTTGCCGTTAATATCACAGGATAGTAATTTACCTTGATGCATTCTCACGTGCAAACCACACAATAACTTCCATCAATATGATTATATGATGGTAATATTCGATTGCGACCCCCCCCCCCCACACACACGCTCTCAATCAACTTTTATGAGGTAGATAGATTTCATGTAAGTTTATAAACTTGACCGAACAAGGCGAACATGTCTAGACAGACAAAGTCATCAATTTCACTTAAAAAGGAACATCGTTTATAGTCTCTTTTTTCCTCCTTGCCACCCTCCTCTTTTATAAAATTTTAAAAAAATGCTCAATTAAGGGCAGGTTGAGCCGCAGTGGTAGACCTATTACGGGCACATCCTTTGGACGGATGTATGTATGGATTGTGGAGTGTTTCGCTTCCTAGCTGGGCCAGTTTCCGCTCCATCTTCACCAATATCCCCGCCATGTCTGGCCAACCGCGGGCCAAAGTACTACACTACTTTGGAACGAATTTAGGGGCGTAGCCATCGGAGTGGTATAAGGAAAAAAAAATGTGTGATCATGGCATTATTTTGTGGCAGGTGTCATTCTATTGATCGAGATCATGATTGATAATTAATAGTTATTACTGATAATTCGAAATAAAATATGATATAATTGGTCTATTACTCTTTTTCAGCTGAAGTATAGTATATAGAAAGGGAAATTGAATTGATCCCTCCAAAAATATTGGGGGAAAAAAGAAAAAAAAACACAATGTAAAATCATTTTCGCGAATTGTCTACATTGCATTACAGAGCAAATCTTATGGAACGAACTCCATGATAATGAATTTTTGATCCAAATTCTTCTTTCCACCTCTTTTATGGCTTAATAAGTGCATTTCCTATCAAGTGCACTCCTGTAAACTCTTACACGACCGCTACACCACCCCTTTATTCAAACCTCTGGCTATCTTCATTACGTGGTTGGCCGATAGCATTACACTGGTTTCCTGTATATCGCGATTCTTGCGTTTTCCCGCTCAATTTTCGGACTTTTGTTTTGCTTTAAAGTAACTTCCGTCCTGTCAGATTCTGGCGAAGATCATTGGGAAATACCTCATTTAACGATTTATTGTTCTTTAAACATACATAATGTTGAATGTATAAGTAAAAAAAGATTACTAGTATAAAGCAAACGAAAACGAAAGTAGTATCGATGGACGGGTCCATGAACACTGACCACTATCTTTATTATTTTATTTTTGCTTACAGAGCAATATTTTTCTTCCGTGAAGATCATTCAATTTCATAATTTATAGCAATAACTAGTGTGGATCTTTAAAAATGTTGCCCATTTCCTTTACTAGTGAACAAGCAATTATAAGCGCATTAATTTCCAAAAGGACTTTATAATTATATACTAAGAAGAAAATCTATATAATTATTTTGTGAATAGTCGAATATTTTGTGAATAGTTACTTACAGTCACCAATAAATTACACTTAAAATAACATCTTGAATCATTTCAAATATACACACAATTCATTTTAGTAGAAGTATATGCGAAGAGAAATAAAAAGAAAATAAAACAACATTGCACATGGAAAATATTTTATAATAAAGCAATATATCACGTTGTCTACTTGAGGTATCCAATCTAAGAAAAGTAGTTTGAGACAAAGGAATATGATTAAAACTTACCAGTATAACAGGAGCAGATAAACTAATCGATCAAATTTGTTCTCCTCCGAGTCTGCGGGTATTACTTGATCCAAGAAGACAAGATTAATACTGATCAACAGGAATTCAAGTACTGAAGCGAATTATTTCCAACAAGTCTGATTTGTAGATTGGTCTTTTACAAAAGCTGGCAGTGGAATGAAGAAAAATTCGACGTGGTTTCAGATTTATAGAAAATCTACGCCAACGTGTTTTCGTGCTCTTGCTCAAAATAACAAGTGACTGCAGAAACTCGCCGTGTGTGACGCACACCTGTGTGATCAATACTCGTCTCTGATTGGTCGTTCTGAATAATGCATTACAACGGCACATGTGCCGTGCCAACTTGCAAATGGTTGGCTGAGAGTTTGAATGTTGATCGGTGTTTTGAAATAATAATGAGCAGCCTACATGGGGATTCCCCAATTATGTAAACAAGCAGAGTTTCGACGTATATTTCACTTTGGCGTCGTTCGCGCTGTTTTTTTTGGCCAAATGTATCATTATTCTATGTGGTTTGTATGCGTATAAGGAAGGGGATGGTTGTAATAATTTGATGATTAAGCTTATAGCAATTATGTTGAAACAAGGATTACAACATCATAAACAGCCCCTTTTCTAATTGCGTGATCACATCATAACATCATCTTATGCTTGTAAAATCCGAAAGGATATGTTACTTTCTTTGCTAAGAATATAACTCCAGGTATTTCTTTATCTTCTTTTTATGTTCTTAGGTACAATAAAGTGCATTTCAAAAGCATTATGCACATGTATGCCCTACACGAACGGAACATGTAGTTATAATGAAGAAGGTATTCTAGAGGCAAACAATTTTTTGTGTGTTCTGGTTTGTTTTTCTAATAATAATAATAATAGCTTCAAGCTTCAACCCCGAATCAACGTCCTAAAGATGTCATGGAATTACATTATCAACTTTCTTTTGCAGGCTTTGGCATCCACTTTCAATCTCTATTCTGCGTTGTTCCAGTCCGACTTTATACGGTAACAGAAGAAAACAGCAATGAGAGACGTATCCAGAGTTTCTGGAAAAAGGGGATGTTTCTTGGCATCTGCACACAGAACCACTGCAATTTGCACTGATTGTTTTCTTTCTTTCTGGGTCGCCAAAAATCACTCTTTGCTGGATACGTCGCTGAAAAGCTAATTTTGAATAATTATTGTTTGATGTTTGGTAATATTGAGCGATTTTTTAAATGTTTGTAGGTTCTTATATTTTGTTAGTTCTTGATACATTCTGGGTATCTGTTTGTTGTATTATACAATGTTATATGCCGTAATGAAGTTTATAATCAAATTAATTAACTGCTCAAATCGATATTTCACATGACAAATGAATGTCATTGCCTGATTCACAAACGAATTTATCCAGGTCTGTATGGAATTTTTAAAGTGCATTGCTTTCGTTATGGAAAACTAAACAAGCAAAATCCCAATGTTATGTTAAGGATGAAGTGAAAGTTGGCAACTTCAGACACGGAGGTATGACTAGTTTGTTTGTCATGAGACCTTTAAAGAGATCATTATCATGAAGATATCTGGAATCTTTACCACTGATTTAATACATGTGGCCATGGTTCTTCTTCAAATTAACCCATCATCAGTATTAGCGATAATTAATTTTTAAATTTTTGAATGGGAAGTGCTTACATTTTTAGGGTAAACTTTCAATAATTCTGTAGGTCCTTTGCATGGAACTATGAAACACGCAGTAAATCCCAACTAATGGAACATGTTTGGAAAATTAGATTGCATTTTCTTGTCGTTAAATTCGAGCAAGCGAATTCAGCTCTAATGTTTAAAATTTGAAAAGTTGAAAATAGTTTTTAAAAAAACCCACCGTAACTCCTCCCACAGACACACACATAAAAAACACAATACAGGATGACAAGTGCCACTCCCTTTTCCTACAAAAATGTACGCTATATGCCTCCTCCAAGAAAAAGGAAAATCATTTTAATCCATATATTTTTCTTGAAAATTAATAATAACAAATATCTATTCACATGACTGGCAAGGCCGTACGCAGAAATTTTTTCCTGGGGGGGCAAGATGATCGCTTTCAAAGGAACCCATAACTTGAAGTCTAAAACCCAATTAAAAAAAAGTATGATTTTGAAATTTCTGGGGGGGCAACTGCCCCCCCCTGCCCCCCCGCTGCGTACGGCCTTGATGACTGGGAAAGTACATGTATTAACACATGATTATCATGTTATTTTCTTCAAATTTCCTGTAGCACTGCCTTGTCACTTTCCATCATTTTTCTTTCAATGCCGAATTTACATGAGTCACGAGAAACATTATGAACAAAATGACTGAGCTGGGGATATGTGACTTGTTGATCATTGACCTATACCAGGTCCATGGGATGATGAGCCTATACGGGGCCTTGGTCCTTAAAAAATGGCGTACTATTGTGTGTGTGTGTGGGGGGGGGGGCTTGGGGCTGCAGCCCCCCATGGAACGCCCCAAAATAACAAATGGCATTACCTACCGCATATAGGTCTAGAACTCTATAGATCTATTTTGACAAAATTACATGTTCATTAAAAAAAGGTCGATTTTTGATAGCTCGCTTCGCTCGCTCGCAGGTATTCAGAAATTGTGCCCGGTATGCTCATGATTGGCCCCTCAAAATTTTGGCTCATTACGCCACTGCCTTAAACTTTTCTTGAGCTTTCACTCTGGATCGTTTTTCATCTTCAAAGCGGTTCCACAAGATCCGTAGAATCCATTTTGAAAAGCCTTTCAATGGTGAATGAAATAGTAATGTGGCGAGACCTGCATGTCTCGACTGATTTTGTGTCTCTGATAATTATAACGGTCGAGGTCACGACCCTAGCTAAGACCTAATGCTACATGGATGCAGTCTAGTTTTTGTCCTGCAGGTGTAGTGGCTTGGATATTGAGGGGGCATTTGCATTAGAGGAGTGGGGGGGGGGGGGGGCGAGTCGGTCTTACTTGGCGGATGCAATGCGAATTAACAAGGCTATCGATTGGGGGCGGTGGAAGGGGGATATAGCATCTTCTCTTCACGTTCTCTTTCCCTCTCTCATTTTTCTTTGTCTGTATGTCTGTCTCTCTTTCTGTTCCCATTTTGTCTGTCCATAATTGTCCGAGAAGGGTAGTCATCTGATGTTACTTTTGTTGTTTATCAGTTGTTTTTTGACTGCACTTGTCATTCAATGATAATCGATAATCCAAGAGAGGTATAGTTCTCACCAAAGCCTTCAGAACTCATTATTGTAATCAATATCTGTGTGTTCTGGTTTGTTTTTCTAATAATAATAATAATAATAGCTTCAAGCTTCAACCCCGAATCAACGTCCTAAAGATGTCATGGAATTACATTATCAACTTTCTTTTGCAGGCTTTGGCATCCACTTTCAATCTCTATTCTGCGTTGTTCCAGTCCGACTTTATACGGTAACAGAAGAAAACAGCAATGAGAGACGTATCCAGAGTTTCTGGAAAAAGGGGATGTTTCTTGGCATCTGCACACAGAACCACTGCAATTTGCACTGATTGTTTTCTTTCTTTCTGGGTCGCCAAAAATCACTCTTTGCTGGATACGTCGCTGAAAAGCTAATTTTGAATAATTATTGTTTGATGTTTGGTAATATTGAGCGATTTTTTAAATGTTTGTAGGTTCTTATATTTTGTTAGTTCTTGATACATTCTGGGTATCTGTTTGTTGTATTATACAATGTTATATGCCGTAATGAAGTTTATAATCAAATTAATTAACTGCTCAAATCGATATTTCACATGACAAATGAATGTCATTGCCTGATTCACAAACGAATTTATCCAGGTCTGTATGGAATTTTTAAAGTGCATTGCTTTCGTTATGGAAAACTAAACAAGCAAAATCCCAATGTTATGTTAAGGATGAAGTGAAAGTTGGCAACTTCAGACACGGAGGTATGACTAGTTTGTTTGTCATGAGACCTTTAAAGAGATCATTATCATGAAGATATCTGGAATCTTTACCACTGATTTAATACATGTGGCCATGGTTCTTCTTCAAATTAACCCATCATCAGTATTAGCGATAATTAATTTTTAAATTTTTGAATGGGAAGTGCTTACATTTTTAGGGTAAACTTTCAATAATTCTGTAGGTCCTTTGCATGGAACTATGAAACACGCAGTAAATCCCAACTAATGGAACATGTTTGGAAAATTAGATTGCATTTTCTTGTCGTTAAATTCGAGCAAGCGAATTCAGCTCTAATGTTTAAAATTTGAAAAGTTGAAAATAGTTTTTAAAAAAACCCACCGTAACTCCTCCCACAGACACACACATAAAAAACACAATACAGGATGACAAGTGCCACTCCCTTTTCCTACAAAAATGTACGCTATATGCCTCCTCCAAGAAAAAGGAAAATCATTTTAATCCATATATTTTTCTTGAAAATTAATAATAACAAATATCTATTCACATGACTGGGAAAGTACATGTATTAACACATGATTATCATGTTATTTTCTTCAAATTTCCTGTAGCACTGCCTTGTCACTTTCCATCATTTTTCTTTCAATGCCGAATTTACATGAGTCACGAGAAACATTATGAACAAAATGACTGAGCTGGGGATATGTGACTTGTTGATCATTGACCTATACCAGGTCCATGGGATGATGAGCCTATACGGGGCCTTGGTCCTTAAAAAATGGCGTACTATTGTGTGTGTGTGTGGGGGGGGGGGGGCTTGGGGCTGCAGCCCCCCATGGAACGCCCCAAAATAACAAATGGCATTACCTACCGCATATAGGTCTAGAACTCTATAGATCTATTTTGACAAAATTACATGTTCATTAAAAAAAGGTCGATTTTTGATAGCTCGCTTCGCTCGCTCGCAGGTATTCAGAAATTGTGCCCGGTATGCTCATGATTGGCCCCTCAAAATTTTGGCTCATTACGCCACTGCCTTAAACTTTTCTTGAGCTTTCACTCTGGATCGTTTTTCATCTTCAAAGCGGTTCCACAAGATCCGTAGAATCCATTTTGAAAAGCCTTTCAATGGTGAATGAAATAGTAATGTGGCGAGACCTGCATGTCTCGACTGATTTTGTGTCTCTGATAATTATAACGGTCGAGGTCACGACCCTAGCTAAGACCTAATGCTACATGGATGCAGTCTAGTTTTTGTCCTGCAGGTGTAGTGGCTTGGATATTGAGGGGGCATTTGCATTAGAGGAGGGGGGGGGGGCGAGTCGGTCTTACTTGGCGGATGCAATGCGAATTAACAAGGCTATCGATTGGGGGCGGTGGAAGGGGGATATAGCATCTTCTCTTCACGTTCTCTTTCCCTCTCTCATTTTTCTTTGTCTGTATGTCTGTCTCTCTTTCTGTTCCCATTTTGTCTGTCCATAATTGTCCGAGAAGGGTAGTCATCTGATGTTACTTTTGTTGTTTATCAGTTGTTTTTTGACTGCACTTGTCATTCAATGATAATCGATAATCCAAGAGAGGTATAGTTCTCACCAAAGCCTTCAGAACTCATTATTGTAATCAATATCTGTGTGTTCTGGTTTGTTTTTCTAATAATAATAATAATAGCTTCAAGCTTCAACCCCGAATCAACGTCCTAAAGATGTCATGGAATTACATTATCAACTTTCTTTTGCAGGCTTTGGCATCCACTTTCAATCTCTATTCTGCGTTGTTCCAGTCCGACTTTATACGGTAACAGAAGAAAACAGCAATGAGAGACGTATCCAGAGTTTCTGGAAAAAGGGGATGTTTCTTGGCATCTGCACACAGAACCACTGCAATTTGCACTGATTGTTTTCTTTCTTTCTGGGTCGCCAAAAATCACTCTTTGCTGGATACGTCGCTGAAAAGCTAATTTTGAATAATTATTGTTTGATGTTTGGTAATATTGAGCGATTTTTTAAATGTTTGTAGGTTCTTATATTTTGTTAGTTCTTGATACATTCTGGGTATCTGTTTGTTGTATTATACAATGTTATATGCCGTAATGAAGTTTATAATCAAATTAATTAACTGCTCAAATCGATATTTCACATGACAAATGAATGTCATTGCCTGATTCACAAACGAATTTATCCAGGTCTGTATGGAATTTTTAAAGTGCATTGCTTTCGTTATGGAAAACTAAACAAGCAAAATCACAATGTTATGTTAAGGATGAAGTGAAAGTTGGCAACTTCAGACACGGAGGTATGACTAGTTTGTTTGTCATGAGACCTTTAAAGAGATCATTATCATGAAGATATCTGGAATCTTTACCACTGATTTAATACATGTGGCCATGGTTCTTCTTCAAATTAACCCATCATCAGTATTAGCGATAATTAATTTTTAAATTTTTGAATGGGAAGTGCTTACATTTTTAGGGTAAACTTTCAATAATTCTGTAGGTCCTTTGCATGGAACTATGAAACACGCAGTAAATCCCAACTAATGGAACATGTTTGGAAAATTAGATTGCATTTTCTTGTCGTTAAATTCGAGCAAGCGAATTCAGCTCTAATGTTTAAAATTTGAAAAGTTGAAAATAGTTTTTAAAAAAACCCACCGTAACTCCTCCCACAGACACACACATAAAAAACACAATACAGGATGACAAGTGCCACTCCCTTTTCCTACAAAAATGTACGCTATATGCCTCCTCCAAGGAAAAGGAAAATCATTTTAATCCATATATTTTTCTTGAAAATTAATAATAACAAATATCTATTCACATGACTGGGAAAGTACATGTATTAACACATGATTATCATGTTATTTTCTTCAAATTTCCTGTAGCACTGCCTTGTCACTTTCCATCATTTTTCTTTCAATGCCGAATTTACATGAGTCACGAGAAACATTATGAACAAAATGACTGAGCTGGGGATATGTGACTTGTTGGTCATTGACCTATACCAGGTCCATGGGATGATGAGCCTATACGGGGCCTTGGTCCTTAAAAAATGGCGTACTATTGTGTGTGTGTGGGGGGGGGGGGCTTGGGGCTGCAGCCCCCCATGGAACGCCCCAAAATAACAAATGGCATTACCTACCGCATATAGGTCTAGAACTCTATAGATCTATTTTGACAAAATTACATGTTCATTAAAAAAAGGTCGATTTTTGATAGCTCGCTTCGCTCGCTCGCAGGTATTCAGAAATTGTGCCCGGTATGCTCATGATTGGCCCCTCAAAATTTTGGCTCATTACGCCACTGCCTTAAACTTTTCTTAAACTCTGGATCGTTTTTCATCTTCAAAGCGGTTCCACAAGATCCGTAGAATCCATTTTGAAAAGCCTTTCAATGGTGAATGAAATAGTAATGTGGCGAGACCTGCATGTCTCGACTGATTTTGTGTCTCTGATAATTATAACGGTCGAGGTCACGACCCTAGCTAAGACCTAATGCTACATGGATGCAGTCTAGTTTTTGTCCTGCAGGTGTAGTGGCTTGGATATTGAGGGGGCATTTGCATTAGAGGAGTGGGGGGGGGGGGGGGCGAGTCGGTCTTACTTGGCGGATGCAATGCGAATTAACAAGGCTATCGATTGGGGGCGGTGGAAGGGGGATGTAGCATCTTCTCTTCACGTTCTCTTTCCCTCTCTCATTTTTCTTTGTCTGTATGTCTGTCTCTCTTTCTGTTCCCATTTTGTCTGTCCATAATTGTCCGAGAAGGGTAGTCATCTGATGTTACTTTTGTTGTTTATCAGTTGTTTTTTGACTGCACTTGTCATTCAATGATAATCGATAATCCAAGAGAGGTATAGTTCTCACCAAAGCCTTCAGAACTCATTATTGTAATCAATATCTTTCACAGTATATGTTAACTGATTATATATATTTTTCTTTGATTTACAATCTAAAAAGTGTTATGATATTTCAGAATTCAAGATTTACTCTGTGAAAAAAAATTCAAGTTTCTTTTTGAAGACATGACATCGTTTTATCCATTTGTTTGTGAATACAGATAAAGCCTCCTACTATAATCACTTTCTGAGACTTATCTATTTAACGCACAATGTCCGAGACATTATTATAAGACTATAGAGTCGGATGTATCAACAATGAACAAAAATTTTATGCATATTAAGGCTGCTTTACACAAACAACGTGATTCTCTGTCTGGGCATGCAAGGCAGGTTGATATTAATTTCGTCAACTATCATGTAGGATTATAGGATTTCTACTGGGTTTTTAGGTAAGCTTTTGAGTTGGACTTAGATTTCGGGTCAGGTATGGTATTTTTTGTACAGGGTTGAAATTAGAAATTTTGTTCGTGAAGGAAATCACCAAAACCAATGAGAAATCTTAGCACCAGATAAAATAAAAAAACAAAACAAAACAAAGCAAAACGATGATTTTTGAAACTAATATGCAGTCATGCTTTTCTCTATATTTATTGCCTGTATCCTACAATTTATTCTAGAAGATGATTAATGACAATGTCTTGTGCAATAGAGAACTTGTTTACCTGTCGGTCGTTACCAGGGCAGTAGGCCTGCCCAGCAATATTTAATGACGTCATGGTTGTAGTAAAAGGAAATGATTATAGATTGCGACCCAGGTCCGAGTCACACATTTTATACAGAAGATTAGGACATGTCGTGTGTCATATAGAGTCAAATGCTAGAATGATAGCAAAAGAAAACAATGACGTCATGTCTATTTTTGTCAAAATTATGCAACACTAATAATGTGTAGGCCTATTGATATTCTATTTTTAGAACTAGGTCATTGACGCAATGATAACGAAAATCGTATCTGAACTGAACTGAAGTGAATGAATCTTTACAGAACACGTGTATGAAATAGTAATCAGCGTCAGATCCAAGGGCATATGGATGAATAAAACGATTCTGGCAAGCAGCACCAATAATAAAACAAAATAAAACAAAGCAAACAAACAAATTAACAAATCCTGGCATAGCAATAATAACGAGTTTTAAGTATATCCCCATTAGTCTTTGCAAATTGATTTTACTGAACAGGAACACTGAAAAAAAAAAAATGGTAAAATTTTAACACAAAAAGTGTTAAACTTTACTACTAGTACCGGGTTCACCGGTAGCCAATACAAATCTGGTATTTTTTTATTAACCCATTGCCTGGTTATTTCAACATGTTTCAAGCGTATATCTTCTCTAATCAAATCCCGGCGAACTATAATGCGATTATTCACAGAAAATAATTTAAATAATAATCTAAAAAAGTTAAAAAGGCGTTTTCTATGTGAACAATAGGCCCTAATATCCACAAAATAGAATCTCTGATATTTTTGCTGTATAGGTGGTTCCTGCCACCCCTACTTGGCTACGTTAGGCTTTCATTACCAAATACAGTCAGTATAATCTCAAATCATCTCAAATAAATGACCATCCTTGCACCACTGTGTGTAATTCTGCCATGTTCTCGTTTAAATTGATCGTTTCCTACCACATCAACCACTCAGTATATTGCTTTATTCATCACGAGAAGTTCCCCGCTCAATTATATGTTCACTATTTTTATAATCAGTAATATTTTGTACGTATTATGAATGCATGATTTACAGATTTACCTGTGACCAACATAAAAGGCAGGAACAACGGAATGTTTCTCTTTTTCATGAGAGGGGGAGGGGTTGTGTCGAAAATGACCCTTTCTTTGTGTTCAAAACATTCTTAATGAAAGGACGACATAATGGCACATAAAAATGAAAAGAAAACACAGTCATTCTGTATAGTAAATTCATCAAGTTCAATATTTTTTTTTTTTTGAGGGATAGAGAGGAGTCGTAAATTTGTCGATACTGATGGGCCTTTCAGTTAATCAATAGTTTTTACTTGTTTGGCGATTCCCCAATGTATGCAATTTTCTTTGAATTTACAATATGGCGAATTATTTCTATATTTATTTCCTGAATCCTCATCTATACGCATGTAATTCTGGGCTATTATCGTCTTAAGCATTAATTTTGCTTATGATAGTTTTGCCCTCTGCATTTTGTAAATAATTAATATAATATGTTTTATATCGAATTATATCTATACTCACTGTATTATTGGTACGTGTATATATTATCACTAAGATGGTTACATTTATGATGTAAACACTGAATTATTTCTATGTAAGTTTATCGCCTCATCCTTTTAATGTTACATTTGAAAGCAACTGTTGTTTGATTTTGATTTTCAAATAAATGCAGAAAAGCATTTGCAAACAAACAAACAAACAAGTCATCTTATACGCAATTCTTTGTTTCATCAGATATCACCTGTTATATGATTTGACAAGACATGGACTTGAATCTACATGTATTTCTGCACAAGTGTATAGGGCCCAATCGTTGCCATAAGAGAGAGAGAGAGAGAGAGAGAGAGAGGGGGGGGGGGGGGGGGGTAGAGGGGAAATGATTTAGAGAGAGAGAGAGAGAGAGAGAGATTTCTCTTGAAGGGGAGGGGTGTACATGTCATTGTGAAAAGGGGCTATATTCCAATAGGAAGGTCAGTACTGGGTACTGAAAGTATTATTATAGTAAAACCTTTGTCAAAGAGTGGTCCATAATTATAAGATATATATAGGTATATATTCCTGTGACTATAGAGGGGCGATCCCTTGGACTATCATTAACCCCGGTCAGCTAGCCTACAGCTACCCCGAGGACAACTATATCATAGGATAATATTTTAGAATATAATACCCCATGCAGTATAGGGACAAGTGTATATTTGACATTGTTTGTTCTACAGGTCTTACGAGCTTGATGAAATGCGAGTTAACGGGGCCAGCGATTTGGGGGTGGGGGTGGGGGTGGGAGGGGTTCGTATAATTTTCTTTCAAATTCCTTTCTCACACTTCCTCCTTTCTTTCTGCCTCTTTGAGCCATTCGAATGGGGGCACGTGCCTCCGTGTCCCCGTAGCTATATACGCCAGCGTATAAAGAAATACTGTTATCAATGAACTTCTTTACAAGCCACATCAGCAGAGGCTGATAATATAATAATTTTACGCTTCAGGTTTTGTAGGACATGGGTAGGATTGTGCATTTCGCAATTTAAGCCAACATACGTCGCATTATGCGGTACTAGTGGTTTTCCTGTATAAGATGATTCCCCTATGAAACATGAACCAATCGTATTGACATAAAATTATAGACAAACATAATTATTATGATTTTAGAACCTACCTAATGGCTGAATAAATGGGAAATGTTTAAAGCAGTGCCGTATATAGATAGAGTCTGGCCAACTCGGCTCCAGCTGGGTAACAACATGGCGCATATTCCTTTGTTGCAAGCTTACATAACAAAGGAATATACGCCATGTTGCTACCCAACTGAAACCGAGTTGGCCAGACTCTCTCTATATACGGCACTGGTTTAAAGTGGCATCTAGCGCCCTCCGCTTACTCGCATTTTATTGAACACACCCGTCGAGTGACTCGATTCAACGCTCCACGCTGTTGAGTATTTGTAAATATGGTTGTTGGGGTAAGGGGGGGGGGGGGGGAGGAGCAAGGGGCTGTTTCCCCGATAGTATTGGAATTTATTCTATGTATTATCCTATCAGCCATTCCTATCGAATAGTTTATTCAAATAATATTCTGACAGGATTAAAAAACAAACCCACAAATACACAAAAACATAAACAAACAAAAACAAACAAATAAATAAACAGACAAAAACAAACAATATTTTTTTTTTCTTTAATCTTTTTTTTCTCATAATGGCGGCTGACTATAATTATGCAGATAAAACGTTGGAGGGGTAGGTCAAAGGCAGCAGCTTCTATTGCAAGAGAGAGAATCTCTGACATCCATTTTTTTTTTTTTTTTTTTTTTTGGGGGGGGGGGGGTATTTACTCCTGCCCACTGATTTGCAGTGATTCACTTTACCCCTCCGATTGACCACGCTGAGTGTTACAAGATCACAATCCAACATTAATCCTAGCTTTCCCATGAATAAAGCATTGCACAATGTCGTAATTCTGTGAAGTATTTTTCTTCCGAATAAGTATCTTCCGATTTTCCTGCCACCTTAACCACTCAACATATTGCTTTATTCATCACGAGGAGTTCCCCGCTATATATATACTTTTTTATTCAACGAGATGAAAAATCATTATTTCTTTTTACAAAAAATATTATATGATGCATATTTTTAGATTCATATAGTACCTTTGAGCAAGATAATAGAAGTAACAACGTGATGTTTCTCCTTTTTCATGGCGGGGGGGGGGGGGGGGGCTTTGTTTTGAAAATGACCCTTTCTTTGGGTTCCAGATCAAAACATTTTAAAAGAAAAGACTACAAAATGGTTCATAAATGAGAAGAAAACAGTCATTCGAATTCGTAAATTAACCAAGATAAATATTTTGAGGGATGGAGAGGGGTCATGCATTTGTGAATACTGATGAGGGTTTCAATTAACCCACTTTTAATCATTACATTTATGGGGATTCCCCTGATGTAACCTTACGTAATTCTTTTGTTTCATCAGACATCACGTGCTTTATAATTTGACAAGCATGGACTTGAATCTACATGTATTTCTGTAAACAAGATGATGAAAGTAAAGGCGATGCATAGGGCCCGATCGGTGCCATAAAAGTGAGAGAGAGAGAGAGAGAGAAATGTCTCTTGAGGGGGGGGGGGGGGGGGCTTGGAACTTACGAGCATAATGCGATTTGTCGTGAAAAGGCTGTATTCAAAGTATTAAAATAATAAGATGGGGATACAGGACACAAAACAATAGGAGTGAAATATTGTCAAAGCATAGAAAAAATATCAAGAACGTGTATAAGAGCATAAAAAGCGACAATTTAAAAAATAAATTAGAGGTATATTATTTCCCCGTGACTAGAGGGACGATCCCTCGGACTATTGTCAATCCATGACAGCTACCCGGTGGACAATTATCTACATAGGACAATTTTTAGCCTGTATACCCCAGTGGAGTATATACAAGTGGATAAATGTTTCTTTAGGGGGGAGGCTTGGCTCTTACACTCTCAGAAATGTTGGTTAAAATATGAACCTATACACTCTTAGAAAAAAAGGTTTGTTTGAGCACCTTTAAATGGTGCTTATATTTGCCACACCAGTGCCACCTTTTAGGGTGTCCCTAAGCACATTTTGAAAAGGTTTTCATCGACACCTTTAAAGGTGCTCATCACGAGCACTGGCAAAGAGCTAGCCTACTCTTGAGCAATATTTTACCGTCCTTCGAAAAAATACAATATATCCATAGTAACTGAAATCAATAAATTATAACAACATGCAATAGAACACATTTATACAATTTGTACCAAACCACCAAGTATTTTGAAAATGACAATTGTAGATAGATATTATAATAATAATAATAATAATATAATAATAATAATAATCCAATTATAGTCCATTCCAAATTTTATTAACCGAAATGAAAATTCTTTTTGCCCAATTGATCGTGGGCCCGGCAGCCACTGTGCAGCGCCAGATCGACGTTGCTCTAACCTTTCAATTGTTGAACGCCAAACAAGGTAGCAGCAACTCCCATCTTTTAACGTCTTTTGGTGGACATATTGTTTAAATTGCCACAATTAACCAAGAATTAGAACGAGTTTCTGAATGGATCAAAGCCACCAAATTATCACTCAATCTACAAAAGACCTACTACATGGTTTTTAGTAATATCATAAATGAACTTCCAGGTAATGTAGTTTTTGATTATACAAATATAAAAAGGGTTTCAAACACTAAATTTCTGGGAATCACCATTGACGATAAGCTATCATGGAAAGATCACATAGATAACATTTGTAAAGTCGTTTCTAGAAATATTGGTATAATAAACAAGGTTAAATTTTACTTCCCAACCCGTATACTCTTAAACCTGTATTCCACACTGATCTTTCCACATTTAAACTATGGTATAGTAGCATGGGGCAGTTGTGCTGACTATCAGTTAAATAGAGTTTTACTTTTACAGAAAAAAGCGCTGCGTGTTATATGTCATTCGGACTACCGAGCGCACACCGATGCACTCTTTCATAAACACAAGATACTAAAGATAAGCGATTTATATATAATCTTGGAATATTTATGTATAATTTGAATAGAAACGAATTGCCCAATATATTTTATTCAATATTTTCTAAGAATCTCAATATTCATGATTACCCTACTAGGTCTGCCGGGCTTTTTCATCTACCAACAACAAGAACATTGATTTCAAATAAAACGTTTATATTTACTGGGTCAAAACTGTGGAACTCTATTCCGGATCCAATTAGAAATAAAGTCACACACTTTAGTTCCAGTAGAGGGTTTAAAAAACTTTTACTTCAAAAGTACAATTCATCTATGAGTTAAAGTTACTCCCCCCCCCCCTCTTCTAGTGCAGTTTTGTCTTTGTTCTGTCTTGTTTTTCTTGCTTTCCCCGATTTCCCTCTTTCTTTCTGTCTTTATCTTGTTTTGTCCTGTGTTGTCTTGTATTATACTGTCAGTTTCTTGTTTTTCTTGACGTTTGTTTGTCTTCTTTCCCCTTTTCCCACATTTTCCCCCTTTTCTTTCTTTCTCTGTCTTGTTTTGTCCCGTTTTGTCTTGTATTGTCTTGTCCTCTGAGTCCTGTCTTATCATTTGTTCTTCGGTGTAAAGCATCTTGTTATGAAAATTTCATTATAATTATATACAGGATTCGTGACTACTTGATTAATTATGTAATTTTGAGAGATATGCCAATGTATGTGTATACATATATACATGTATATGTATATGTGCATGTATATGTATATTTTTTTCTCAAATATGCATTTCACTTCCAATTTCCCATGTTATAAAGATAATTATGTTAATGTTATTTATTCTTGGGAACCTACACAAACAAACTATGCTTTCCAGTAGGTTCCTTTTTCATTTCATGATTCTGTACATTGTTATCATATTGTTTTGTATATGGAAAAATGAGATGAAATAAATTTTGCATCAATCAAAAAAAAAAAAAAAAATAATAATATATACAGATTATGATAGAGACTAATACGCGTAACAAAAGGTGGAGAAATCTAAGCTCAATGGCTACGGTCCTTTTAATGGAATTTGTAGACACCTTTTCAATCCGGCACCAGTTTGGAGCTAATGAGTACCCCATAAGCACCATTTTTCTAAGAATGTACCTACCAACTGTTGGTTTAAAAAAACTGTATGTAAAACACAAAATTTTTTTTTTAACCAACAGTTGGTAGGTTCATATTTTAACCAACCTAAAAACCTTTCTAAGAGTGTACGAGCATGATGAAATGTGATTCGGGGAGGGTGTTTGTGTGTGTGTGTTGGGGGGGGGGGCGGGGGGAGGAGTCGTATAATCGATGGGGACTCGTAATTCCGAAGGTTCGTTTCTCCGAAGGTTAATAATTCCGAATTTGGGTTCGTAATTCCGAAACACAAATTTCCCATAGCAGGGGATTAATAATTCTGAACATAAGACGAATTAGTATTTTAAAATGAAAAAGGGTTCATAATTCCGAAGGTTTGAAATTTCGAAAATGCAATAGAGCCCTACATAACTTTTTGGAATTCCGAACATTTGGAAATATGAACCTCTTTTCATTTTCGGAATTATGAAACCTATTTCATTTTCGGATTTACGAACTCTATTTCATTTTCGGAATAACGAATCCTTTTTCATTTTCGGGATTATGAAACTTCGGAATTACGAACCGTCGGAGTAACGAACCTTCGGAAAAACGACATGTAACTGTTTAATCTTCCCTTAAATTCCCTTTTAATTCTTCATTTCCTTCTGTCTCTTTAGCCATTCGAATGGGGCACTTGCCTCCGTGTCCCTGTAGCTTTGTCAGCGTATATGAAGAAACACAATTTTATCAATAAACTCCGTTACAAGCCACATCTGCAGAGGTTGTTAACAAAATAATGATTTTACGTTTCAGATTGTGTAGGACATGGATGGGGATAATGCTGGGTAGGGCCATCACGCTTCATGGTAAGGCTATGCATTTCGCAATAAGCCATACATGCGGTTCGAGTGGGTTTCCTGCATGACTATACTGTATTGAACATAAATTGCTTAACTTATCTCCTTTGAAACATGACCCTATCAAATCTACTTTAATCATGTGGATCTATCATATTTTTTTGTAAAGAATTTAGTTTGCTCATATGGTAATTTCTTAAATTTCTTGTTATGATAATAAAAGGTCTAAGCAAAAGGGCATAAAACGTATAGCCGATATGATTTTTGAAAGCACATGTATATATATATATATACACACAGATCAATTGGGGAAGTGTTGAAGTAGTGTTTAGCGCCCTCTGCTTATGCATATTACTCGCATTTTATATTACTATGTTACAAAGTTTTCATTTCTTGAGGGGCGTTACTTTCAAGCCTTAGGCTTATGACTAACCCCTCCCATGCTATGACTGTTTTATTATTATGTTGATATGTTATTTTGTATTTGATGCATGGAAAAATAAAATCAATCAATCAATATACCGATACTGAACACACTCCACTCCGCTGAATATTCACAAATAGGGGCGTTGATTCCAAGTAGAGGATGGGGGGCAAGGGGCTGTTTCTTAGATAATATTGGAATTCATTTTTATATGTTATCCTATCAGTCAAACCAATCGAACTTTTGAAGAGAATATATTGACACTAAAAACAAACAACACAACTGACCACAAACAAGAACATAAACAACAACAACAAAAAAATAAACAGATATCATAACAAAAAACATACAAACTAGTAAAAAATGACCAAGGAGGATTTGCCAGTACTAAGATCAAGTATTTTTTCTGGGTTGGTCATGATTGGGTTTTAGGTTAACTCTAGACTTAGCTTATATTTTCACTGAGTTCTACGGTTGTTCGTGTTGGGGAGCAGTAGAGCAATACTGTATTTGTGATGATGGTGATGATGATGATGATGATGATGATGATGATGATGATGATGATGATGATGATGGTGATGATGGTGATGATGATGATGGTGATGATGATGATGATGATGATGATGATGATGATGATGATGATGATGATGATGGTGATGATGGTGATGATGATGATGATGATGATGATGATGATGATGATGATGGTGATGATGATTATGATTATGGTAATGATGATGGTGATGATGATGGTGATGATGATGATGATTACTATTTATATGACGTCATATTTCTGAAAAAACAAAAAAGAAAAGAAAGAAAAACAAACAAATCTGACATTCAAAGACTTTTCCAATATTAAGTTCGTATAGAATACCAGGCGCGGATCCAGAGGGGGGGGGGGGGGGGGGGGGGGGCGCAAGGGGCGTGCGCCCCCCCCGTTTTGTCTAACAAAGTATGCCCCCGGACCCCCTAGATGGCCGTTTGGCTTCGTCAAACGGAGGGTTCCTCAGTGTGTGCCCCCTCTTTTTGAAATGCGCCCCCCCCCCTTTCTGAAAATCCTATATCCGCCCCTGAATGCTGAGCCGAATCATCATGTCGTATAGTACTGCACTAGTAGGCCTAGTCATTCCAAGCCCCGAATGTCACTAGAATTTGTTGATTTTAGTAGGCCTAAGTTAATGATTGTATCGTTCAGTTAGTAGGCTATACCGTATATCCCTTTCCTCATGCAGAGCTCAGTTTTCTTTTAACATTTTCGTTTTTTCTTTTATAATTTTTATTCTCATAATGGCAGCTGACTATATACAGATACAATTTTGGATCAAGGGGTATAACCAAAGGGGCCGTTGCTAGCCTTTTCAAGAGAGAGAGGGAGAGAGAGAGAGAGAGAGAGGGAGAGGACATGAAAATCGGTCTTATTGCCCCGCCCACGGACCCAACACACCCTTTAAACCCATTTCTCCCCCTATTTTGTTATTTTTTTATTCGGGGAGGGGGGAATCTTGATTTAATGGGGGAAGAAAATTCTTCCTCTGCCCAGCCCTTTCCCTCCCCTTATTTGATACCGGATACGCCCTCTCAGGAGACAGAAAGAAAAAAAAATAATAGTAAACCACTAAATTCCAACTCATGAATATTCAACGCGATATTTTCGCAGTGACGTAATGAGAGTGCATCAATACAGCCAGCAGTGTCGGTGCACTGGTCCAGCAGTTTGTGGGCGAAGAACATGGCATGATTTTCCATTCTGAGTGAAAGTCTGTCATTTATAGTGTCACTTCTAATTCTCTAGTGGATTTGTAAGTCATTTTACAATTATTTGTGTATGATTATTAGATTATTATCAAAATGCCGTTCTCTTTGTTGATGTTGGTCAGTGCCCGCCGCAGTGCAGTGGCACTGGTGGTAGTGCAGCGGTGTACGCCTACCAGCAGTAACTAACAGCATCACTACCGTTGCAACGAACAGTGTGACGCCGGTTGCGCCGGTTGCGCTGGGGCAGAAGAAACAATACGCCGGGCAGAAGAAACAATACGCCGACGGTCGTGACTGTGATGACTGATGTGATGTGACGTATTGTTCAATGTGCATATTGTGAATGCCCTTGCTACGGCTGATTTAGACCGAAATTTTCTGTCTCTCGTTCGTTAGCCTCTTATTTGGATAGGGTCGGCCATTCACTTAGAGACAGAAACGCTCCATTCACTCGCCTGTGCAAACTCACTGTCAACCGCTTGACAGTAGGCATGTCGTTTTTGTAAATCGTATTACCGGTATTCACATTTTAAGTTAACAATATTTGTGTAAATTAAATAGATTAGGCCTAGGCTGTATACTTAAACGAACATGTTCAACTTACCAATTTGACTGTTATTCCTTTTAATGCTCCTTTTTCAGGTAATTCAGGGTCCAAGGTTTTCTCCGTTTGAAAATCTTCCAGCCGTATTCAAACGGTATAGTGTGTGAGTCAATGGGATTCGGTTTGCACAGGCGAGTGAATGGAGCGTTTCTGTCTCTAAGTGAAGAGCTACGAACGAGAGACAGAATTTTCGGTCTACGGCTGATTCTGATGTTGATGTGTATGAAAGTGTTGGCATTATCGTGAAATTTGTCACCAGTCCATTCACTGCCGTTTATTTCGTCAGTGCTGGTGGTGACTGACAGCATTCCACTCCCATCCATAGACATAACATGCAAGTGTGTGCATACACTCTGAACGAGCGGAGACTTATTCCACGATAATCATAAAGCCAAAGTGTTGAATGTCATTGTGTTCCTGATTGCTGTAGAGCTAAATTAAGGACAACAAGGACATGGTTGAGGGGGTGCAGTTGAGGAAACCACCATTCACTGTGCACAGAAGTCAGGGGCGGATCCAGGATTGAGTAAAAGGGGGGGGGCCACACAAATGAAGGTTTGTCAACTTTTGGAAAAGGTAGACCCGTATTTTTTTGGTCTCGCCAGCTTCTCGAAAAGTCGCTCAGTGGGGGGGGGGGGGGTTATGGGGGTCCAGTTTCCCTCCATAATTCCCTGACAAGCAAAAAAAAAAAAAAAAAAGCCTTTTTTTTTGGCCGGGGGGGGGGGGGGGGGGGGCACGTGCCCCTGTGCACCCCCCTCCCGGATCCGCCAATCGAAGTGCTTCATTGCATCACACGCATTGGTGTCCTCTGTCCCCTCACATAGACACTGCCCTCTAGCATGTGGATGCAAACGAACGAGTGGTTTCCTCAGCTACGATATTGTAGCCAAGACCACTTATACATTGTACATGTACATGTACAAGCTTATCTGAAGATAACCTTGTTCTCCAGACTAGCTTTTACGGGTGAATAGGCTTCAATAGCTTTTGTGTGTATCAGCAGGCCCTTTTCCAGGCTAGATCATTCATACAGGAGAGGAAAATAATTATTTAAAATTTCACTTTCAAGTCTGAATCCCTACATTTGTGGCAAAGTATTTAAAGAGTTGAAGAGTCCCTGAATCAGGTAATCTAGCAAATTTAAGAAAATTAAATCTTGTTTAGAGCAATTTTGTTGTCTGCTTTTGACTGCGGCAACAGTGAATGTTGGACACAGTCCCACATAGGCAAGGGCCTATGAGTGAGCCAAGACATGTAAGAATACATCATCCCACTCATTAGGCCCTTGCCTATGTGGGACTGTGTCAAACATTCACTGTTGCAGTAGTCACAAATAGCTGTAAGCACGATTTAATGTTCTTAAATGTGCTACATTACCTGATTCAGGGACTCTTCAACTCTTACTGTGCTACAAATTTGAGGTTTCAGAGTTGAAAGTGAAATTTTAAATAAATATTTCCTTCTAATGTATGAATGACCTAGAATGGATCAGAGCCTGCTAACACACACAAAAGCTATTGAAGCCTATTCACCCGTAAAAACTAATGTGGAGTACAAGCTTATCTTCAGATAAGCTTGTACATCATCCTGTAGATTCTGACAATGCGTATTGGATCAGGAGAGGGTGTCAGTCACCATTGTCATGTACATGTATTGGCACTCATGTCAGCCAATAAGACGTACTATCACTTCCTCGGTGATCAGAATGTATATGTATGTGCGCGAATGAGGTGATTGATGGGAAAACTATGTTTTATCATGTGATTACCTTTTGACCAATCTAACAGCAAGATTCTTAGTATATGTATGTGGAATGTAATGATAAATAATTTAGCACTCATACATGTGTAGTCATACTATACATCTGTACTGCCGTAACTGTTGATTATGATGGTGTTCAGTGACTCGTACAGATGTGAGTTTCAAAGGAGCAAGATTGCTAGCCAAAAACACTATGAATATCACACTTAATCACGGACAAGTTGATTGGGATCAAATTGAATGAAAATAGGATGGTATCATCCTTCAGTGCAAAAATGCAAATATTTTCCCAGAATTGCGCTTATTTTTTATATTGTGGCGATTTCACATCTTTATCTGAGAGGTCATCTGCCCCCCGATATTGACACAGTCCCATGAATAACCTCACATATGAATAACCTTGCACATGTGTGAGTGACACAGCCCAACATACAGATGGTTCCATGAATGCTCATAATGGTTCATGCTTGTTGTCGTTATCTGTAGTTGCCTCCCAAATAAAATCATCTAACAAAGTTACATTCCACAGAAATTATTATTCTACTTAGCGCAAACACTCTTTTGTACTGAATACAACTGCCTTCCGTCTCATAACAACAAACTAGAATCTTTATGAAAATATGTAAATTTTGGCAAAGCAACATCAACATTAGGGAAATGTTAATAAGATGCTACAGTGTAAAACCCAATATGCAGGGCTTTATATGTATGGTCGTACATGTAGGCCAAGTAGAATTGAGTACTAGTTCTTGTTCCCTCCCACTTCTTTTTTCCCCCCTTCATCCTGCCTTTTTTTTCAATTTGGTAATTTTATTATCATGCCAACCTGTGTTTCTTAAAACTTCAGAAGTGAACAATGTATTATGTGGTCTATGCCCTTTTTAGCTGCTTGGCATGAATAGTGTAGTCTTCACAAACTGCAAGATCTATGCTTTCAGAACGCGGAAAAGGGCGCCACTTTTCTCCTTAGGACAGTCTTTGTCAGGAATGTCTTTTGAGCAGCAAACTAGAACAGCTGAAGCCATAAAGTTTGGGAGAACTGTGTCTCAAGATCCATTACATTGTCGACCCAACGGCCTCCAAGCTACATGTACATGTATGGGTCATAGATGATGTAGCTAGATAGATACCGGTAGTCTTTGTATTTTGTAAAGAACTCTTTTGGAGAAAGACAAATTGCTCTCAGCTCCCATGCATTTTCTTTGCTGTGTCTCATGCAATATTTTGTATAAATGTTGATGAAGCATTCTTTTATTTTATACTTGATATTACCCATTTTTCCCCCTCCAGATTTGTCCCTGTTTCAGCAGGATGTCCAGACTAACTGTTAGTACAATACTGGTCTGTGCATTCATCAGTGGGTCTATAGCTGTCCCAATCACAGGTAAGATCATTAATCATTGTTCATGGCTGGACGTATGCCTTGTTGTTTTAATGTTAATTGGGCTTTTACAGACATGTATCAATCAAATATAATTATTTTTGTCTGGAACCAACCTTTAACGTCACCATCCAAAAGACGTGACTGATATTTGAACCTGCGTCCTATCAGAGTCAGTCTGTAGGAGAATACGGAGAGCTGACTGTAAACGTTACCACTGGACCAACTCCTCCATGCATGTTTGCCTGCATGGTTCTATATTTAGAGAATCATCAATTTTTTTCCCAAATGCAGGCTTTTTGGGCAGGAATTAGCCTTTACCAACGGCGAGTGAGCGCGATGATATTAGTGAGCGCGATAATATTAATGAGCACGATAATATTACTGTGGCTGCAAGGGAGACTAGCTGCAATGTGGGCAGCTTGGTGCTCACCGCCTTTATCCACCCGTAACGCAATCAATATTCATATATTCATCGTCCTCCGTACCCGGTGGCTAAGGCCGGACCACGAACTGCCGTTCATGCAGGAAATCGCAACACAAAGGAATCGCTTCGTAAATGGCACTTTTGCCAAAACCAGTGGGTAGCGCTATGAATAAATCCTTCCCCGCAAGAACATTTCTTATCGCAGTCTCCTGTAATTCCTTGAATTTTTCACCTGGAATCTTCAATTTGCTGGCAGCATATTTCAAACTATCGTGAAGAAGATCGTCAAAGCTGGTGGAACTCGCCATTTTGGATAAAGCAGGGTGAAATGTCACAATCAATCACGTGACAAAAAATTTGCATGATGAGTTTACCTCGGTGTTCGTGGTTGGTTACTTTCTCTAGAGGGAATTTAATATGTATGAGAATTCTGCGTCAGAAAACGACGCAGATTTCAATGGTCAAGATAAAAAAAAAAACAACCCGTGTTACGGGTGGATAAAGGCGGTGAGCAGCAAGCTGCCCACATTGCAGCTAGTCTCCCTTGCAGCCACAGTAATATTATCGCGCTCACTCGCCGTTGGTAAAGGCTAGGCAGGAATCGGTTTAACTTTTGTCCCAATGGAGTGAAATGTCCTAGGCTGAGGGGTTGTTTGTTATGACCAAAGAAAAGATTCAGATTGATATTATACATTGATATATTTCTTAACCTTGTTGGTGCCCTTGGGTTTCCCATAAAAAAGTTTCGTGTTTTGATAGGAAACCGTAAGGAAGTACATGCTTTTGATAGGTTTACATGTATGTTCTCTTCTTCTGTGTGCAAACAGGAATAATACCCTCAAACCTTGTGATTCTTGTAGAACTACCTTGTACATGTATAAATGGGTCATTAACATTTTCAGGACAGGAATTATTTAAGGGCTAACTTAATCACATTTTGTTCTTCAAATTGGCAGCAATAATATTTTTCTTTTAGTGCTATATGGTTCTAATAAGGTGTAATATCTTTGAAAACAATATGGCTACGAATTTTGTTGAAAGGTTGAAAAAAAATTGCTGATTTGATAAACAATGATTTTGAACCCTCATTGTGTTGCCAATTTAAGGATTTTAAAGGTTAATGTCATTTTTAAAATTCCCGGCATGAAAACACAATATGGTTGGTCATGCAACAAAAATTTGACATAGGATGTGCAGAAATTTTGCTCTTTCTACTCGTGCATCTGGTATATTTTTTAGAGCTCTGAAATCAAAAATTATTGAGCCAAACAACAAAATGTGGTCAAATGTCTCTAAAGGGTTAACAGAAACCCCATGATAACAGACCTTAAAATCTTCAATTCAGACCTCCTATGAAAATAGTTACTGTGGAGCCCTGTTTACAGCATCGATCGAGCAACATACTTGTGACCCTGCCATAGCACCAACATCCTTTGGAAAGACATTATTCTTCATTTGGCCCTCTCCACCCAGGGAAATCTTAGTTAAAGTAGATATTCAAAGAAAATCACAAATATGGCAATTAATGTATCACTAGAAACTGGGAAGCTTACAGATGGCAATCGTATAAGTTTTATGTCAACTGCGTATCTGGTGATTATAAAAACAACACAAATAAAAGCTCTTCTCAGCATCTGGAATATCCGAGGATTCGCCAGAAATATAGCGATGTTTTGATGTCGTCACACTCGGGATCGATCCTGCTTAAGCAGACGACGTCCTATAATGAATGAACGTAATTGCAATGCAATTATTTATCAAATTATAAAGAGTTTGGTGTATTTAAACATGACCTTATTTCACACCATTATAAAGGGAAAGTGAAACTGATTCTGATAGCTAAAACCGTTTGATTGTAAATACATAGGAGAAGGGTCAATGATCAATGAAATAAACCCCACTTTCAAATTGAAAAGCCCTCCGAATAATAGCAGGATGGTATTCGTTCCCTCTTGAAACGCCGAACATGCCTCGGTGCAAGCAGCTGAAAATACAATGGCGTCTTATTTTGTTTACAAGTGACTGATTCCTTTATTTTTTTAACGCTGCATTTTTCATCAAAATAATACCATACACGAAGTTAAGAGTGAGGCAACAGACTAACATTAAGACTGACGCTAGTGAAGGAAGAGAAATAAGTGAAGAGGAGATGACAAAATAGGCTCTGAAAAATGTGTAAGATGTTATGGGACATCGTCTGCTTAGACAGGACTGGTCCAGGGTGTGTCGTCACATATCTCAGCAGCGTTCGAGGAGCTCTTCAGCTGCTATATCGGGGGCTGTATTTTACCGTTTTATAATTGATAATAATCATTACTTCAAATGTTTCCAAGCGTTGAATTTGGATAACCTTGTTTAATTTATGCCATCTATGCAATAATAAGTATTAAGCCAATATTTAAAATCATTAACGTTCTACTTTAAATTTCCCTGCTCCACCCTCGTGAAGTAAATGGTCCCTTGAATGTTGCAGCGCCTCCTCAGGGTAGGTTAGCTAAATAAATCCAGGCCCAGGTAATAATATACCTTGTAAAGCCCACTAGTGAATATATTTTTTATTAATCACGCTATGAAAATGGACATTTTATTATAGCATTACTGTGATTTTTTTTCTCTTTGTAGGATCAGAAGATGGGGAATCTTTCAGCTTCTTAACTTCTGTGTCCCTATCACTAGCGTCTCTCCTATGCTTGGTCCTAGCTGTGGTTGGATGTGCTTGCTGCTGTGGCAAGACTAGTATTCTGGTATGTACGAAATACATTTTTACATGGGAGCAATGAGTGATTCAGGAAAGCTCTGGTAATCTAAATAATGAGCTCTGGTAGAAAAAAAATACAAACAAACAAAAGATTAAACTCTTGAAATCGTAGTTATAGTAATTGATTTGTTGATTGACCTGTATGCGAGCACATCCTTCAGAATATGAAGGAAAAAAAAATCAATATGCCGAATTTGATTTTCATTACAAAGAATTTCATTAGTACCTTTATGACTCCACCATATTGTCTGTGACATTGAGTAAACCCTACTGAGATACCTAATGATCAGATTCTTTCTATCTCCATTATGATGCTGATGATTTTTCACACAGCACCATTGAATCAGCATACAGTATTGCATGTATTTCCCCAAATTTGCCCATTTTGTGCAGTCAAAGAATCTGATCATCGTCATAAATAGTTGAAATCATGCTTGCTTAGTAATCCCATTTAAACTTGGTGAAAGTGATTTCAAAATGTTAAAAACATGGTACATTTGTGTTCTAAATATTCTCATCTGCACATCAATGCCCCCCCCCCCAAAAAAAAATCCACAGCTTTGATGGTTACTCTAGATCTATCATCTTGAAAAGAATATCACCATCATAACACCATCATTTCGCCAGTTTAAGTGAGCCATCATTTTTAATTTATTTTGAAGATATGAGGAAAACTGAAACTTGAAGTGAATGCCTTGTTATCAAGGTTATTTTCTGTATTAGCTGTGATGATGATAAATAGAAACCACAGGGAGTCCAGAAAGCCCTTTTATACCAAGGTGTTCTTTTGTCTGGAGATTATGATTATTATATACGGTAACTGCTTTTTATTGCCAATTATTTAATGACTAGATGAGCATAAAAGATATTAAAAATGCATTATCATTCAGGTATGCAAAATTGCACTGTATGATAGAATATTGAAACTTGCTATGAATCATATTTTAGTGAAATACCATTAGTCCTCTTTAAAATGTTAAGATTACATTTCCATTTAGTCTATGGTTGACCAAGTATAATCTGAAAAATGTAGTATTTGGTGAAGTTTTAGAGAACTGAAACCTTTTTTATAATTTGAATGTTTTTTTTATGACAATGATCATGCTGATCCTTGCTCTTGGCGTATAATAAATTGGCAATACTATGATACCATTTAGGTTCATAATTTATACAAATCTAACAAGATTACAAACACTGTTTTTTTAAAAATACATTCCATTAAAGATGTGATCAACATTAGACTCCATACAAACCTATTTAAATGTAGCTTCCAATCCATGTACGTGTACATGTACATATTACATCATTGTATAAAATTGGAAGTGCTTTGCTAATTATTAGAGTGTTAGAGTGGCTCGAGCCTAATATCTGTATCATGAGAGAGAGAGAGATTTCTGCCTAAACAGGCAGTATCCTTAAAGGGCAATCCAACCTTGGTTATAAGATGATTTGTGTGAAAGCAGAAAAATAAGAAAAACAGGATGGTGAAAGTTTGAAAGAAATCGGACAAGGAATAAGAAAGTTATGGATGTTTGAAAAATGAGATCGCTGCATCTATGTGAATCTTAAATTGGCAATTTGGTGAGTCGATTGTGACATTTTTGTGGACAACTTTCCTGTTTGTCGTACACAAAAATATTAATCTGCGGTTTTCTTCGAGCCGTTTTTACCCTCTGGGCAGTACTCAAAATATATTCGAGATAACATATTGTGATAGGTCCTCATGAAAGAAAAAGATCCTACGGAGTAATACATTTTGAAAAAAGTGACATTTTAGTCATTTTATGTGTTGGAGCGAATGGGGAGTTGTCCACAGCTACATGTAGTACATCACAGTGACATTACCTATTCGGCCAATTTGAAATTCCCATATGTATAGTGATTACAACTTTTAAAAATTCCTAACTTTCTTATTGCTTGTCCGATTTCGTTCAAACTTTCACCAATCTGCTTCTCTGATTTTTTCTTCTTTCTTTCAAAGCAACTTGCAGGTTGGATTTCCCTTTAATAATGCCAGAGTTACAGTGTATAATCAATACACTGTAGGATAATGTGTGCATAAATGACTGCTCTTGGGGCACAAACTTCAATTAGAAATTCAGCCAGTAAGCATGCATGCTGCTCTCCTCTGGAAAGTGTTTTTGGTTTCTAGCCACTGGCAGGTTCTGCTAAGAGGAATGTTATGAATAATTATATTCTAGTTTTAAATGTAGAGAGGTTGAACAAATTACACAAGTGGGAATATACATGTATATGTACCTTAGTAGGATCAAGAATGGAAGGTCTGTTTATCGTAACTTTGAATAATTCTTCACACTAACAGATTTTGAGAGAAGGAAATCATCTTCTGATACCACAGACTTTGCCTCGTAGTGAGATTGGTATATTTGTACCTTGGAAATGTACAAATAATTATAATTTTTATGCACTTTGTGTACATGTAAAAAATATGTATCGCTTGTGACCCTCCCATGACCCGCCCTGGACAGCTATGCCAGAATGCAATCTTTTGTTCCATGAAATACATGTAATGCAGTAAGAATTATTATTGAAGATTCAACCAAGGCATTTACTTGTCAATTAGGATTATGTACTTTGCCATTTTTTAGTATTTTTTATTTAAATGATGTGCTGATAGAAAAATATATAGAGAATATGCAAAGTGAGGGTACACTCCAGGAAGTTTAAAAGCCATTACATGTACATGTATGTAGTCCATTTGGTACAGTATAGAAACCTACGGTTCATATGGAAACATAATGCACATGTATTACCGTGGTACACTATCTGTTGAGGCAGTACAGGCAAAATCATATTTCTCCATGTGACAAACCAATATTGACATTGCATTCCATTAATATTATGTGGGTGGATGGTTAAACAGATCAGAGGCTCAATACATTGCAAGGTTTTATGACAATAATGGTCATAATGCAAGATAATAGAACTCAACTACCTCTCTGAGTGAAAAACTTTTTATTACTTTCTGTTTTCTCATTACTGTGTCATTTTATGACTTTTTACAGGGAGGTGGTAATACCTACATGAGTTACAATGTGAAATGCACCCAAAAAATGGTCCTCAGCTTTTCATGGGAATGTTCAAAATTGGTGTCAATGAAAAAAAAATCTTTCCGAGTACTAAAATATGTTCGTGGAAGAGGGGGGGGGGGCACTACTTGAATGCCACCCCTCCCCAATCATCTCACGTGTGTGTACTTTGACAGCAAGAATCTTTAAAAGACCCTGGATGTGGGATATGTTTTCCCAAAAGTAGATTCCTACTAAATGTATGATTAGCTATAGCTATTGGATGAATATTCAAGCATAGCAAGAAAATGGAGCTCCTATTTTTTGGGGGAAAATATTTAAGGGTTTATAATTCCCTGTAAATGTGTATTTTTTACATTGTACATCTTCTTAAAATAAGTATTTGAGAAGATGAGGAGAAGGAAAGTGAGTACGTGACTAAAAATAAACACATGTAGGCTTTTCAGTTATGCTCTTATTTTACTAATATTGTTGGTACAAAGTCTAATATGCCAAGCCTACATACATGGCCAACCCTATGTTGCTTTCAGTCAATGAACGATGAGGTTACTGAATAAACTGGGATTTGAGATAAACTTTGAAAGCAAAGGTTAGTCTTAAATATCATATATTTCTTTGTTGCCCCTTAGTAAACACTCAATTCACTAGGCATTTAAAACTGACTGATAGTGATAGCATTTGCCTGTAGGCGTGGACCTTATCGATATACATGTATTACTTTCATGTCTGCTTTTGCTTCTCATGGTCAGTGATCCTACAGAATATGACACAATCCCCAATCGCCTCTGCTTTCTTGAAGGAATTAAAATCATATCAATGTACAATGGATTCTATAAGAATGTATAGGGCTTATCTGATTTTCATGCTATTTAAAAAAAAATGTAATCCCTAATCCCTTATAGTACTGTTCAAGCTAAGTTTACAAATATTAAAGTATGATAATTTGTCAGACAAGGTTTCAATTAGTGTACTCTTCTTTTCAATGTTTATCGTTACAATTGTTCCATGCTACATGTATCTGACTTCAAAATTCATGAATCCATTTTGAATTTGAAGAAATGAACTCAAGCTTTTCTTTGTCCAAATGTATGGTCACATTTCAATGGCAGTAGTACAGTACTGAATGGGTTAACCGCCTAAATTTGAAATTTCGAATTTTGTTCAGGTAACTTTACTATCAGTATTACATTCGCTTAAAATTTCAAGGGAATGCGTTGATGCCTGTTTTATTATAACCTTTTACTAAGCTCCACATTTTCCTTAAGTACAGAGCTGAGAACTTGATCATAATAATTACATGTATTACCGGACTGGCAGATTTCCTCGTCATCGGCCGCCAGACAAGGAAGCCCCCTGCTATGTGTCATCGTATTTGCATAAATATGATTCAGTAATTCAGTTCTTTACTAGTGTGTATCTGGCATAATAGCATTTTACACACTCTGCCCATGTCTGAAGGTGTTTTTTTGAGAGCTTCCAAAATGCATTTTTTCCACGAAAACCAAACCCAGTACTATTGTGATTTCTTTAGTATTAACCAAATTGTGGTGGGGAATTACTGTATGTATCATTATGCTAATCGCTGAATCATATTTATTTAAATATGCCGTGATCATTATCAGAGGCCTCCTATCAAGCATTCAACAACAAAAAAACAAACAAACCATGTTCACATATTTGCACATTACATGTACATGTAGTAAGCACTGCGAAACTGAGAAAAAATCTAAACCTTACAGAGTGAACTTCTGAAAATAATAGTAGAATTATACATTCCTGATCACTGAGTAAACTCAGTGACGTATTCCTTTAAGCATGGAACCGTTGACTCATACTTACTAGCCCCCAAATCAGTTATAATGGACATGTCTTTCCAAGTGAATCTACCGTAAGCAAATACTGTTCAATAGTGTCTGCCAAGAAGATGTGTTTTGTCGTTTTACATTTTTTGTATGGTATCTAGTGCGTAAAGCTTGCACAAATAATGTTTTGAGAAAAGTCGTCAAGTGACCACATATTTACTTGGGCCATTTCATGTGTATATGTACATATGTACAGTGTAAATACTGTACCAGAAAAAAGAATTGAGGAATGCATTTTCTTTGAAATTATCATATATTTTTTTCTTCCCTGATTTTTAATGTTTTATAAAAAGAAATACGAGGAGTCGGTAGAGTATGACGATGGCCATAACACCAATCAGAGTCACACCAATGATGGGTTTGCAGACTTCAGCCCACCCGCACAGAGCACGCCTTCCTTCCCACCGGGTGGGGTCTCGGAGACAGTCAATATTGAGGCCTTGCCTGACCTTTCATCCAGACTGCAGACTAGCCATGGATTACCACAGGTAATATGTGATTTTTTATAATTCTATCCACCATATGTTCTATCTATGACATTGAGATGAATCACCTCCTAAAAGTCCTAAAAGTGAAAATACCTACATGTATAAGACATTGTATAACTTTGGTGGGGTAACCTCGCTAGTCATAAGGACCGCTATCCATAACGCGTGACTAAATGAATAGCGGTTTTGTATGAATAGCGGTCCTTCTAAATAGCGAGCAAAGCATAGACAAATTACCTCGCTATTCATAAGGACCACTATTCATAACTGTTCATAAGGACCGTTATTCATAATGCATGTTAAATGAATAGCGGTCCTTATGAATAGCGAGCAGACCCGACTTTAGTAAACCCCCCCCTACACCCCCTCAATTTTTTATTTTTTGGTTTTTAATTTCCTTGATTTTAGTTGATAATAGCAAGATACCAATGATTCTAATCTGCTGTGAATTTTTGTTACCTCCTTTAGTGGAATATTAACTAAATGATGTCCTGTCCAATTTAAATCCTGATCTAAAAATCTTATGTGCAACCCTTACATGTAAAACTCCTGGGTAGCAGTTTGTGAAATTTTTTTTAAAAGAACCTCATGGAAATTGTGGTTGCTGAACTTATGCTTTGACAGAGTTGAGTCGGTGGAAATTATTTCATCCATCTTAAACATGTATTACACTTTGAATTTGGTTTCTCTGTTTTAGGATGCAGCTTAATTGTACAGTATTGAATACAATTGTATCTACTCCCTCTTGCTAATACTGTTTCATACCTTCCATACAGGGAAATAAGTCTATAAATTGCGATTTGTTTGATTTGAACAAGGAAACAAGACCCAAGTGTAAACATCTAGAGGTATATGAAAACAGGATGAATTGAAACAGAGAAAGAAGAGAGCATGACTCAGTGCACAATTATTATGCCTTGTTTACTCGGTGCAGATTAAAGGGAGAAGAAAGAAAATTATATCAATTGCAATAAATCTGCATACATGTACATGTACATATCCCAAGGATTACAATTTAGTGTTTAAGAGAAAGGTTGAGGTCTGGGAAAGGTAAACAATAATTTGTGCACTTTCTCATTCTTTTTATGGTAGTTTGGAAGATTATCATAGTAGAAATGCCCCCTGAATAGGATTGCTCTTCAAATGCTCTCACATTCAAAATATGACAAGAAACAGCTGAAATGTTTGGGCCGAACATGTGTGTGTAGTTCCTTATACACATTTCTGTGTGCAGTGCATGTGAGTCTCAGCGGGATTAGTCAATTTCTTCTCGTTTTGGTGATTCCAAAACCTTACAGCATACACCAATTATTATGTGCTATATAATCAACCTTTCCTAATTGCTTTGAGACTGTTTCTTTCACAATTCAATTTCATGACCAGAACTCAACCTTATCTCTAACATTCAACTCTCTGAGATTCTATTTAACTATTATCTCATGAAGGACAACTTTCCTGTACAGGTAGCACTTTGAATCCAGTTGAGGATATGATTGACATGTGATTGGTTGATATTAATAGAATGGTGATGATATGTCTTCTCAGTGATTTTACTAACAAATTTGCTCTCAGCCAATCAGATGCAAGGATTTCAGTAGCTTATAACAGTTACTGCAACTTGTCATTGATGACAAAGTTTTATGAAACAGGGCCCTGAAATAACCTAGATTTCTGTTTCCAGGAGATCAACTCAACTGTATGAATAAGCTTGGCAATGGCTGGATAGTTAGTGTTAGGGTGGCGATTGGGTTTTAGGATAGGTTTAGGGTTCAGGGTTGGGTATAGTTGCTATAGCATTTGTTCATGAGTTGAAGTCAGGAATTTGATTGGTGTAGGACAATGACCGCAGAAAATGAAAATGACTGATGAGTGACTGATTGAATTGTATTGTGAATGTTACTGCAGGCGACTACAGCCCTGTCCAGTGATGCAGCTAACCAGGATGGACAACTCAAACACCTAAAATCACCCAGATTTGTGTTTCCAAGAGATCAACTCAACTATGTGGATGAGCTTGGCAATGGCTGGTTTGGAAAGGTTAGAAGTCATTATATGCTTCTCTTTTCTTCTCTATTTTTTTTTCTTAAATTTAACATTTTTCCCTGTATGTGGTTTTCATAGGGCAGAATGTTGCCCAACAGTGTGCTTGTAAAACAACACTTACTCTTACTGCCCATGGGGGAGGGATGATTACTGACTCACAGCTCCCCCCCCCCCAAAAAAAAAACAAAAAAAAAAAAAAAAAAAAAAAAAACAACATAAAATAAAAATGAAATAAAATAGAATTTAAAAAAATAATTTCTTTCTCTCTATTTTACTTTTTTTTTTACACCAAAAAGGACACACCATCATAGTGGTTTTTATATTAGATATAAGAAGTTGAAATAGCCCAGTACTATAAGGGCTAAAGATGAAATATAAGATGAAATGGACTTCAACGTTGTTTTATACAAGAAATGCACTACATAGTGTGTTAATGAAATTACCATTTCATTTTTGTATTCATAATGTTTTTTCAGAAGAAATGATACATTTTTGTTTCTTAAACGGTCCAACATGTTTCAATAATTTAACCAGTAATTGTCTTACACTGTAGTTGAGCAGTCTAACGTTTCTCTGCAATTATTTCCTAGGTATTGCAAGGTGAAGCTCATAGATTACACCCAGGGATGCGTAAGACACGCGTTGTGATCAAACAACTCAGAGACACGTCTAGTCCAGAAGAACAACTCCTTTTCTTACAAGAAGTACAACCATACAGGTAAGATAGTTGTCGACGTAGGGGTTGATGTGGACACAAAATATACTTTGATACTAGAATGATGGAAAAACCTGCCTGCAAAATGACAAGAAGTGCTTGATAATAAATAACGATGGTATTTCTTCATGTGGTGAGGGGGTTTTACACCACAAGACTGTCACACCCACCCACGTTTCCATGATAATGCTTTTGAATTTATTATCTGAAAGCAAACTTGAAATATTTGTACACTGAAGTGCTTAACACACTTAGTGGGTGTTGCAAGAAAGTTGCAATCAATTGCAAATCCCCCAAATCAGTCGTAAGTCTTGCAATTGATTGCAAGTTCCATTTAAAATACATGTATCATATTTGCAATCGATTGCAAATGGGGGATTTGCAATCGATTGCAACTTTCTTGCAACACCCCCTTAGACTCTGTCTTTCTGTCTCTTATGTCTGTCTGCCTCTCTCTCTCTCTATCCTACCTTCTCTCTCTCTATCCTACCTTCTCTTTCTCTATCCTACCTTCTCTTTCTCTATCCTACCTTCTCTTTCTCTATCCTACCTTCTCTTTCTCTATCCTACCTTCTCTTTCTCTATCCTACCTTCTCTTTCTCTATCCTACCTTCTCTCAATCCTACCTTCTCTCAATCCTACCTTCTCTCTCTCCTACCTTCTCTCTCTCTATCCTACCTTCTCTCTCTCTCTCTCTCCTACCTTCTCTCTCTCTCCTACCTTGTTTCTCTGTTTCTCTATTCTTTTTCTGTATTTGTCTCTCAATCATTCTTTCAAGATTGTCTTTCTCTTTCACTCACTAAACATCTTCCCATATTTACACTGCTTCTCATTTTCTCTTTCAAAAAAAAAAAAAAAAAAAAAAAAAAAATCCATAAATGTGTATTATACTTGCACTATCTATCTTTGGTGTCTTATTGTCTTATTTGCTTCTATCGTTCTTTCTTTCCAGGGAAGTCAACCATCCTAATGTGTTGATGCTGCTTGGTCAATGCATTGAAAACATACCTCTTCTACTCGTCTTGGAATATGCCCCATACGTAAGTTTATGGTTCTTGTTGTTATTGGTTAGTTTTAACAGAGCTTATCATTCAAGTTTGAATATTAATGACAATATCATTTGTGAAAGAAAGGTAAATAATTTTCCAGTAGAATAAACCATGTGCTATTTTTGAGCAGTTTTGCTTCACAAGCTGTCAGCACATATTGTTCATTTTTCTTGTCCTTCCTGGCCAGCTCGGTTTGATGTGCACATCGGATAGATTTCTCAGCTGGCATCGCATAAATGCACTGGCACAGCCAAGCTTGATCTAAATCTGTACGGTAGTCTGACTCCAGTTGGACACGGTTGGGGCCCAGTTTAAAAGAACATTGTGTGACTCAGTCTTACTCTGACTTTCTGGACATTCCTTTCATTGATAGGGAGACCTGAAGAACTACCTACGCAAGAACAGAAGCATGGTGGCAGAGATGGCCCAGAAGGATGTCCAGCTACGTATGGCTCATGATATCATCTCAGGGCTGCTCTGGCTTCATCAAGCTGACTTTATTCATATGTAAGTAGCTCCTAAAGGTGAAGGTCTTTTTGTAGCATTGAAATACAGTGAAACCTACTTCAGCCACCACCTGTGTAGGAAAACCACCTCTTGTCAAAGACTGCATTTTTAGTTTCCCCTACAAAAGTGATTCTCATTGAAACCTTTACAGAAGTGACTTGTACTTAGAGATCACCCGCTCTACCACATTTGTCCTCTGCCTGAAGGTTTCTTTTCATACATGTTTCACTGTACTTGTATACCTTTTGTCAGAAGAAGAAGAAGAATGTGAGAGATTTATTGAAAACATGGGTGTTTTTGTTACTTTCTCTTTTTCATTGAAAAATAATGAATCATGAGGACATGGAGATGAAGTTCATGGTTTCCATAAATTTCTTTTTTTTTAAAACTGATCTTTCCTCAATATAATTGTTATGTGGTTAAGTTGTACAGGATATTCTATTTTACACAAATTTTGAATCTTGAAATATTTTTATTCAATTTTACACAAATTTTGAATCTTGAAATATTTTGATCTCATTTAGTTTTTGCATCTTATTTTCTACCTTATTCTAGTGATTTGGCAGCAAGGAACTGCCAAGTTTGTTCAGATACATCCGTCAAGATAGGTGATTATGGACTAGCATTGGAAAAATACCCTGTAAGTATCACCACCACACTATTCCTTACTAATTAAAGGGAAATTAACCTCAGCGTATGAATTAGCTTATTTTGAATGGTGTAGTATATGCCTCTTATTTGATACATGCAATTTCATGTAAAAACACAGGATATAGATATAAATCACTATTTTCCAGCCAAGTTATTGTCTGCTAGCAATAATAAGGGGGCTGCCATTACTTTATGTGTACACGAAAATATTTTTCATCCCAAGTAATATTTCCTTCATCGTTAACTTGTAATTGATTTTTAGAGGACAAATATATATTAGATATAGTCACATATTCTGAAATGTAAGTTTAGTTTTATATATTTTTTAAAAGGTCTTAATTTGTTCATAAAAATATACTTTCTGTACGTGGAGACGGAGAATTGACGTCAAGGACGGAGACAATCGTAACAATACCAAAACAAAGCGAGGAATCATTACAGCATTAAAGCATTACAGGATGGCTATTAGAACTCATGGGTCGTCAATTATCTAGGCCCATGGCCAATAACAATCGTAATAAAATCAGAACAAAGCGACGTATCTGTTGTAAAGGTAGGCTATTATCAATGCATATGGTACCTAATGATCCGTGTCATGCACAAAATGGCAGCCTCCATGGAAAGACGTAGCAGACAATACCGCATCTAGAATATCATGTGGGGTTAATTGTCCTTTAAATGTAGTATTTTTGATGAATGCCAGTCCCTGCCAGCTAGCTCCTTGATAGGGAGCAATTTCTGAAATCGATTAATGTTTCAGTTATTTCAATCTTCAAACTTCTTGGTCATGTAAATGTAGGCCTACAGGGCTGTTGTGGAAAGCATTTGTTTATAACTGACAATGCTACCCTGTATGACTAAAACTACAAATAGATAAATAAATAAATAGCGGTTGTTGATTACTGTAAAAGTGGTTTCTTTCGCGTACAGATACTTTCGCGGTTTCCATCGGTGCCGACTTTTTCGCGTGTGTTTAAATTCGCGGTCGGCAAAATCTGTGAATTCACAGTCGGCAATAACTGTTTTTTGCACATGAATGAATTCTTTTGTTTTACTAGTAACATCACCAACATACTCCACAGTCCAGTACAATGACCACACAGGAGTTGACCTACATTGCGCGGTATCGCTGTGTACCTCTGTGCGTGGCTGTGTGTGGCATGTGGCAATGCGCGGAATCATCGTGTGTGTGCAATAGCGTTGTATGTGTACAGTGTGTAAGAAGCCGTAAGCTTTGCAAGTGGCGAGTTCAAAACATTTCCTAGCGTGGTTAATTTAGCGCGACTTTTCAAAACATTTTTGTGTGATGTTAAATACGCGGTTCAATCTCAACACGCGAAAAGCGCGAAAATAAAACCCCCGCGAAAGAAACCACTTTTACAGTAACCAAATGTGTTACTTTATTAAAATGCCTAGGGAAAGACAGACTGTAACTCTCATTAGATGCCATAGCAGCTCTTGGTTACTCTCTTGTCCAGATTTTGTGGAGTGACTCTACATTTGTAGGTCTCATGCTTTGAAAATTCAGTGTCCAAATGATTCATTTTGTATAACTTTGCTTGTTGATTGCTATTTTTGTCCTTTCCCTGTTTGGTTTCCAGGAGGATTATTACATCACGAAAGATGAGTGTCATGCTGTGCCTATTCGATGGCTAGGGCCAGAGGTCATTGAGATTAGGGGTCAAGACATCAAACCCAAGAAAATCACCAAGGAGTCCAATATCTGGTAAGTCTGTAGGTAGACTATATGAGGAAGGTAGGGAAATATTTATGATTGCTCCTTTTCAGTAGTTTAGTGCAGGTAGAAAGGAAGATATTCAGAAATTAGAAAGAATAGCGAAACAAGCTAGTAGGATGATAGGGGAAAGGATAAATCTGAATGATGAGTGTGCAAATAGGATTCTGGAGAAAGTGAATGAAATCCTAGTCACCCAAGACCACACTCTGTTCAATGACTACCAATTCATGAGATCAGGTAAACGTCTAAGATCTTTGCCCTGTTGAACCTCACGGTTCATGAATTCTTTTGTTCCAACCTCAGTTCGAGCATACAATAACAGTCATCTATAAGATAACAGTTAAAGTTAAATTCAAATAATGTCTTAATCGTTAAGCCAATATTGTTGAAGGTACACCATTCTTCTTGTTTCTTGCTTTTCTGTATTAAGTTATGTATGATGTATTCTGTACTCCTTCTATAATGTGAACAATGTAAGTTTCCATTTGTTTATCTAAAATTGGATAATAAAATATCTGAATCTGAATCTGAAAAAAGGATATTTTCAATACAAATCCTTATTAATAACTTGTGGATTTCATCCAAATTTATAATGTAAAAGATAAAAAATATCTATTTGAAAATCTCTTATAGACAGGTAATGAGTCTGAATGTACATTGAATATTAAATTCAAATTCTTTTCCTATCCTATCTTATGGACATAACACTGAAAAACAACTTGTTTCTTGTAGACTGTAGTCCAATCCACCAGAGTCCAAGAATGTAGATAATTAGTCTCAACTGTCAGAAAAGCTCAAAATATGACCCGCTGTCAATTTTTCTGTAATTTTGAGATCTTCGTCCCAACTTTGAATCGTGCACTAGGTCCTTTGGTGTGATAATGCTGGAGCTCTCAACCTCCGCAGACCGACCCTACCCCGAGCTCAGTGATGAGCAAGTCTTAAAGCAGGTCGTCATGGATCAGAATATCAAGCTAGACAAACCCAAGCTGGACATCAAGTATGCAGACAGATGGTGAGTGATTGTTTGGTGTTTGGGCATTGTGAATTTAGCCTCTTTTTATCCCAGTTATGTATACCCACACTGTCTGTACTCAGATAGAGGAAAGAGACCCCCTACTTCATCAGGATTTCACTCCTTCTTTGCTGTTATCTTTGGGACAATTTTAAAAAGAGGAAATTTAAAAAAGAGGAAATTTTAAAAAGAGTAAAGAATTGTTTCATTGTTAATTTGGCTCTAAACATCTTCCTTGGTAAAAAAACCCAAAACAAAATGGGAGTATATATTTTTGTTTCAGGTAGAAAGACAAGATTATATTGAGGCTAAACTTAGGGTAGAACATGTATGTACTCATGGAAAGGGATAATTTCATTTTGTTTGGTATGGTTGGTAAAATTATAGGTCCCAGTCTGGTTGTGACATAAATTGATATGGTACCATGAAAGGGCCAGTCTTTACTTGAAAAATATTACAAAAAAACAAGGAGGGAGGTTGAACTAAGGAGCCTCATCTTCCAACAAAGTTTTGACTTGGTAGCGATTTTGATCTTTCTCTGATTTAGAAACGTTTGGCCAGATCAAATTTAAGAAACTGGGATTGTAAGTGCTCTCTATTGCAGTGAATTTTGCATAGCATAATATTTGAAATATACTGAGATTGCTACCTTACAAAAGTACAGGGTAATAGTCCTACTTGTAAGGGGCCTCGAGCATCCCCTGGGATGGATATTTGCAAAGTATAAAATTAATGTAGTTATTGTTATAACTGTCTGTTTCTTGTTTGTAGGTTTGAGATTATGATGTTCTGTTGGATGGACAGCGACACAAGACCAACCGTCAAAGAAGTGCACGAGCTCCTGAACCATCTCAAGAAGAACATAGATAGGGTGCAGATGGCAGACTTTGAGACAAAATGGAACTCCCTCAAGCCGAACCTAACCAGTCAGAGTTCTTCAGAATGTAGTGAGGTGTCCCAGGATGCACAGCAACAGGATCTATCGGTTGAGATCGGTAGTGGCGATCCTCTCTCCATCGGCATGGTTAAAGGGGATCCCTTGTCAGCGGTCAGTGAGGGTCAGGAGCCCTCTCTGACCCCGGCACAACAGGTGGTCAGTGTGGATGTGACCATGCCATCGCTTGGCCAAACTGGACATGAGGATCAGCTGATAGAGGATCTTTCCAAAGGACTCGAAAAGAATCCGCCTTTGGAAATCTCTTTTGGTGAGACAGAACAAGAAGCGACTCTCAGTGTACAGGAACCGGAAGCTGTTTCTGAAAATATACCTAGCATTGTGACCCCACAAGCAAATACGGCACCTCCTGCGGGAGAGGACACCTCTTATGAACTTAGCTTTGAGGATGCCTTTGCCACACCCACACCTCAAGGAGATAGACAGTCTGCCAGTCAATCCTTTGGACTGGACAATAGTGCACCAGAGGTAGAAGTTACTCCAAAAACATCTGACCTTTTCTCATCAGATGAAGTCAATCCTATTGAAGCCAGTGCTCCCTTCCCATCATCTCAACAACCCAATATGCAAGTTTCAGTGGATACCAGTGTATCCACCAGAGGGTACAATACCGCTGTTAGCAATCTCCTTGAGGGCAATGATAGCACGGTCACGTTTACAGAGTCTTTCAACACCATGTCCAGCAATCCCTTCAGTAGTGACACTTCGTCATCAGAGCCTAATGGATTTGTGTCAGCCTTGGAGTCTGCCGGTGATAGGTCCATGGAAGTCAGTCAGGAGCATGGGAACAATGGGTTTGGGGAGTTTGAGAGTTCCATGCTTTCGTTTGGGACAACGTCAGAAGGTGACATCTCATCAGTCAGAGAGACACCGACACCTGGTGGACAAAACTTAATGTCTTCTGACTTGCTGGGTGATTTTTCCCAACCGTATGATAGCTCAACAGCTTCTGTTAGCTTTGGTGCTAATGTGGAGAGCCCTTCTGTCGGGGATCCTACCTTTGAACAGCTGGACCAGAGTGGGGAAGACAAGAAAGACCTTCGGAGCTTTGGTGCTATAACATTAAAAGGTATGACTCTTCGTTCGCATGATGACATGTTTCCACACACAAGGCTGTAAGATAAAGATGAGTTCTGGTCATGTGATTGCAGCGAGAAAGAAACTGTCTCAAAGCAATCAGGAAAGGTTGATCACCTTTCCAAGAACTCAACCTTTTCTTTAAGTAGCAAAGAAATGTTAAAAAAGCCAAACTAATGTCTGACTCCTACATTGTATTAACTTATACTAGAATTCAGCATCTCTCTCTCTCTCTTTCTCTCTTCCCCTCTCTCCCTCTTCCCCTCTCCCTCTCCCCCTCTCCCTCTTCCTCTCCCCCTCTCCCTCTTCCTCTCTCCCTCTCCCTCTCTCCTCCCTCTCTCCTCCCTCTTCCTCTCTCCTCCCTCTCCCTCTCTCCTCCCTCTCCCTCTCTCCTCCCTCTCCCTCTCTCCTCCCTCTCCCTCTCTCCTCCCTCTCCCTCTCTCCTCCCTCTCTCCTCCCTCTTCCTCTCTCCTCCCTCTCCCTCTCTCCTCCCTCTCCCTCTCTCTCTCTCCCTCTTCCCCTCTCCCTCTCCCTCTCCCTCCCCCTCCTCTCTCTCTCTCCCTCTCCCTCTCCCTCTCTCCCTCCTCCTCTCCCTCCTCTCTCTCTCTTTCTATTTCTAGGTATAATATACATCTCTATTTGTGTGTCTGTCTCCTCAACTCTCTTGACATTAATTTGTTTTAAAGGGTACAATGACCAAAAAATATTTTGCTCAATTTTAATAGAGGTTCCATGTCATTATACTACATGTGTATTCAAAATATTACTTCTGTAAACAGTTATCACAAGTGTACTTACACTCTCTATAAGCATTAAAGCGACTCCTGAGTAGACTACTCGACGTACACGTACATGCTCACCAAGATAAGGGCTCCTGGAACCCAACAAGTTGTTTCGCACGTGCACCTTAATGTTATCCTTTATTTCCTTCATACTCCTAAACTGCTGACCTATAGAATGCCAGATACAGTTCTTTGAGGTTAATTTTGTTCTTTTAGTTAGCAGTATAGTACTTTATATACATGTTTAACCTTCACGTTCAAAGTTAAATTGTACCTGAGTGAATGAATGCAACTAACATGTACATGTACTAGTTTGATAGCAGCTTCTTACTATTGTTATTTGTGGAGAACAAATGATCTATTTATACATAATTACCATTCACCTTTGTTCTTTCTGATTATCATGTAGAGCATGAAAAAGAGTCTACTGATTCTCCCGCCATGGCCGACCGTGAAGAAATGCCTCAAGGCTATGCAGAGGTAAGTACCGCTGCCAAGAAACCCTTCGGCATGACCATGCTGACCGTCTCCTCTGGGAAGAAGAAGAAGTCGATCGAGATCCACAAAGAGGAGGATGCAGAGGATGCAGGCGATGCAGCATCAAAAGACCACGTTGCCACGGTAATCAACAGCTCCGGCGAGATAGCAAAGGGAAATGACATCACCACGATGCCTCCTGCTTCAGATCCAGGAGCAAATCTCCTGGATCTGGACATCCCTGTGTCTGGTCTAGATCAAGGATCTGGACTAGCTGGTGGTCTAACAGCGGGCTTTGGCACCATTGAGGTACAGGTCACCAACGATGGTGAGGATGCAGCGGTCGTTCAGTCACACAGCTCGGACTCTGCCGAGTTTGGCTCGTTTGAAGATGTCAGTAAAGAATTATAAGATTTGTTTGTATTCAGTGTCTTTCTTTGTAAACCAAAATGTATATTATGCATAAAAGTTATATACAATGAAATATGGAAAAGAGATTTATATAACCAAAATGTTTAATGTAATTGATTAAATCAAAATGCCTTCTTATAAGTCAACCACTACTTACAGTGTATATGATGAAAAGTACATGTACAAGGTAGTATCTGAAAACAATATTGTATAGTTTGCATTTTTGTGTTCATAAATATTTCAATCATTTTTTTGACGAACAGAGACACAATCAATATAGTTTTATTATTATGTAGGGTCTGTGTACTCGGCATATTGAGAGATATACAAGAACGTGAAAAAATGATTAGAAAATGTGGGTATGAAAACTACAATATACACGTATGGGATTAGATCTGATAATGTCGAAAATCGTTTTTTCACCTGGTACATGTGTGAAATGAAACATGAAATGTCAATTGTTGAACTCTTAGAAAATTTATTGTTACCATGTATTTACTTCTTTCTGTATGTATTCATAAAATATTTGGATTCTTTCATTCTTTCATTCATCAAAAATAATTCTCTTATGAAAAGACTGTTTGGTATTCTCATTATTTACTTTAATGCTGCCATATATTTTCTAGTGAACTTTGATTGACATTTATATTTTGAGAAAGAAGTGCCAAAGTGTATAAAAATGTACCGTGTGTCAAGAGCAATGAAGTACTCTTTCTTTTTAGAATATTGTTGTCATAATGGTTTTCGGTTCAAAATTTGGTTGAGAGTTTGTATTCAACATCTAATTCAAGTTACCAGTCTGTATTCATTGTTTAAATCCGAGGGAATTCTCCACTACCAGCATCGGGGGGGGGGCATTATTATGTGCTGAAGATAATTCTGATTCCAATGATTCTCTGACGAATTTGATAAACAGTACTACAAGTACTATTACACGCGCCAGAACTACCAACTCATATTTTTAAAATTTTATATCAGGACAATGACAGACAAATAAAGCAAAATTATGATGGTCATCTAGCATTATTGATAGCAAATATGAATGAAATTTTAATTTTCTTTTCTTTGTACCAGTACTCTAGCCACGGCATAATTTACTCACACAAAGAGGAGAGATTTTATGAGTTGATGTTTGTTGACCAATTTGTGAGGTGTGCAGAAGATTTTCTCAATGCATTATTTTCAGCAAAAGCTTTGCAAGTATTTGATAGCAAATCTGAATGAAATTTTATTTTATTTCCTTTGTACTCTAGAGATGGAATAGTACTTATTTAATGTACTCACACAAAGAGGAAATCATTTATGAGTTGAAGTTTGCTGACCAAGTTGTGAGATGTGCAGCAGATTTTCTCAATGCATTATTTTCAGCAAAACCTTTGCACGCATTGCCAAAGTTCTTCAGTTGACAGTACTAGCAGTTCTATCCATTTGATTGTATCCTCATGTATAGAATTTGCACAGCTTTTTCATTAACTGGTAATTAGTTCATGAATTTTATGCAAAATTCATGGAATTATTGATTATTCACAAAATCCATCCTTGCATCGCTTGAATATTATCAAGGAGCCTTTAGATTATCTAGTTTGATAGCTAAGATTTTCTCTCTCTGTCAATATTTTTAGAAATTTTAATGGAAATTTTTAAAGTACATGTTTGTAGAAATAAATGTGAGAACTCTATAATTTCTTGTTTTTTGCTTACAAAAGCAAAGCGCATTCTAGTGGTAACTAAATTAATCTCAATGGAGAAACAGCTCTCATAATTATTTAATTTGCTATCGAGTAGAGTTATAGAGAGTTGTTGTTGATGGACTGAAAGGGGGTATGAGCATCACACCTTATTAATCCATGATGCATAACAGAGGGTAGAGACTATGTACATCTAACCAAAGCTGTCCCACCCAGTGGGCTTTGCAAAGGTCAGTTGAATAAATGTTTTGTTTCTGCTGCTAATTTAAGGGAAAAAGTTTCCTGTAATGTATTTACCTTAAGTTTCTTAAGACCTTTTAATTTCCTTAGTTAAGGCGTTTTCAGGATTAATTTTATATAGTACAAATGGACCTATCATTTTCTGATAATATATACAACAGGTACATGTTGCATTACCCATACTGTCAGACCCTACCAAGTATAAACACCAAGAAGACCTTTAGCATTAAAAGTACTTATATCACTTAAATATATTACATTTACATTCTTAATAACTTTTGCCTATTCTTGTGAATTTCCTCTTTGGTATTTTGCCTGCAAAATTCCCTTGTTGCCAATCCAGTATAGTTCATGCCTTTAGAAATTTCTTTGCCAGTTAGCCAGCATTGCCCATGTACACATCATTGTAGATGTGGGTACGACATTCCGCACATGGGTTCGGGCAATAGGGTGATGGTATGTTATGATGTAGCTCAAAGTTGCAGATTTATGATATATTAATTACTTAATCATTTAATAATGTACAGGTATACATTTCCTTCAAGCAGAAGATTTGTAGCTTAATCCCATATGGGCCTACTCTATAAAGTTGATCATCAAAGATTATTTCTAGTTTTATTAACTTTTACTGCAGAGGTAGCAGAAACTTTCTTTGTAAAAGTAATCTTCCTATGTCTAATTTGGGGTTCAAATCGTTCCACAAATGGTGTTTTCTGAAATTTGATAGAATAGAAAATAGAATTTAATTGCTTTTATTATGGTAAGAGCCACTTCGTTCCATCATTTAAATCTAAACCCAAATTGCATTGTGCGAAAGATAAGCAAACCTATTGCTTATTTCATCCGACTTTAAAACAAATGTAGTATTTCACAGTAGAGAAGTGCAGTAATATAAGACTACATGCTTATTTAAATGTGATTTTTGAAAATGGCTGTGAATGTTCAGAATATATTTCAAATGTTCCATCAGAAAGCCAAGGGAAATAAATAGAATATAAATCTTCAACATTACAAGGAGTTCTCAAACAGGCAACCTTCTTCGTTGAAAGAATTAATCACAAACTATTTTTGGCTCTTATGTTCAAAGTGACAATCTGCAAGATTATAGGAGTAGCATGAGTAGCATGTATTAGCATTGCATTACATATTGTAATGGCTTCATGTTGCTGAAATTGCATATTTCAGTTAATTAAGAATGTGTCTTAAATATTAGGGCTAAAGTGACCTTTATTCTGATATTTTTTTAATGATTGTAGAGATATTGTATTTTTTCAAGTAATGAATTATTTCATTATCAAAGTTATCTCTGAGGTAGAATTTGTGCTTATCCTTGAATGTGATTGATATTCAGTTATGAATAGACAAGATATATGATTGTGTAACTGAAGCCTGTTTTGCATGTAACCTAAAGATTTACGAAAAAATAGATTGTTTCAGAAGTGCATGACAATGAGCTTTAAAATGAATACTCCAATTTGAATGGATTTCGTATGTACGATATTATCGCATAATTACACTGCAGAGATATATGACATAGTTATATCAAATAGAATATGAAGAAAAGAAATGTAATAATATGATTGCTATTTTTGCTATGAAAAAGGTGTGATGTATCATTTCTAATCAACTTTCTGTTATTAGTGTGTCTGCTGTGATTTTGTATTCACAAATTTTCTGTAGAATATTGGAATATTGAGGTATTGAGAAAAACTTGTATTTTATGTACCTGCCTGCTTCCTTTGCTTACTATTTCAAAGTTTTTTTTATTTGATATTGAGGGATAATGGCTTATTGGTAGAGCAGCGATCTGTTAACCTATAGACTACCGTCTACGGGAAAATGGTGGCTCCTGTATTAAACCTATGAGAGTTAAAGAATTCAGAAGTCAACAGGTTAACTGGGAGGTACTGGTTCTGCAACCAAGTCAATGTGCTTCTGCCCTTTAGTTTCCCCACTTATCACGTCCCTCAGATAGGACCTTTAAGTCATAGGGGATCTTATCTTTTATTTTAAAGTATATTTTTCGACAAAAAAAGATCAGGATTGGGGATCAAGTACAGTATATTTTAGATGGGGGCCCATGAAAATTGTTGTTGATATAAATGTCAATGAAATCATTCAGGAAACAGAAGATTAACAAATCTACCTTTAAAGATAAAGTTTAGTTCTGGTCATGCAATTACATTTTGAAAGTAATTGTCTTAAAGGAATTGGGAAAGGTTGATCATGTCTATATTGAAATTGGTGTATACTTTGAGGTTTTGGAATCATCAAAGTAATAAGAAATTGACCCAATCTCGTTGAAAAGCACATACACTACACACAAAAATGGGTGCATGGCATTGCACACACACATGTGGCATAAATGTTCGGCCCAAACACTTCAACTGTTTCTCGTCATATTTCGAAATATGAGGGCATTTGAAGAGCAATCCTTTTCAAGGGACATTTCTACTATGATTTTCTTCCAAACTAACATAAACGAATGAGAAAGCTCACAAATAATTTGTCACCTTTCCCAGAACTCCACATTTTCTTTAAGGTACTTAGGAAAAATAGAGGTCGGCATTTTCATTGTAAATATTGCAATGTGATTATCACTTTCATAACTACAGTTTATTCTGATACATGTAATAACCGCCATTAAATTACTGATGAATAAAAGCCACTTCAACATCTTGAAGAACACAGTTTCAGTTTATAATACCTAGTCCATTTTTCATACCTAATAATTACCAAGGAGTTGAAGCAATGTGAGCCAAAAGTTTGAACAAAATAGAAAGTAATATCATTGTTAGGATATCTATAAAGTTATTCAACAGTACTTGTGCTATGCATGATTTCGGGTTATTGCTAGCTTTTGCATGTATGTATTCATTTTCATCAACTTTAAAGATTTTCTTAAAATAGTATAAAATGTGTGATTTCACATTGGCCCGAATTCACAAAGGAGGTTTAAACCTAAACCATGGTTTAAACCTCTGTAAGTGTACTGAAATACGCGTAAATAAGCGCACATTACCCATGCGCGCACTCAAAGAAAATATATGATTGGATCGGATTCCGTGCACACTTACGCTTAAAACCACCAGCAGGTGGTTTAAACCATGGTTTAAACCAAACCTCCTTTGTGAATTCGGGCCATGGAGTTGACTTTAAGATTAGAGTCTAAGATGTTATGCATCTGTACAAAAGTCATTCATTCTGAGCTATCTTTTGTTCAAGCCCAAAATTTCATTAGAATTATATTACTGCCTATGCTACAAAAAGGATTAGAAATATGCTGTTCTTTGGTTCAATAGGTCCTGTTACCAAATCTGAGTATAAATCTTCCTGCGTAAAACCTCTCCAAAGATATACGAAATGAATATACATTGTATTTGATATAGCAAATGGATTTTTGATCATACTTTTTAATTAATAATGTGTAATAAATACAAATGAATTGATTGAAAATGAATGTTTTTTTTTCTGAAATGTAATTTTAAAGTTCTTTTTTTTTTTTTACTAAGTACTATAAAAAGTATCTGAAATATGTGATTTCCATGCTCTTCAAAACTACCAGATGGGTTATAAATTGTTATCCCATAAATTGCAAATTTATAGCAAAAATTTATCATGAGAAAAAAAAGAAGTAAGATTTAGATTTCCTTTTTTGTTTTAATCTGACAAATAGGGAGTGTTAAAGGGGAAAACCAAAGAATACCCATTCAATTATTGAATGTTTAGTAGGAAGAGTTTGGACTCTTAATTTTACTCTTAATTATTTTATCAATGTGAATTTGACATTCAATTCATTAAAATTGAATGATTATTTTTTTTTTATATATTGGAATATCTGGTATTTAGTCTGGATTTTCTTTTAAGTTGATCATTTTCTGTCCTTCTTGTAGAAGAATAAAATATTTCTATCATCAAAAGAAACAACTTGTGTGTACAAGATTATTTTTCTGAGTGAAGTTTCAGCTGTTTGCATGTCAAGAATATTGAAAGTTCTGGAAAGATTTTTTTAAAAGGATTGACAGCATGTCCATGCCTTCACATCTTCAGGAAGAAGACAATGGAAATATGGTCATCAAACCACTTCAAGAACTCAGTTATTATTAAAGATCAGTATACCAACTGTGGGCTCTTGTTCCTTTGGCAGGTATCTGATGCTGGCTGTTTAAACCGGGTCCGCTCGCTATTCATAAGGACCGCTATTCATTTAACACGCGTTATGAATAGCGGTCCTTATGAATAGTTATGAATAGTGGTCCTTATGAATGGAGGTCCTCATGAATAGCGAGGTAATATTTCTATGGTTTGCTCGTTATTCATAAAGACCGCTATTCATACAAAACCACTATTCATTTAGTCACGCGTTATGGATAGCAGTCCTTATGAATAAGTGGTCCTTGTGAATAGCAGTCCTTATGACTAGCGAGGTTACCCCGTTTAGACATCTTCTCAATCATTTTGAGCATGCATTGTTTTACCTCACAAAAATTAATACATGTACATCATTTGCAACAGGAAAAGCTGATTTTTGGTGTGTATACGTGTACATCATTCCATCATAAAGTTCAGGATTTTATTTCTAGTGCAGCTGCTAAGTTGCTCCGAAATGTGTACGTATTTGGGAAGAGTGGACATGCATCTGAGTGAGGGGGGAATAAATGAATGAAAGAGTGGATGAATAGATGCATGACTTTTTTATCAGACTGGATGTATGAGAGTATGGATTTGGACAGTGGCGGATCTATATAGGGGGAAAACCGGCCCACGCCCCCCCTTTTGAAACCCGACTGGCATACCTTAAGTACACAATGAAAAAAATTTGCCTCCTTTATTGAGTACTTTTACGGCGATGTGCCCCCTCTTTTACAAAATCCTTGACCCCGCGCCCCTGGATTTGTATGTGTGTATGTCTATATTTGTACATGTTGTAGCTGAAAATAATCTGTCGAGATTCAGAAGGGTGTTAATCATAAAAATTTATTACCGGTAGTTTATGACCTTTTGTCTCCCAAGAGACAATATTATAGTAGCAATTTATAATCAACATTTTATTAATTTTTTTAGCAATGATAAACTTTGAAATCTAACACAAAGTTTAAACAGTGAAATAATTCTGTTAAAAAATTAGATTTGTAGATAGTACAGTCATACATGTCCTCATGCTTTTACAAAGCACACTTTAAAACAAATGACATAAAGAAAATAATGAGAAGCTTGTGTTTGAAGCTACGTAATATTTACGGCCTTTCATAAAATATTGCCCTACTATTAACATTTTTATTTTAAATTTTCACTTGAAAATGTTGAACAATATTGAAAAGACGAAGTATGACTGTCTTTTTAATTTTCTATACTGACTGAATATTTACATGTATATTAATTAATGGATCAATAACTTCATAAGTGAATTATGACAAAGTTGGAGAATGGAAAATTTTAATGACTTTATCCCGATCTTTACATGATCTTCAACAGTGACTGATTTATTTCTCAATTAAAAAGTTTTGAATGGGGGAGGGGTAAAACATACCATGTTAAACAGGGAGATTAGATTGTAGTAAAATGGGAGAAAATACTCAATACTTTACCAGTAAGTTCTGTCATTTACTCCTTTTCCCTACAATAATCGAGAAGCCTATGGCGATCAAAGGTGATGTGAATTAAGCATGACAGATTAAAATAAATCATAATCAATAATATAATCAAATGAACAATCTTTCCATGGTACTTTAGAACTCTTTTATTCTATGTTGTTTTTCATTTGTCTGTAGATCTAGTAACAGATATCATTTGCAAGCAAAAACTGTTATTATTAGTAACATATTGAGGGACATTAAAAGTTTTGTACTGTTTTTTTTTGTAGACCTGAAATCCTGAAACCAGCAATACTGTTATTTCTATCTGTTCTCTTGCATTATTGCATGTTTTGAACAATTCCTTAACTCAAAACATAACTTTCAAAACGCAAGTAGCCAAGATCAAGAAATGATGCCAAATGGAAAATTGGTGGAAACTTGCTGGAAGATTGCGGGGGAGAGAAAGGGGAGTCCCCTGACCTTGACGCTAGCTCTCGCGATCGCTCCGACTCGACTCGCACGAATGCGCGCGTTCGCACCACCAAAATAAAGGATGCATGACGATCCCATCTCCACCAATTCCTGATCTATGTTGTCGAGTGGGATATTGTAGCTCAGATTTCAAGTGCGTACGTACGTGCGTGCGCACTCGCCTAGCTAGCCTGTAATATTTTGCATTCATTATATTAGCTCGATAATGTACGGTACCAGCGGACGGTGGGAAGCTAGCTAGCTAGGCGAGGAAAATCTTACAAAAAGTTACAAATTTTGAACATTTTCCGGCGAAATTCTGAAGATAATATAATGGAAGGAGGTGCTTATGGAGCTGGGATGGCTGGGAAGCCCTTTGATTTTTTGGAGTATATCAGGAAACCATCTGTAATATTAAGAGCCATCAGCTGGGTAAGATTCGTTGTCTAAAATTCTCGAAAATGTCATGGACTTTTGCACAGTGCAGACTGCAGTGCAGTGGAGAGTGGTGTGATGAAATCGTGTCTCATGACATGCATGATGACTACGACCCACTGACGTGACTGATTAGGCTCTGTTAAAGTTATGTTGTAATTCTTGCCTATGTCAATAATGGCAATGCATATTTAGTTGCATTAGTAAAAATACATTGTCTTTAAGTTTCCTTTGTTAATCTTGAATTATGAAATCACTTGCTAAAGGTGAACTAGCCCCAGGACGCTGCCACTTTGCATGACTTTGTGGCAGCGTCCGGACTAAAGTTAGACCGAAATTTTCTGTCTCTCGTGCGTTAGCCTCTTAACTTAAGTCTTATTTGGATAGGGTCGGCCCTTCACTTAGAGACAGAAACGCTCTGTACACTCGCCTGTGCAAACTCACTGATCGCCGAGGAACAGTAGGCATGTAGTTGTTAAAATGTGAATATTACGATTTTTAAAAATATTTGTGTAAATTAAATAGATTAGGCCTAGGCTCTATACTTAAACGAACATGTTCAACTTACCAATTTGACTGTTTTATTCCTTTCAATGCTCCTTTTTCAGGTAATTCAGGGTCCAAGGTTTTCTCCGTTTGAAAATCTTCCAGCCGTATTCAAACTGTTATAGTGTGTAAGTCAATGTGTATTCGGTTTGCACAGCAGAGTGATACAGCCGTTTCTGTCTCTAAGTGAAGAGCTAACGAACGAGAGACAGAATTTTCGGTCTACGTCCTGACATGCCTGAGTGAAACCACTACTAATATATTCCGTTTGTCTCACAATTTACATGGGCAAATGACAATGTATAGACTATCGTAGGGACTATTTTTAAAATCAAAGTATCATATATGTGATGCCACTTACCTAAACAGACCTTCCGCAGACATGGCAGATCAGCTCTTCCTCAGAAATGTATAGAATCAATCAAATGTCACTTTTTTCACTCAATCATGTCAATTTTAAATTCCCTCTCGTGTCTCGCGAGCGAGAATTCGAACGTATGTAAAAAATATACTGACGTGCATGCGTATTGCAAACTATACATCGGCCTCCGAAAATTTTTAGTACAGGAGCCGGGCAATTAATAGGCCTTTTTTTATATCATCCTCATCAAAAAGAAAGACGACAGTTATTCGGAAAGTATTGTAAGTACCTAAAGCACCCTCAATTGAAGTTATGTCATATTTCATGGTTTAATTTTGACATACGAGCTTGGATTTAAGAGGCATCCAACCTTTCAAAGGACTGCTGATCGCAGCCCGAACGCTACGCGTTTGGGCTGCCGCAGTAAAGGGTGAACTAGCTGTACTACAAGCTCCTTGGCTTATCAATCTGTAGCCCCGGCTAGCCAGGATTAGACAGAAAAATCTGACTGTTTGGAGGAGTTTTATAACATTTTTTGACTTTCGAGGTTGATAAGCTCCTCGAGGTTGATAAACAGATTGATAAGCTCCTTGGCTTATCAATCTGTAGCCCCAGCTAGCCAGGATTAGACAGAAAAATCTGTTTGGAGGAGTTTTATAACATTTTTTGACTTTCGAGGCTCTCCTCCAAGACAGACGGAAGCCTACCATAGTCACCGTAGTCGAGTACCTCTCCACGGGCCTTAACCACTAGGTCTATGGCCAGAAGTATGAGGTACCTCACCCTACCCTGCCTACACGTTTATTACTAATTAGAAGTCGTAGATCGACATAAATTAACTTATATAGTAAAACTAATGTATACTAAATATAGTGCACTCACCGGAATTTTGAAATAATCCATAATTAATCCCAATTTAACCTCGTTTTGACATGTCAGCGGGGTTACCGCAAATGAATCGAGGCGAACGGAATACTAATGTAGTGAACGCACGTGCGCGCGTAGGCATACGTAGGTCCCAGCTTAGCTGCGAAGCTCCTGACTCAAATGCAGTCAAGCTGATAATAGAAAATAATAACACCGCTCAGTGCTCTCTCTGTTTAGAAGAATTGTAGTGCCACCTGTGACCAGAATGAGAATGCAGCCGTGAATAAAATTTGCTGGCAATTCCGATTAGCACCAATCAGAAATGAGGGGGCTGTGAATCGGATCCAGTCTTAGGCAATATAGCCTCCACTGGGGCAGTGTTCTAGTCATTCTCCTGATGACGATCAGAGCATACTGATCGAACCGTCGAGAACCAAAGAGCTCTTAGTAGAGCTCACCAGGGCTCTTATTCCTTGAAAGATTATATGGTGTAACCCTGAAAAACTGAACCGACAGTACTATTCAATATGGTTGAAAATCTGACCTTTGAATAGAGGGTTCTCATGACAGCCATGTTGGAGGACATAATAAAAACATGTGCATCAGACTGTAAAAAGCCATTGTTGTAATGGTCTAGTGCACATGTTTTTATTGTTATGTCCTCCAGCATTGCTGCTTCTGGGAACCCTCTATTGGATGATCAGGAAAGAGCCAAGTAAAAGGTCAGATTGTAGTTGGACCTTAAAGAGGCTTGATTATTGAAACAGCTAAAGTTTGAACCCTTTCAGGAATTATTATTATTTAAGGGCTAAATTGATCATATTTTGTTCTTCACATTAGCAACAATAATATTTTTCTTTTAGTGCTGCATGGTTCTAATAAGGTGTAATGTCTTTGAAAACGATATACATTGTCGCAAACTTTGTCAAAAAGTAGAAAAATTTGCCAATTTCGATAAAAACCAATGATTTTGAACCTCTTAATGTGTTGCCAATTTAAGGATTTTAAAGCTTATTCTCTTTTTAGCTCACCTGAGCCTAAGGCTCGAGTGAGCTATTGCGATGGAAATTTGTCCGTCGTCCGTCGTCCGTAAACTTTTTACATTTTCATCTTCTTCTCCGAAACCCATGATCGGAATTCAACCAAACTTGGTAGGAATCATCCTTAAGGGTAGGGGACCCAAAGTTGCTAAAATGGTACATGTGGCCCCCAGGGGGGCCAGGGGGAGGGCCCCCAAGTGTAAAAGCTATGTAAATTTCAAACATCATCTTCTCCAGAACCAGGAATAGCTCAGACTTGGTATTGTGTATGGAGATACCTCTATAGACGAAAAATGAAAGTTGTTCATGAATTTTTTCTGGGTGGCCCTATAGGGGGTCTGTGGGGGTAACATACTGGAGGGGGGGGGGGGGGGGCTGGGGCAAGTTGTCCGCCATCCATAAACTTTTTACATTTTCAGCTTCTTCTCCAAAACCCATGATTGGAATTTAACCGAACTTGGTAGGAAGCTCAAACTTGGTATTGTGTATAGAGATACCTCTATAGATGAAGAATGAAAGTTGTTCATGAAATTTTTCTGGGTGGCCTTATAGGGGCCCCTGCACCAGATGTGAATTGATCCACCTCAGGTGAGCATCGTGCCCCCTGGGGCTCTTGTTTAAAATTCTGGCATCGATCGCAATATGGTCATTCAACAAAAATGGACAGTGTGTGTGCATAATATTTTGCTCTTTCTACTCATGCATCTGGTATATTTTTGAGAGCTCTGAATTAATAGTTATTAAGCCATACCACAAAATGTCAATTGTCTTGAAAGGGTTAAATTACAAAAAAGTAAGTATAGAAGTAATAATGAAGAGGTTGGACTTTGGAGAGCAATTAAGCATACATGTAGGTAATACCCCTTTCAAACCAAGCACTCACCCGCTTAAGTTTAGAGTTACATGGGGAAAGGTTTGGTTTGAAAGGGACAAGGGAAAAGTCACCCACTTAACTTCACCGCGGGTGAAGAAAACTAAAGCGGGCGAGTGGTTGGTCTGAAAGGTCGGTGGAGAACTTAAGCGGGTGAAATACGTCAGAGGTCAATTATCACTTCCGCCCTGTCACCGAGTCTGTACACAAACACGCGCGCCCTGAATGACCTAACTTCCGGCTGAGCGTACATGGAATTCGTAACCAATGGCAACTTCCCCTTGTAAGTGAGGTGTGTCTGAATGGTGGTCCTGTACTTCCCCGGGGTAATCTAAGGAATTCGTGCTTGTAAAATCTGAAGTTTTTCACCGGGCAAGTTAAGCGGGTAAACTTGTTTGAAAGGGGTATTTTCTTGTGAAAGAGCTCAGGGCCCTGTTTCATAAAGCTTATAATCAATAACAACTGCCACATATCTATGACAAATTTGCTCTCAGCCAATCAGATGCAAGTATTTCAGTAGCTTAACTGTTATGGTAACTTGTTATAGATAGCAAGTTTTATGAAACAAGGCCTTGGTGGAAAAACTGACAGTGAGTACCGGTAGTAAAATCTGACACATGCTTTGGCAAATCCCAAAAGAACTGCCATATGAAAATTCATTTTTTCACTTGATTCTCAGTATTCTGAAAATTTAGAAAGTCACAAAATATTTGCATAGAATTATAGGCCCTCTGTCCATCAAGTTGATATAGTCATCATATTTTCATGGAGAAGTGGATATTTTGTTAAAAAATATCTGTCATTACACATGTACATGTATATGGTGTCAGATCCTTCAGATTTTTGTAATGGTAAAACCATAGATCTCTGTTCATGAATAGGGCTGCGTGCGTGTTCAAATTTTTACCATCTAGGAATTACGAACTGGCTTATTGTACATGTAAGTTCAAACTCATTGAAGGAATTTAAATATATGTCTCTGAATAAATGAATTTGCTGTAACTACCTTTATTTTGGATTGTACATGTAAGCTCAATGCAAAAGTAGAAAATGTCAGGCAAAATCCAAGAAATTTGAACAAGCCTTTTTTTTGTTTACTTACTGAAAAATACATGTATATGGAGTTGGATATTGTAGAGTGCTGTGTACAATGTACATGTACTGTAAGCATTCCTTTGTACAGCTACACATGGTCATTTCGAAGTGCACTGGGAATTTGAAATACTTATTTCCCCCAATTTATCCTGGGGCGGTATTCTGAAAACTATGTTATCTTTTATGTTAAGGAAAACTATGTTAATTGTCATAACAAATTGAAATTGCGCACAATAAACACTAATCATTGGTGCTTGCGCAGATGTCTCTGTTAACTTTACGCGGGCACAGCCATCTTCGCGCAATCATTAACCAATGACTTGTCCTGACTTTGATTTGTTTATGACAATTAACATTGTTTTACTAACATAAAATTTAACATAGTTTTTTAGAATACGGCTCCTGATGATGTTCTTTATTACATTGCAGGTTAAACTGAATGAAAATTTAGTTGCCTCACTTGCCTGAATTTAATATTTTATCAGATTATGTGAACTGAGTGCATGTTTTGGTATTAGCAGGGAGTTTATATACTTCCCTGGTATTAGTTGTGCATGCCAATATAACTAATTTGATAGTATATTAATATATTAATATATTAATAAACTTGTTAATCATATTTTCTTTTTTTAGGTTTCTCTGGGTAAAACTTAGAGCATACATGTACATGTACATACATGTACCTACAGCCATGGAAACAATTATTAGACCAAGAATGGTTACTGATACATGTAGTGTTAATTTTGTGGTAACAAGGAAATAAAATATCATAAAAGCAAGGTACATGTATACAATTGCTGGAATTTGGTATTTATTCAATGAAGTACAAAGTCAAATCATTTTTTATAATTTTGTATGCATATAATACTGTAGTACCCTTATTACAGAAGCTTGGTCTGATAATTTTTTTCCAGGGCTGTATGTACATATACCATCAATTATTCCATTGTAGTATCTTTTACTTTATTATAACATGTACAAGTACATGTAATCTACATGTATTTGTTTTCACATACATGCACACATACATGTACAGTGCAAGCTGAAAAATCTTAATGGATTCCCGTAAATTATGAAAATTGGTCAGATCCTTGGTGAGATCAGCTCAATGGCCGAGCGCTGTATTTTGCCCGGTTGAAAAAAAAAATGCAGAAACGGAGCTGGAGCAGTGTTATTTTAGTGGTGTACTATCCCCGACCATTGCTCTCTCTCTTACCATGTATGCAGTGGCTAGCAAGCTGCATATTGATTGGGTGCCCATGGCATCTTAGGAAACTGGTATCTGCACATCTCTTATTGATTGTTGGGTGCCTGCTGTGGTTCCCATCATCATCATCATCATCACATTCTGTCTCAGTAATACATATAGTACTCAGATGTGTATGTACAGGAGGTGTGTAGCTAATTAGGTAATCCCATGAAAAACCATTCATGGGACTAAAGATTCAGAGTTTGTTTAATTTGTGTTTGTGTGTACATACATGGGTAGTACATACTGTAGACACATTGTAGGAGAGAGAGAGAGGGGGGGGGGGGGATGAAAAATATAAATTTGGACTTTGATTCATTAAATAGTGTAATAAATTATTCATAGCTAATTCGTAACCAATTGATCAAGATAAGAGACAATTAAAGGGATACACCACCAGGCGGCCGTGGGGAAAGAAAGAATTACGTAAGCCCCATTCACTCGTACACAAAGTTTGTGCGTTGAACGCATCCGTCGGACTACTGGGATTAAATTTCGGACTGCACGAAGCCGACCGAATCTCGCACAAGAGCTCGAGCTCAGGCGGAGCATGCAGGTTGTGCGGCGACCAGGCTATCCGGAATTTGCGCCCCGCAGGGCAACGGCATGATCAGGTAACGATCACTGCCCACTCGCAGAATAAAAACGTCCACATTCTGCGGTGGAGCATCCCTTTAACACAATTTGAGTCATTTCATAGTGGGTCTACATAGATGTAATTCTATTTGGATTTTAGCAATGAGTTACATGTACATGTACATGTAGCCTTGTAACTCTTTGGTTTAGGTTGTATTGCCCTTCATCGGTGTATATTTAAAAAGCTCTGTGCCAGCATTTGTTTTAATGTGTAGATATATGTAAATATTTCACATCATATGATTTCAATCAGTTGGAAAGCAAACTACATTTAGCACTCCTTGTCATGGATGGTTTCATTTTCATTTGTATATATCTGCCAAAGTGTTCCTAAATACGTGACAATGTTTGAAAAAAAAATGCTGTGTGAAAGTGCATTGCATGAGCAGCCAATAATTAATTATTAGTATATGTTTACTCATGGTAGCGGGTATAATTGAATTTGCCCAAACAAACATCGAGTGTGATTGAAAGTGAGCAAGCAATAAATGAATTGGACCTACATGTACATGTACACATGTATACATGTACATGTTAGAACCACTGTGCAAGGCCTTGCACCAAATAGGCATACAGCTCATGTTAATATATCATGATTGATGGGGAAGCTTGCTGGCCTGGGTATACATGTACTCCGCCACCGCACAGCTGTGAGCTCCGTTGCCCTTCTGGGCCGAAGGAAGATGGTGGTTGCACCATGTACTTGTCATATGAGTGGTTTTATTTGTACAATCCCCTTTACAACATGCATAATGAGGTCAAAATCCATCCTCTGCCAGAGGGGAAATCAAAGTACACAGGGCCTGGCAAGCAGGGTATCAGGAGGGATTCATGATTATCTAATGAGACAAGTTGGGTGACTGACTCAATGACGACCAAAATAGTTTGAACCAAAGATGTGCATTCTGCTGCTACAGAGCATAGAAAAATGAATAAGCCAGTTCGGGGTTAGCGCATGGTACAAATGACCCCAAATATCCACAGATATTTTAGACATGGAGGGTCCCTTTATGTGCACTTCAAAAAAAATAACTCTGGGAGTGATAGAGGTGCCTCATGAATAGCTTTTGTTTCCCCCTTTAAAAAGAATACTTCCACCTGGATATCATGGAATGCACCATTAGTGCATAATTGAATAATGATTACATGACATTCATGAGCACATATCGAGTATTAGTGTCAGTGGGTTTTAGAATTTGGTACAGATGACCTTTATCTGCTCATGCTCAGATTGCATCTCCGAAGTGGCTTATTGAATTAAGATTCTTACTAATGACATGTAGTTTTAGTTTATACATGTACATGTACATGTATGGTACCAATCACCGAAAAAAAAATTTATATGATAATATTAGGTTTCATCTCGTTATACTATATTCAAAATATGGGCTTCAAATATTACTTCTCTATATAAAAGAGATATTGCTGGTTTAATTGCACTCGCCATAAGCATAACAGCAACTCGTGAGTAGACTACTCGACGCATCCGTACGCGTGCGCACCTTCATGTTAATCTTTATTTCCTTCATACTCTTTAAATTGATGACCAGATTAAGTTTTTTGAGGTTGAATTTATACTTTCTAGCTGTACACAAATTATCATGTCGTTGGTACACTTCATTGTTGACATTACATGTATGATACATGTTTGTCAAGAACTACATGTATAAACAGAACATTAAACTACTATTGTGGCGATAAAGTATGGAAGTATTTCCAACACTTGCTTGAAAGCTGTATATACATGTAATGTTATTAGCTTTTTTTTCAAAAAATTGATTTAGAATTTGATTACCTGGTAATAAAGAAATTCAGAGTTTTATCCTGAGGACAATGTTACCAATTTTTCTTTTCCTTTTCTTTTCTGTTCCAGATATTTGCGATCATTGTGTTTGGTTGTATATCAGCCGAGCAAGGTTCGTCTTGTCCCTATGGGGGAGACAGCGGTGCCTGTGGTTTCGGGATCTTTGTTGGAGTGATAGCCTTCTTAGCATGCATGGTTTTTCTTGCCATCGATGCACTGTTTGACAACTGGAGCAATGTGCAGCACAGAAAGATGGCCGTCGTGGCCGATCTAATCTTCTCAGGTAAGAGTACGAACAGTGACCTGCATTCTTGAAAGCGGTCTTAATTAAACCTGGATTAAGATAAAGTTGAGTTCTGGTCATGCGATTACATTGTGAAAGAAACTTTCTCAAAGCAATTGGGAGAGGTTGATCATGTCTGCATAAGAATTGGTATATACTGTGAGGTCATCATAATGATAAGAAATTGACTCAGTCTCTGAGAAAAGCACTTGTACTGCACACAGAAATGGGTATATGGGACTGCACACACATGTGGCATGAATTTTAGGCCTGAACACTTTATCTCTTTCTTGCCATATTTCGAATAGAGGGCATTTGAAGAGCAATCCTTTTCAGGGGACATTTCTACTATAATGTTCTTCCAATACGCACCGTAAGCCTGAAAAGTGCTGATAAATCATTCTTTTTGGTTCAATTTGTGTTCTCAGAATTATGCACTTTGGTAGTAGTTGATATTACTCAGAATACCTCTTTTCTTTACTTGTCGTGTCCTTGATTAGAAAAATGAATAAACTAACAATGAAACAACTAAATGTCTCTGTAAAACCAACAGTACCTCGATTCTCCCATTCACTTTGTACAGCAATGCTGATCGTAGCAGATGTTGGGGATCAGAGTTTGCCCGAGTACGTTTGTTGGCGTGGCTATGAATACATTAGCAATCAGGCCTGTTGCTTTGGGACAGTCTCTTTCACAATACAATCGCATGACCAGATCTCAACTTTATCTTTAACTATCCTACATGTAGTTTAATAAGCCCAGTTGCCATGCATATTAAACATTTCCTCTTACTTGGTACCCATTTACTGCACCTGGGTGGAGAGAGACAACTGTTTATTAAAGGGATAGTCCACCCCGATTTACAAGTTGGTTTTAAAAGAAGCAGAAAAATTAAAGAAACAGATCAGTGAAGATTTGAGCAAAATACGATAAGAAATAAGAAAGTTATGAATTTTTGAAGTGGTAATCAGTCAGACACAAACTGGCAACTCTGTGACATATCTTGCGAGCTCCTCTCCCATTTGCCCTGTATCCCAAAAATCATTAATTTCCATTTTCTCTAAAGGAAATATTCAGTCGTACATGCACCTTATCATTGCTCATATACACAAAACCTGTATGAAACAAACCAAGAAAATTATTAAATATTCTGTACTGAGCAGATGGGAGAAGACCTCACAAGATACGTCACAGACTTTCCAATTTGTGTCTGATTGATTACAACTTCAAAAATTCATAACTTTCTAATATTTCTTGTCGGATTTTGCTCTATTTTTGACTATCCCTTTAAATGCCTTGTCTACATGTAAGTGAATTTTAGGCCTGGATGAAAGTCGCAAGAGGATGAACCCATTTTGAACAGGCCTCAGAGCATAGGCTCATAGTAATCTTTTCATTTGCTTTTAATGTACACCATTACAGTGTATCTTATTGCTAGCAAAATATTTAGGTACCTTCTACAGTACAGCTCCAGCTTGGGGTCAAAACCAATAAATCAACAACAAAACAAAACAAAACATCCACATGTTAAATTGGATTTGTACATGAATTAAACGCAATGTAGCAAGTCACAAAGAATGTTTAAAGGGGGACTAAAAGAAGTACCCATTGCCTTACATGTAAATAAGCTAGTTCGTAATGACAATTTGCGCATGTGTAGAGAAAGGTCATTTGTACCAAGTACAAAATTTTGACCTTTACATGCTGTCATTTTCTACACACCACAGTGCGCGCACCACTATGATTTTACATGATAAGCCCGGCGCACACTGCACGATCTGACTACGATGCGATTTTGGGAAAGGTTGATATAACATTTGATATGAACCTTCAAAAAATCTCTGTGATCAAAGTTCTGAATAGTAGTATGAATACTAAAATCGAAATTCCGGGCTACTGCGAACCCCCATGTAGGAATAAAACCGAATTCTAATCCAAATCGTAGTGACGTCATACCAATCTTGCCGATTTGGCCTTTATTCTAACCAGAAGAATTGCAGTTAACCAAAATTTCGATATTAATATTCATATCATTATTCCGAACTTGAAATGAGATAATTCACATTTAATGCAAACTGCAATTTGTTCGAAAATCGGGTCGCAGTCGGATCGTATAGTGTGCGCCAGGCTTTAAACAAGTAACACTTCCGCCAAAACAAATGCGCGTGTGTGCACAAATTGGAGTCATTTCAGGGTCATTTTTATCATTAACTAAGGCCCCCCCCCAAAAATTGTTGTATTGGCGTAACGGGTCACTGAAAAATAGGGTAGGTAGGTCTGGATTTTTTTTTTTTTTTTTTTTTTTTAACGACGGTATAGTACATAATACACGCAGCTAGTTCTGTCCGCAACACTTCCGGGTTTTTCGATCGCGATCGCAAAGGCAGCACGATACGCGATATCGATAGCCAAAAAACCCCCAAAAACCTAGGGTCAGCGACATTTTTAGGGTCGGGCGGGTTACGCCAATACAACAATTTTTTTTTTTTGGCCTAATTATGAACTGGCTTACCTCTGTCTTACCAGTGAATGTGTAAAGAATAAAACAAAAAATTGGTAAATATCCATCCACAGTGTTGTAGAGGACCATACATACATGTACATGTCTGCTTTGAATATATGTTGTACACGTGCGTGCTTGTTCACGTATCACAGCAAGATGAAAAAAAAAGAAACAAAAGTAAGCATGTTGGGGAATTCCATGCTACATGTACCTGCATACGAGTACATGTAAATCAGTATTGGATACAGCTCAATACCAGGTTGGTCTTGAACTAGACAGAGCCGTTGGCATTAAGCCAAACACTGTGATCATGTGGTCCATAGTTGGCAATGTTATTATGACCTTCAACATGTTATTTAAAGATAATGGAAATTAAAAGGACTTTTACTATGAAATTTATTTGGTAAAATAATTGCTAGCTGACAGTCACATGAAAAGAATGAGAAACTATTGATGAAGGGGAGCGTACATATATTGTACAATATTCTTTGCTATGCTACATTAGAATTCACAAAATATGTTTTGCACCATTGTAATAGAAACAAGGAGAAAATGTACAGATACATGTATTTCCAAACTGATTACTGGTATTCTTTCATTTGATAGAGGGCCCACCTGGGTTCCCCGTAGTTGACGGGTTAATGTGCAGAGATCAGGTTATTAATGTGCCGAGATCAGTATTTTACAATACTGGGTGAATGAGGGTCAAGGTTAGGAACAAAGAATTTCTACATGTATATGCTTCAAAATGGACATGGCTTTGAATATTTGATCCCTTAGTTTATATAAGGTGGGTGCTTCCTACTGTATGAAACTTGCTTTGGGGGAATATCACTCCCTTGTGGTGGTATAATTTTACTTATAAAAATGAAGAGACTTTACATGTTATGTCATTCAAGATGCATGGAAGATGCATGCATTTATTTGGAAAATAAATACGGGTAATATAATAATGATGATAATATCAACAGTACACATATTTAGTGATCATGATGCTAATACAACAATATTAACTCCTCATAAAGTCGTAAAAGCTTTTGAATTTTTAACGGCTATCAAAGCCCTTCGCTGAGCGAGGAGCAGAAATCCTCGAAAATTCACATTCTTTTATATCCCTCATTTTGGCCTTAAATATCATGAAAATTCCAGAGTAATTTTGAGATGCGAGTATTTTTCTGTTTCAGACGGCCGGGAAAAGAGGTTATGTTTTTTTCCTGACACAAATCTGGGACGAAATGAATATGCAAACAAATGACATGCTGCTAAACTTTAAACTCCAGTCTCACTCCCTGCGCAGTTACTAGTTGTGTGTAAAACTGCCATCAAAATTCGAAGACTTAACGTGAAAAATACTGAAATCCTTGCAATCTGATTGGCTGAGAGCAAATTTGTCAGTAACAATCACTGACAGACACGCCCTGTTTAGCGTACACTCGAGTTGAAACCATCCTGCATGCACCGCTATACATGTACGTGGGACTACACGCGAAGAACGGTAGAGGGTTCATGAATGACATTGCCTTTGGATTTTTCCCGACATAATCGTTCGACTGATAATTATGAACAAATATTTCGAGTATCCCCTGATTCCCCTCAATATACTTTGATTTTTCATATCTGAAAGTTTTAATCTTGTGCAATGACGGCAAATGTGGAAAATACTGCCACATTTTCAGACTTATAAAAAAAAAATGGTTCCTCATTTCTCTAAGTTTTCACAAATTAAAAAATGATTTGACTACGAGTGATACTATTATGGGTTAGAGTAACTCTTATTCTGGAATTTGATGTTTAGTTCATTTCATTTGGTTGTTTCTAGGGCGAGATTTCACAATTTAGCCGAGACTCTTCGGTATCGGGTTTATGTAAACAAATTGTTTATTTTATGCAAATTAGGCAGGACGGATTGAAAGCTTTTGGGCAGTTAATTGCAGTATGGAGCTGTGACTGTATATTCTTTTCTATTTAATATACAGCCTTTTATGTATTTGCATACTTGAAAATATTTGTAATTTTTCTTTTTTATTCATGATTATCTGTAATTTGCAGAATTGTGCCTTACTATATCACTAATGACCTGTTGATATTTTGATGTTATTAAGTATTCCTTCTGTTTAAGTTTCAGTTACCATGCATGAGATTGACAAACATCAAATACATTATTATGATACCGGTAAAAGTGTTAATGATGATGACATTGATTGTGAACATAATGCTATAAATATGATGATGATTTTATTATTTTACATTTTTATACCTTTCCTTTTTATTTTAATTCACTTCAAATACATGTATACTTTTTTCTTGCTTTTTAGTTAGCAACTACATTTACATGTTGATCTATGGGTACATTATCAAGGATTTCTTCTATTTAATTTAAACCATGCTTTTTTATTCATTTTTTTTGTCAGGTATTTGGACCTTCATGTTTTTTGTGTGCTTTTGCTACCTAACAAATAAATGGGTCAACGCGGAACCCATATACAAGATTGGACCAGGAGTTAGCTCAATTCAAGCAGCAATTGCATTCTGCTTTTTCTCAATTATAACTTGGGTGAGTATTAACTTTATTAATCAACACATTGACAAACTAGATATTATTTGTTATGTACATGTACAATGTACGTACATTTTGGATGATGTCACCATTCATTGGGGTGACTATAGTGTTTACTTTTAAATTTGGATGTTTGCCTTGAGTAAATGACAAAGAATATCTAACTACTTGAATAACAGATAGAGGAACGAATTGAGTTAATGACTGCGGCATGGTATGATTTATTGCTTGAGATTTTATAAAGAGTACTGGGGTGGTATTCTGAAAACTATGTTTTTTTTATGTTAAGGAAAACTATGTTAATTGTCATAACAAATTGAAATTGCACTCAGTAAACACTAATCAATGGTGCTTGCGCAGGTGTCTCTTAACTTTACCCAACACAGCCATCTTTGCGCAATCATTAACCAATGACTTGTCCTGATTTTGATTTGTTTATATGACAATTAACATTGTTTTACTAACATAAAAGATAACATGGTTTTCAGAATACGACCCCTGGTATGTGGTGTTGTAAACCAAATGAGAAATGTTACTTCCTATACATGTATATATATGATAATGATCAATCACACATAATCCTATTTCTATTACCTCTATGTTTGAAACAAAGTAAATGACTTTGAGCTGTAAAGTAAATTAAAATACTGAATATTGCGGTTTGATTTTCGTCCACCTACATGACTGTATTATGTAAAGGGTAGTGCTGGGACTAAAAGCCGGGTACCCGGGTCCCGCCCAAGAGCATCGGGTCCCGGGTCAAAATATTACATGCCCGTTTCCCGAAAATAAGTATTTAATAATTACTCATGTACATGTATGTAACATGACAAGGCGGTAGATAACGTCGACCAGCCATTCAATATCTACATGTAAATATCCATGTAGCGCCCCACTGCAGTGATGCGCTTTCGAGTTTTTCCCAGTGTTAATAGCTTCTTAAGGGTAAATATAAGCTTGTAATTTGTCTTATATGATTTTCGGGAACCCGCCCGAAAAATCGTCGGGTTCCCGATTTGAAAAAATACCCGAAACTCCCACCCCTAGTAAAGGGTTATATATTGAAAGCTTAGATCACATTCTTCTCAACATGTTAATTTTGGTCTGTATACATGTACACTACATGAGTACATGCACTTGTACATTGTACAGTCAAACCTGTCTATAGTGGCCACCCAAGGGAAACGACAAAAGTGGCCGCTATAGACAGGTGGCCACTATAGACAGGTCGGCTGCCATTTTAAATTTTTGCACCTACACGCAACAACATCACTTTAATAGCTGTAGTGTACATGCATCCATATCACTTAAGAGAATAAGCTATAGATCGACAGATTTGTATAACATTTCATATGAAAAATAAAATGCAAAAATAATGTGCTTTGTTGTCAATAAATGAGAAAAACAATAGATACAGTATATGAGCAATCTGTGTAAAATGAACTTTCCCTCAAATTACCACGTACGTACGGTAGACTGTTGCTCTTGATTTTTATAGTCTAACAACGATGTCTAATCATGCTTTTGCTTCCTGTCGAAAAATTACAGTAATAAGTTTATCTTTTGAATAAAATCATGCAATCAATTTTCATTCAATAAATATTTGCCTTTCGAATGGTTTAAAAGAATTATTAACTGTTTTTGAGAACAGACGATAGAAGTTGCTCACTTGATTCGTCGAAAGTCCGAACGTCGACAATGGATCGCCGGTGGACGAGTTTTCCCGCCGTTTTTTAGCAGGAGAGGCTCGTACATGAAATCGTTATTATTGATCCATACAAAAATAATAGTTGGGTAGTATTTTATTATTTTGACTTTCTAAAAGATTTACTCCTGTAATTTTTTGTTTTTTTTTCCTACCTTCCTGCATGTATACATGTACATTGTATGTACAATGTAGTTAACGAGGGAGGCGTGAAGAGTTTTCTTCCTGCTACTTGGAAATGTAAGAGTGTCGATCGCTGTATTCTAATTGGTTGTTTATCATTCACTGCAAGGTGGTGTATTGCCCTTGAAAACACTCCTGAAGTAAACATTGACAGAAGAAGACAATTTTGTTTCTTCTACCTTCACTATGATATCATTCAAGAATGTTTTAGCTGCAATAAGATCACTGAATGATCATACTAGATGGACATAAATTTGTTGGTTAAGTTGGAGGCATGAGGAGCTGTCTCTTTGCTACTTATGTATGTGTGCCTGTATGATGTCAATTGCTGTTTCCTAATTGGATGACGTATCAGGTTACTTACTGAATCAAAACCATCATGAACATAACGTACATGTACAACTACATGTACAACTACATGTACTCTTTAAAGATTCAGCTTTCGCTGTTGATCAGAGATCCAGATATGTAGACCTGGGATGGTATTCTGAGATTTATTTTATCTTGATTTTAGTGAAAAGATTTTAATTGTCATAACAAATTTTAAATTGCAACATTTCATTGGTGTTTGTGCAGATGAATTTCGTGTATGCAGCCACTTTTGTGCAGTCATTAACCAATGATGCACCATAAGCGTACATTTTGTTATGACAATTAAAATTATTTCACTAAAATCAAGATAAAATAAATCTCAGAATACCACCCCTGTGCTTCGATTTGTATTTTCAGTCATGCCAAATAGGTTTAGTACATGTAATGGAGGCGTGTTCCTGCTACTTGTACATGTATGATGTCACTGTATCGTAATTGGATAACATATCAGTTACTACATGTACTTACCAAACTCAAGGAGGTACTACTACTAGGCAAGCTTGTCATATTTTGAATAAAAGGACATTTGAAGAGCAATCCTTTTCAGGAGGGCATTTCTAATAGTACTACATGTATGATGTTCTTCCAAACTGACACAAAGGGAATGAGAAAGCTCACAAATTAGTTTTCACATTTTCCCACTTTGTTTCATCTACAATGAATTTGAAAGAAATTCTAAAGTCCTTACAATATTTTACAACAGTTTGCCCCTTGAAACCAAAAATTATATAGTTTTGCTTGTACTGTATAAGATCCTGTATTCTGTACTTGCTGTAGAGTTCATCCACAAACACTTGAAGTGTGTGGTATTCATGTCATGAAAAATAATCAAATCAAAGTGCTTGGGAGTTGGTTCACGAAATAAGATTTCTAAATGGCAGGCAATTCAATTTCTGGAAGTCGTTTGTGTATGATATGAATGGTTTTTCTGTCATCACATCTACCTATAAATGAAAATGTAGCTCAGTAAAGATGTGTAATGGTATTGGAGGGGAATTGAGTCAGAGGCTGGAAAAGGAAGGATTCGTCAAAAGTTAAACTGTCGGGGAAAATGAGTAGCCCAGGCAGGCACTGAGCCGTTACTCTGCCTGTGCTGTGCGTCAGTCGAGAGTGAACTTCTTCTAATTAGAAATGTCTTGTGTATGCTTCATTAGCTGTTACACGTTGCGTGCAATGCGAGTGTGATCGTGCGTGTGTATGTGTGTGAGGGTGTGTGTGTGTGTGTGTGTGTACTATAACGTGAGCTGTGCTGTATCGTGGCAGTGGCTGCCCTACCGAGTTGCGCTTCTCTTTAATATCTTTCGCTACCTCTCAATCACTCCAATCAATGAAGGCTAGCGAGTAGCGTTACAAGCCGGCCGAACGGGGGGATGATTTATAAGCTGGTCTATTTGGGTTCTCTTGGGGTCTACGAGGGTCGGTAATTAGTTTAGCTGGGACCCTATACTGTGTCTATATGACTTATATTGAGTGGCCAGGTATTTCAAGAAAAGGCTCAGTGTGTGATTTAGAATTCTAATGATATGTTACTACTTTGCTGCAGTATTTTCTCTTACTCTCTCTCTCTCTCTCTCTCTCTCCTCTCTCCTCTCTCTCTCTCTCTCTCTCCTCTCTCTCCTCTCTCTCTCTCTCTCCTCTCTCCTCTCTCCTCTCTCCTCTCACCTCTCTCTCTCTCTTCTCTCTCTCTCTCTCTCTCTCTCTCTCCTCTCTTTCAGGAAGGGGTAGGGGTGGATGGACATGACATGTACATATATTTTCTTGTTCAAAGATATTCAAATGTGCATTTATTCATGACCAAATCCTTGGAATCTTGGGTTATTAATTTCCATTGATCCATTGGCATTTTGACTTATATATGTATGATTGTTTTCTCACAAAGAGAGAGAAGGATGTTGAGGTGTATGTATATTATTGCACCAGTTAATGTTCTGAATATCATTCAGTTACATTTAGGAAATCTTTTTTTTTGGTTACTGTCTCTATGATCCCAGTTTTTCTGTTCTCCGTATTAAACCTTACAGGCACTTCTTAGCGGACTGGCATTCATGAAGTTTAGGCAAGGCTCCCAGTCTGCCTTTGCCCCCAGCTTCGAACCCAGCAGTCAACCCACCCCGTACCCCGGGAGCACAGCAACCAGCGTGGGGAACGACTCGTACCAGCAGCCTCCGTTCGAAACCACCAAGTCCGATCCTGGCTTATCAGCCCCGCCCTCACAACCACAGTACCAGTCCCCGGCGTACTAGCACCCGGCACCGTGGAAGCTCATCCTAGCGTTTGAGAGGAGCTTACATGCGGTATTACGACTACAATCGTGATGAAGACATACACCCCTGTACATGTAGATATATATGGTCAACCTTCCTTTTGTAGAAGTGTTCATAGCGTATGAGAAAAAGTGTTCCATTATTCCAACTTGTGTTGGTTAGGAAAAGAAAAAAAAAAAAGAGGAAAAAAAATGCCATTTTGAAGAAGAAGAAGAAATCATTATAGCAAGATGTTATAAGAAATGAAAGGTATATATAGGATTTGAATCATCCTTGAGTGTACATGTATTTTAATTACGTTTTGATTATCCTGAGCGTTGTGTAAAATGTGTCGCCACCAAACACCAAAGTCTGTTTAAATGTGTGTCTTGTTGATAATTTGATGTGATGCTGACGGTAAATTAAAGTGATGCCCCTTCCATAGTGGTATGGCCATGTTTATTATGTCTCAAGATAACCTAACCAGACTGTGTGTCTTGAACACTGCAGTAAAGGCATGTGATGGTGAGAGAGGTATTGATATTACCAACTCCGTGCCCTGCTGTAAATTGAAACCCAATCTGGAGATGAATGATGTATGCAGCAGGCACCGCCGCCGCCGCTCACTTCGCTTCGAATCGTCTTGTCATGTCGTTATTAACTAATCATGGGATATATGCATGTGTCCGTGTCGTAATATTTATCACTTTGTCTTTCAAATCATACAAAGCGTTTTCGTCCAGCAACATTTTGATTATTTAGAATCGCTCTTACTCACTTCTCCGCCAAATATCCCTCTACAGTTTTATCAGAAAGAAGGAAACTCAAAATTCAAAGTGGTCCATGCAGTTGAGTTTCGAAAACTTCTCTGTTAATTAAACTGACCATATACTGTAAATACATGTCCTACTTTTCAGATTTCAGTAAACATTTTGTTTTATTCTAGAGGAAATATATATTCATTATATTCTAAAGGCTTGGACTAAGACATCAGGGTGGTCAGTAATATTCCCCCACTGTATTCTGTGTATTTGTAGTCTTTTTTAACGATTAGCAATGACTGTGAAGAAAAACCAACACCAACAAATTATGATAGATGAACATATACGCTTCCCAGCATAATAGTGTCCATATCCGAAGAGTAATACAGCTTTTTCTTGAGAACAGTTGTTTGAAGGACAATCAGTATATATATGCTTAGTATCTGTGAAAGATTAACTGGTTGAGGAAAAATAGATTAGAAAAAAATTATAATACAGAATAGTATAAAATATACTTTGGGAGCATATATGTATCGCATGAGGAGAGAAAGTGGATTTGGGTTTTTAATCTGTGGCATATTTATTCATCATATCACTGACATTGCGAAACATGTAGAAATGCCATCCCAGGGAACAACTTAAAGATTTACTAGTGTGAAATACGTTTGTTCACAAGAGCTCTTTAGGGATTTCCTTTAGGAAATGTGGGATTTCCATACAGCAATTCTTGTCACAATTTTTTTCTCGCTCTTTTTTTTTTTGAGCTTTCTAGAACTAATAATCGCTTTCCGCGTTCCTTCGTAGTTTTCTTCTTGACTTGAGTAACCTTAAATGAATGCCGTTGGAGGAAAATATTTAATGACAGTAATATGTCACTTTAAAACTTGGTTTAAATGTCAAATGTACAAAATGTGCAATGAGAATGTCCAATGAGAATGTCCTCTATGTAGGCATGCATATATACCTTGTACAATTGTAGGTTTGCATAATTGATAAGAAGGCATCGCGGATCAAGATCTTCAGAATTTTAAATCTCCCGTTCTCCCTTTGTAAACTTATAATACGATTGATCACTCATAACAGACATTTACATACTTTGTAAGTATACAATTACATTGTAGATTAACACTGCATGCATACTTACTTAAAAGAAATACTACTATTTGTACTAAAGGCAACCTGCGTAGAAAGACTGATCACAGGAAACAAGTATAGGTGGTCTTTATATGCAGGGGAGCTCAAGACATAGTCGTGTATACAGATGATTGCTATAAATGTATATGAACTAAACTTCATGTAATTAATGTTTTGCTGTACATTGCAGGATTCACTACAGTACACAAAATGTATATTAGGCAAAAAATAAATATGAAATTTATTTTATGAAGTGACTGCATAGCTTGAGGTGCTACATGTATAAACATGCAATAGGGACAAAGGATTTCTTTGTTTTATTGGCGCCTTTGGCGGTCCTTTATATGAAATGAAAATGGTATTCCATTATGTCATTGCTCATGGATGGGGGACATTGTTTCTGCTGCTTCATATTCAGAGAATATTCTTTTAAGAAATTTTTCTATATTGCCTAAATATGTCAAATTACGTAGTAACTCCTTTTCCATTTGCACTTTCAATACCAAATATATGTTGCATCGCAAAGTACATCTTTTGTAGCTTCATTTCACGTAATACAATATTCCTCATCAGGCCTGATAAGCATGCGTTAATTTTTCAACGGATGAATATTAAAAGAATATATGTCTCTCGCTCACTCTCTATCACTCTCTCTCTCTCTCTCTCTGTCTCGCTCACTCTGCACAAATAACCAATCTATCAATCGTCCCCTATTCATTCTTTATGTATTCATCAATTCTTTATTAAGCTGCAATTGTGCAGCAATCACCTTCATGTGTATGGAAATAGGTTAAATGTTCATTTCTGCTGGAATAGTCGTGATAAACAATGGCTGGCCAGCTTTGTATATAGGTCAAGCAATTTAACTGATGCAATCAAAGGCTAAAAAAAGGAAAACCATTTTTCATTTTTTCAAGTTAAACATCAGCCACTTTGAAAATGCCTGAGCAGCCTTTTTTCAGCCCTCCAGTTGTTCATTGTAAACTTTTCGGAACATTAATTTGATCACTCGTAACATTACATGTTATAAACACAACATGTTTCTCTAAATATGGAAAACCTTTGTTAGATATAAAGAAATTGGAATTGAAATTAAAATTAAAATGGTTTATTAAAAAAAGAAAAAAACAACAAACAACCAATAAATGTATCTATTTAATTGAAAATGTTGACTTGAGCATCTGAATAATTTACCACAACATCCAGTGTTATCGTAAGCACATGTAATTCATATCCTTATTACTTTGTATTTCCATGTTGTACATGAACAAATCAATGCCTTCTTTAAAATTCACATGTAAAAAACATCCTTCAACGAATGGTGCATACATGTATATATACAAAATTCTAAACATTTGGGCATCTTGCAAAATGGAATAAGAAAAGATTTATGCAAACTTCATATACATTCTCTCATTTTTTTAAATTTCTGAGTGAGATTCTTTTTTGGGGGATGTGTTGAATTTCTTTTCAGAAAATCTAGAGTTGCACTTTTTAATTTGCTTGTAGACATGAAAATAAAAGATGAAGCAGCATGGGAAATGGTGAAAAAAGTTGACTAGTTTTGCAAGAGAGCGTAGAGTGGTCTCCAGGGGAGCGTTTCATCAAGCGTTTTGTCAGTGATTTTCACCAACAACTGTTATAAGCTACTGAAATCTTTGCATTTGATTGGCTGAGAGCAAATTTGTCAGTAAAAATCACTGACAAAACGCTTGATGAAACGCTCCTCTGATGTATAGACCTCATTTCTTTTTTAAATAAGATATGTACTGGTATTTTTTTTTTCAATTTCAACTTTCAAGAATACTTTTTTATCCACCTCCCCTCCCCCAAGAAAGAAAGAAAAAAATTGTGATGATGATGGAGAAAACTTGGCAATGCTGTCAATGGCAAGTTCTATCAAGGGATCTTCTGTGACTATGCCTGCCGGCTCAAGTGCCCTCTTGTGCTGAGAGCTTTACAGTCACAAATGCTCCTGAAGTGGGCATTGAGATGTGCAAGTCATATAACACTTAACGGAATACAAGCTGAATTTAATTTAATAGGTCTTGATGCATCATTGATTCATCTTACCTTTTCATGAATTTGAGGCAAAATAGAGATTCAGTGATTTTTTTTTGTTTTTAATCACAAAATAGGATTTAAATGAATGAAATTTGAAGGGCCAGTATGTGCTGTTGGATATTTGTTGAAGAAGGATTTGAATTGAGTTAGACTATTTTTTTTTCTTTCTTTTTAAAAAAGTCTTCAGTTTTTCCCCAATTCACAAATTAATCTGAATCGTTAATTTTGATTTCAGGATTGTATCAGATAAGAACAGAGCTATTGTAAGTGATGCACTTGTTAGTGTTGATGCTTTTTAATTAAAAAAAAGGTGAAAGTCTAATCAAGCCCTGTATAATTTTGAAGAAGTGATTCATGTTTGTGTTGTAAAGGCAAGGCACTCAGGTCATATACAGCTTTACCATGTGTTATTATACATTCCACATTAACATAAAGCAGAGAAATGTATAGTGCAAAGGATTGCAAGTGGTTGTATCGTTATGGAAAGAGATTGATAGCTATTTGTTAGAGTTGAAATATATAAATGTATATTGTGAAAAGTATAGTTTGACATGGAATATATATCAAATATATGCCAAGGGTTTTGAGTTTGAGTGAGGCATGTAAAATCTGAAAGAAATTTGTACCCTGTGATGTAAGTATGCTGATATGAGTGTTAAAAAAAGAAAAAAATGTTATTTCAAGAGTTTTTAGCGTCATGGTACATATATGATTTACCTGAGAAATGCATTGTTTGTTCCAATTCTTCGGAAGTACATTTAGATAATTATATTCTGGTGTATTCATTGATTCATTTTTTTTAAATATAGAATTTGTATCCAGGTACACCCTGTAAGATTTGATTCCATACCTATATGTGAGGGATAATATTTGTAAAAAAGCAAGTGCATTTTTCATACAGTAGTAGTAGTAGTAGTAGTAGTAGTAGTAGTAGTAGTAGTAGTAGCAGCAGTAGTAGCAGTCAGATTTTTTGTTGTGCAAACATGTAGGTACATTTATAGTGACTGCTTTAAATTCCAACCTTTTTAAAATTCAGATTACTGGTCTAATCCCCCTATTTTTCGAGGGGTGGGGGAGGGGGGTAGGGGGAAGGGGAGGGTAGGGATAATACTTGTCGATGAATTTATTACTTTATAGATAATTGGTTAGTTTTGTATCTTGGGTCCATTTAAAAAATACTATTTGACTTTGTTAGTGGAAAAGGTCACGGTTATATTAATAGATAAGCAGGTATTTATTGATGTTTCAGTTGGGATATTATTGTGCGAGAGTTATTGGATGTTTGTTAACCCAGGTGCAACCGTAGAGAATAGTCGATACCAGTCGTCAGTTCAGAACCTGATGGGTGTTAAATGTCTGTAAGAGGTGTTAAGATCGACCAGCTCCGTGATTTGATCTGCCGTGATCGTTAATATTTGATCTGCAATTGAGGTCTGAGAAGTTGTCAAATTTTGCAGTTGATAATGAGACAAGAGTGTGTGTGTGCGCTTGCTTGCCTGCAGATTGTGACATTTAGAACATGCAGACCTTTCATCTTTAGGTCAGCTGACATACATGTACACGTAGGTGATAAATGTTAATTAAATCACCATATACACAATGCCTTGAGCTACAGAAATGTGCACGCATAACTTTTGGCTATGAGGTATACTGTTTCTAAGGTTCAGTTCAAAGACTAAATACAAGGACCAATGCCTTTGCAAGATCCACAAGAGCCCATTGGTATGGGCAGTCCTCGGAAGTAAAAGATTCCAGGTTCAAAACCCAGTCACAGCACACGTACATGCCATTGATCTTCATTTAGTCCGTAGGATAGGACTTGAAGCCAAAGTGGATTTTTGTGTTTAGCTGAAATACATGTACGCTAGCTAGACTCAGCTAGGTACAAGCATTTTCTGTATCTTTGCATAAACATGTAGCACCCTTCTAGTTCTAACTTGATGATCTGTGAAAGCAAGATGGTTGTAACCCCACTAGTCAGCTGGTTTTTATGGAGTGGATAATGTCAGAATTATGAAGTATGTTTGTGTTTTATTTGATGGAGTATATATTTCATGTGATACGAGATGTGTTGAATAGACCCCTTTCACACAGTGAAATGTATGTAAATGTAAGTTTCTCTAACAACAATGTGTAGAATATGTGTCCTACTTGTGTCAAGGCAGAAATATTTAGCTCCAAAAATAAATCCATGTACCCCATTAATCAGTTTGTATTAGGTTGGATCAAGTTTGAGTACGGTAATATTTAGTGTTGAGGCATTTGTTTATTTGCCTCGTGGATGTCCCATTTTAATGTTTTCCCCCCGCATCTTAGGAAATGTTTGACTAAAATGCATCACTTTAAAGAAGATATATTTAGAAGATTGAAGAATTGTGGGTTGTAATTAATTCTAACAGCAAAAGGATCACAAGTAATCAATGAATGATAATCAGTTAATGATAATCAGTTGGGCTGAATGAGCTCTATATGGTTACAATATAGGAATACGATACTGTTATTGCCCTCAATTTTTCATCCTGGCTAAAATGTTCTGTAAGATTAGATGAGTAAGCAGAATTACAAACCGTATATCAGCAGTATGACCATGTAGCTTCATGTTATGACAGTTGAGTTGCAATATGGAAGGCGAGAATCCCAAACTAAATATTTCTTTGGTTAAACCAAAAATGTATCATTTGTAAAATTAGCAGATTAATGAATCGTCATGTATTTTGTTTGATGATATAACATGCAGGAGAGTCAAGGTTTAAAATCATACACACTGTACATTGTACATTGTCATTAAAGTGTACCAGTTATCTGAAAGAATAATTTGTGTACCGTTAGAAAGTATGAAATTAACTTCAAAGAACTTTATCTAGCATTCTATAGGTCAACAGTTACGGAATATGAAGGAAATAAAGGATAACATGAAGGTGCGTGTGCGCAACCGAACTCCCGAGTTTGGTTCCGTGCGAGCCCATATCTTGGTGAGCACATATGGGTGCGTCGAGTGGTCTACTCTACTCACGAGTTGCTTTTATGCATGTAGAGAGTGTAATCAAACTTGCAGTAGCTCTTTATAGAAGTAATACCGGTATTTGAAGTCCATATTTTAAATATAGTGTAATAATATGGACCCTCTAAAATACAGAGCAAAATATGTTTTGGTGATGGGTACCCCTTTAAAGTAGAACGTTAATGATTTTAAATATTGGCTTAATACTTATTATTGCATAGATGGCATAAATTAAACAAGGTTATCCAAATTCAACGCTTGGAAACATTTGAAGTAATGATTATTATCAATTATAAAACGGTAAAATACAGCCCCCGATATAGCAGCTGAAGAGCTCCTCGAACGCTGCTGAGATATGTGACGACACACCCTGGACCAGTCCTGTCTAAGCAGACGATGTCCCATAACATCTTACACATTTTTCAGAGCCTATTTTGTCATCTCCTCTTCACTTATTTCTCTTCCTTCACTAGCGTCAGTCTTAATGTTAGTCTGTTGCCTCACTCTTAACTTCGTGTATGGTATTATTTTGAAGAAAAATGCAGCGTTAAAAAAATAAAGGAATCAGTCACTTGTAAACAAAATAAGACGCCATTGTATTTTCAGCTGCTTGCACCGGGGCATGTTCGGCGTTTCAAGAGGGAACGAATACCATCCTGCTATTATTCGGAGGGCTTTTCAATTTGAAAGTGGGGTTTATTTCATTGATCATTGACCCTTCTCCTATGTATTTACAATCAAACGGTTTTAGCTATCAGAATCAGTTTCACTTTCCCTTTATAATGGTGTGAAATAAGGTCATGTTTAAATACACCAAACTCTTTATAATTTGATAAATAATTGCATTGCAATTACGTTCATTTATTATAGGACGTCGTCTGCTTAAGCAGGATCGATCCCGAGTGTGACGACATCAAAACATCGCTATATTTCTGGCGAATCCTCGGATATTCCAGATGCTGAGAAGAGCTTTTATTTGTGTTGTTTTTATAATCACCAGATACGCAGTTGACATAAAACTTATACGATTGCCATCTGTAAGCTTCCCAGTTTCTAGTGATACATTAATTGCCATATTTGTGATTTTCTTTGAATATCTACTTTAAGTTGAACTGAGCTTATTTCTTGATAAGTTTAGGACACAAATGAAATTCCTTGCATTTTTAAAAATATACAGTCATACATGTAGCTCTGTCATTTTATTTCCCATTCCTTTCCTCCTTGTTCTCTCTATCTTAACATTGGAAATCTTTCATTATAAAATTATAAGAAACATAATTCTGGAGGATTAACAAAATGAAAAGCATTTCTTTCAATGAATTATACTTGCTTTCATCTTAGGAGCTGATGTTTCCAAGTGTTTCAACTTCTTTGCCTCTTGTAAATATTTATGACTAGAAATTGTGCAAACTTTAATACAACTTTGTATCCTCCTTGTGATGCTAAGAATACATATCTTGTAATACTTAAAATATCAGTCCTGCATGAATTTTGCATGCATAAATTCATTTTACCTCCCTGCAGCATAGTACATGTTTTTCTCTATCATGGTTTGTTCCGATTCATTTTGTGATATTGTTTTTATTGCACATGATTGACTTTGTATTTTTGGTGAATTTTCCCTATCCAGAGCAATAAATATTTAGTAAACAAGAGTGGGATATTTGAATAAATGGTTTTGTTTTATGAAATAAACAAAATTTGTTTTGTTTTGTGTGTTTTACTACATTTGTGCTTCTCCTTTAAAATGGAAATTGTAATTTGAGGTAGCTTTTGACAGCTTTATTAGCTATTTGATGAAGAGTATGTATACATGTACAAATAGTTTTGAGTATCACTTTTGTGTTATGCAGCCACAATTAAGTAGTTAAAACCAATGTGTTGTTTTTATGACTACAAGTACAAATATCTGAAAAAGATATGACAGACAGTTTCTAATGATATACATGTAATAGTTCATAAATAGCAAGATTTATGTGTACCCATTGTGCACTTAAATAGCTGTAAAAATTCTTTCTTTGTGAATTATGTGAAATACATGTAGAACACAAATCGTTGCTGTTTTCATGAAGTGACGGATGAGCGCGCAACTAATTCTAAAAGAAAGTTAGTTATGAATAAATCACTTTCAAAGTTTCAAAGCATAATTTCAACCTCTTTTAATGTGTGAAGGGTGAATAAATTTTATATCCTAGGATAGATCATATTTCCAAGTTTAGTTCTATCTTTAATTATTTGCATAATTTTTTATATTTTTGGGGAAAATGAGCTGTAAACATAACCGTCATTTCGTAAAGGATGCGCTTTGATTTGCTTTCACGAAGTGACGGATCTCAGCCGCGCGCGTGTAAAACATATGGGACTTGATCACCGCGCATTTAACCATCATTTCGTGAAATACAAATCAATTCAAGGACGTGCTCTTTTTTTAACGAAATGCACACAAGCTCTTTAAGTTTGTTTTTATTAAAGCTATCACTTAGCTTCAAAACAACTTTTATTACAAAGCAGACGTTGAAACCTTCAGTAAAATTTACTAATTGAATACATGTACATCATTGGGCCCAAGAAATAAAACAAATATTCTCAATACACATCCGTAGAGAAATGTTAACACATTGGGGGGAATGCACCTTTCTGGCAAAACCCAAACTGGTATACATTAAAGTACACAAAAGAAAATGGTGCACAAATTTGTTTTGTGTGCCCCCCCCCCCTTTCCCCAGCAAAATGTTATTACATCCCCCTAATACTAGAAATGCTCCTGAAAATGTGAGAACCTATTCATTTCCTTTGTCAGACAATGACAAATATTTTGGACTTACATTATTGAGGAGTTCGAATTTATCCAATTTGATAACACTTAAGGGGAAAGGCATAACGATCCATGAAGGAATTCAAATTCATTGTATTCAGTGGCATATTTCAATACAATTTACAATGAACAAGATGTCCACAAATACTGGATACCACAAACACAATATAAATTGAGGCTTCTGTGGCGAGTACTGTCTTTGAATTGTTTTTACAGGGTATATTCATAATTACAATCTGCTCAGGGCTATATTATACTTAATCCAAGAAATTTCATTCAAATACCAATACATGCAATTACATACACATAGATATGCATTACCCCTTACAATTTAAACGATTCTATCGGCCCATTGTATACAGCTTCAAAGGAGAAATACACATCCAACATCCATATACATGTATGTCAATTGTTGCTTTGTTGGGTAAGCCTTGGGATAGCCCTCTTGACATCATTACCAACCTGCATACAATCTGCTTCCCCAAGAAATCTTTTTCCAAATTTAGAAGGAAAGTTTTGCCTGTCAATCTGATTGACAGAATGGCACTATGTTCATTGGGATGGAAATACATGGAGTTTATGCAAGTACTGAAATGTTTTTAATCACCAACAGCATGTGGTACATGTATGTCCACAGAATATGGATGACTTCGATTCAACTACAATCAACCTTCAAACTGAGCAAATTTGGTATTTACCATTAGTCCCAGGGCCCCATAACACAAAGGTTTGCAATCAGTTGCAAAATGGCAATGGCCAATCATGATCATCGTTGCGTGCACGTACTGTTCAAACGGTCGACCGCTAACCAATCAAAATTGTTGTTTCAAATTTGCAATTGTTTGCAAACCTTTGTGTCACAGGGCCCAGGTTTGCTTTATAATGCTCATGAATAATTGATTATGGTAAAACATAACTATCATTCAATCAATTTATGTGACATCATATACCTGATATTGAAAACTACAAAAGCAATGGAATACACATGACCAATCTAACATTTCCGTAAGCACATGGAGGCCAAATGTGAATCAATCTATTCATTTTTTATAAAGTTATCCAATTGAGCTTCTTCACACTGCCAGAATTGTTTATGGAGGATATTCATACTTATTTTCAGTATTGACTGGAGCTTATCACCGGTAGCGGAACATGAACCATACAAATTGATATACGCATTTCATGGAATGTTCTCAGAATTAGAAAACACATGGATTGCAATGATCGACACACCTCTTTTTTTATCACACAAATTCTGAATAAATTATCAAAAAGTATATACAAAACATCAGCTCAAACAACACACTACAGCTTGCGAAAAAAAAAATTTCCATTTCACCACAAACAAATTGCACAACAATCTATATGTATCTCATGTACATAATGAATATGTAAACATCTATGGCATACGTTTACAATGGAAACCTACCTCTTTCTACATATGCAATGCAATTTTTTTTTCAAGGCTACATATAAATGTAATTTATCTAAAAATGTATGGCAATATTTTAATAATACTGATGTTTGAATAGCTAAATTAACTATATATTACCTATTTCTCAACTTGAAATATTGTCTCAAAAATATATATACAATTGTACAAATAGCGTAAACTTTCTTGAGTTTGGTAAATAGTTATATCAAACAAGAAAAGTCAGCATTAAGTCCTAACAATATAATTCACAAGTAATCTACATACATGTAGATTATGTTAAACACTGAATTTCAACATGTTTAAGCTTTTAAATCTCCTTTCACAAAAAAAAATAATTAAAAAATAAAGAAAAGACATATTCCTACCATGTATTCTTTTAATCAATCTACGTAAACTTTAAAATTATACTACTGAAAGAATCGAAACACAGCGGGCATATTCAACTGGCATTTTTTGTTGAGCACCATTATCTTATATTAGCTCTATTCAACACCACAAATCATTGTGTCTTACGACTCCTTCATACATGCACTATCCATCCATTTTTTTGCTGTAAGCTGTCCATGCCAATTGAAAATAAAAAAATTGACCCGCTAACCGCGCAAAGGGAAGCCCCTGGTCTGATGCCCATTATGTTATGTGACAATAGATTGTAATTAAAATGAAAATAAAAATGTTTTTTTCATCAATAATCATGATTCTTTAAATTTTGTACAAAAAGGAATCAACATTGTAAAAGTAGCATTACATGTACTGTATATTTTCAGAATAGACCGCTTTGGTAATGTATGCAAATTTTATGCATACCTTTCAAACAAAGGTTGTTTTTGACAACCTGAAAGCTTCCAGAGCTTGCCGGACATAGCATCAAATAATGTATATGCAAACTGGATTCCAAGCATTGAGGCTCATTTATAAAAGCAGGTTCATGGAATAGCTCGTCACTAGGTGCTCAGAGAATATATGTGCATAAATTTGTATATATTACAAAAGCGGTCTATTGTATTAGCACTGCATCCCTATAAATAGATATTTAGACTGTTTGATTATGAACATCTCTAAAAGGGGGAGGGGCAGGAATATATAAAATAATGATCATTTTTAATAGTGAAATTGCTTAGTTGCATTTTGTTCTATCTATTTCCAATTTTACTCCATACAGTTCCATTTGTTCCATCTTCAATTGCACGTTACCATTTCAGTTGGATAACTGAACATTAAAAGTTTATGCTGCAAAATATATATGAACTTTTCTTGAAGATCTGAAATACAGTTAATGAAAACCTTTAGTAACTAAATATATCATGGTGATATCTAGTAAAATAGGCGTTTTATGAAATCATCTAAGCCCTGTTTCATAAAACCCATTATCAATAACAAGTTCAAATAACTGTTATAAGCTACTGAAATGCTTGCATCTGATTGGCTGAGAGCGCATTTGTCATAGAAATGAGGCAGTTGTTAGTGATAACAAGTTTTATGAAACAGGGCCTGGCTTGTTGCCAATTTTTATGAGCCGTAAATGTTCTATTCAGGATAAAATGACGAGACATGTCATAAATGTAAAGACACAAAGATGTAGGAGATTATAAAGTGAAACTGAGAAACTAACAAAAGGCACTTCCTTTTTTAAAATCCTGTCTACCATTGACAGTTTTTATAAACTAATGTTGGAGGGGAAAAAAAATAATTTCACATATCCTAATCTGAACACTTCACAAAGAATTATGATGGTATTATTAAAGGTACAAATATGAATGACAGTTGGCAAATTAACATATTGAAAGATAGGACTTGTGTAAAAATAATATCAACCTCAATGAGAGAAAGTGAAGAAAGTGTTCTTAATAAATGCATGAAAAATAAACATGAAAATTAAATGGCATAAAATAAAGAAGTTTTATATGTTCTTTGACACTGAAATATATTAACTTTCAAGGGCGCATCACACAGAGAGAAACAAAGTTTGATACATGATATATTACAACAATGGAGTTGGTGTAGGCATTGTTTCAATTAGTAGAGTATTAAACCAGTTTGAACCAATCTACAGTACATGTGTACATCACACGGAGATAAAACTATAGTTTGATAACATAATATATTACATTGATGTTGTCGGTAACAGTGGCGGAGATGTGTTACGCAATTCTATTCATCAAGGGGAATGACCTATTGTTACATTCCCCCTGATGAAAAGAACTTCCTGCATACTTCCGCCCATAGTCACTCAAGGCATTGTTTACACCAGTTCAATAACTAATCTTCGTGCAGAATCTTCACAAGTTTACATACTCTGCCTCTACAACTCAAAACATGAAAAGCTACACCCAGTCTTTCTTTTTGTTATTTTGTTTCGACTCTTGACTGTCAGGCAAGAGGACCCCTTTAGATTAACAACACAAAGCTTCAAATTCATTCTATTTCATATTTAACCTTTGACCCCACGCATTGCAGATTTAAGGTGACAGCAAGATCATTGGCAACATCAAAAAAGCACTAGTTCATCTAGTTTGCAAATCTGTGGCACACACCAAGAAAATCAAATTACACACTTTACACAACAAAAGCAGTTGGAGAGGCACTAACTTTTACTAGAAGTACAGAGAGATGTATATGTAAGAGAATCTAATCCTCAACTTTAGCAAGGTTCTGTCTGATGGCACTGTAGGAGTCAGCAGCGATATCTATTTGCGCATGTTATCATTTTTATAGAAATCATAATTTTTGCAGTATATTGTGGAGTAGCAGTTTTCATGGATATACAATTTACATCATTACATCTACTTGCATTTCATGACATATTAGCACTGTAGGTTACAGGTACACTGTATGTTGTGTGGAGTTTGGAAATTGGTGAGAAAATAAATGTAAGTACATTCGGACTGAACAAGAACAATGCCTTTTTGCATTGTTAAAGAGTTATATTCTGTTGAGAAGTGTATTGTCTGTTCCAGGACAAGTGCAGGTTTGGTACAAGCATCTCTGCTAGTATTAGACCCTACAGGTATTAGGTAAAGGATAACACACGAGTAACTGTCCGTTCGTGTGTGAGAATGGGCTTCGGGCTACGCCCTCAGCCCATTCTCACACACGAACGGACAGTTACGAGTTGTGTTATATGATTTAACACCCAGCTCTGACGTCTGTCTATTGTACTTTCACGACATTATTTTCCACGAATGGAGTGATAACATGTGTTTATTAGCAACCACATACTGTATTGTTGGAAAGTCAAGCGTAACAGTGTTATGAACTGCGACAAAAATGATCACATTCCAAACACAGTACACTTGAATTTAATCACTGCTGCATTATACACTTGACCAGCGATTAACAATAACACGCCATTCGTACAAAATAATTAAATAATACCAATAAATCAAATGTGAATGGGTTGCATGTATCACGGATCAACTGTTTCATTCATTCTCTCATTGGTCAGCGATCAGTTACGTTGTCAAAATTTGAATCAAGATGTTCAGCAGCGACAGTGAAAGCGAACTGTTCCAAACGCAAAATACATTCAGGGACTCTGAAATCGATGTTAGTTCAGATGCAATCGTTGAAGATATCTTAAATATGGAGGAGTCAAAGCCATCAAAATCAGGTTCCTTTCAACATATACAACATGACGCTGAAATGAGACATAGGTATGTGTTACTTTCATTTATTTTTTATTATGCTCCATTTGATCCTGTAAACAGACCCCGAAACCGCTAGACAAGAATAAGTTGTACCACATTAATGACTCCTTTAACAGACCTTTTCACAAATGGATTCAAATTTATGGATATTTCTACCAGAAAACCGAGTGACAATTCACCTGTTCAAAGTCATTGTGTTTCTTTTATTTTTCCACTTTGCATACATTAGTTGTTGCTATATCTGGCAAGCTTTGCCCAGACCTCGGGCAAGCCATAAAATCTGAATACATTTATGAAATGGTCTATTGGGTCGATAACCAAGTAAGATTAAAGTTTCAACTAACTTGAATTACGATTTGTCAGCCATCTATGATTACAATAGTGATAAAATTGTAGTATTAATTTTTTCAGCTATATGTACTCTCCTTTTCATGCCCAACATTGTTTTCTACGAATGGAGCGATGATATTCATAACACGCCATTCGTACTACTCAGTATAAGAATTGTTGCGAATGGCGTGTTATAGCATCACTCCATTTGCGGAAAACAATAAATGTACTCTCCTTTTTATGCACTACATTGTTTTGTACGAATGGAGCGCTGATAATCATAACAAGCCGTTCGTACTCTTCGCTACAACAATTGTTGCGAAAGGCGTGTTATTACCGATATCACTCCATTCGTTGAAAATAATGTCGTGAAAGTACAATAGACAGATGTCAGAGCTGGGTGTTAAAGAAACAATGCTTTTTATGAAGGATTATTCATAGGATTGCTTGATTAGCATTGTATGCAGTGTATAGAGTGCAGGAAAGCAAAAATATGCAGTTACAGCAAGAAATATTTGGACAGAGAGAGAAGTGCTCCATCTACCAAGGTCCAAGTCAAGAGTTTCTTGTCTTCTACAAACAGTGCTGCAGCTCCAAGACCCCCCAAGAATGAAGTCCTTGTCATGAAATATGCAACAGAGTTCCATGCTAATGTCGTAACTTTAAAGGTGTTCAACCAAGCAGGGAAGTTTGCTTGCTACAAGATTAAATTCAAAGAGGAAATGTTGGAGAAGTGTAAAAAGGCAGTTTCTGCTTACAATAAGATGTAAATACACGTTCTGTGCTACATCTGAAAACTGCAATTCAGTCCCTTGACTTGTCATGAATATTACTGTTTTTGAAAGCCTACAACTCATCTGACACATTCAGGACTTGAGGCAACTTTTTCAATTCAATTTTTCAAAATTTTGTGGAAGGACTAGAGCAATGCATACACTTTACATTTGTGCCATGTTGGAGTTGTATTTTAATTGTTTTAAAATCTATCTTTTAACCAGGTTTTTTCTATGACAATGGTGCTGATAGATGTGAACCTGGAAATTGTCCACCACAGAGTATGGGTTGTATCTGGGACACCCGTCAGTTGGAGAACACTTTTAAGCTAGTCAATATGTCACATCTCAGTTAGGGCAGAAGTACGTTTTCTCTGGGGGTAAATCTTCGTCACGAGATGCGAGTTCCAACTGCCTGTTAAACCGTTCTCACATGAGAGGAACTCCATCTCGATCTCGAGTCTCATTGATGCTTTCAACCAAAGGGAGGCTCTGAGGGACTCTGACTGGGGACGGCGCTATTGGCGGAGGCTTTGAGGGGCCGAGTCGGCGTGACATCCAGCAGAGGGCAGACGATATAGGCCTACACATCAAAGATGGATCGTCATTTATTTTAATGAGTTTATTTATGTGATCAATTCACCATAGTATATGATTTATATTTCTACACGTGTCACTTAAAGACAGAAAATCAAAAGAACAGGGAACTTGAATAATTAAAGTTGAAATATAATTTTACATTTGTCTCAATCTCATTTATTGAGTCTATTTTGTAGCAGTAAAAAAAAAAACAAGCTCAAGAGGTTATTTCTTGACATCCAGGCACCTTCTTCCACCTTGGCCTCAGCAGCTGACAAGTGACGTCCCTCATTTGCCTCCGTAAGAAGCACTTCTCCAAGTTCAGGCTCTCCAACTGATGGGTGTCCTAAATATCGAAAACAAGCTGCTGAAAACTGCTTATCCAATGGGTGTCCTAATGGAAAACATTACAGTACCAGGTATTCCTTTTCAAACCTATAAACACAATACCGTCTAGACAGAGGACTGTTAGAAATACTTCTGTCATTCAAACTAAATGGCTTGCACAAGCTTCAACTGACATACAATGGCAATAGCCTTAATGCTATGCATAAATGAATTTAATTTGCAATTAATTAACCTACATGTCACGATCTCGTGACTTTCTATTTTATACCTTGTCTGGTAGATTACAAAAAGAATAAAAATACATTTCCTTCCTGACACTGGAGGAGGATGCAGCATCAAAAAAAAAAAAAAACAAATATGGAGCTACTACCAGGAGAGGACATGGACAACAAATTGCTGGTGCTAAAGGGGGCAAAATTTGCTTGCTCGTTATATCAGGAATGATTACCATTCTTTTTCTTTGCTTTAGAGGCACGAGATTTAGCTTGTTATAGCCGACCTCGCTATAAAGGTTTGTGCCACCATGGAATTACACGCAAATAAATTTGGGACTGTGACAATATTCTCGTTATAGCCGTTACATGTACATGTATGTCGAGTTTCCCCTGTATATCATTTTATTGAACAATCTCCATACACAATGTCTACTGATTTCAATCTCTTTGGGGGATTCCCGGCTGTACAGTTTCCACCACAAGATACGCCCCTAATGGACGAAGCCACTCACTGATTTCAAATGCGGGGTCAGTGGTCACAACTTCGGACTTAAGTGCAGTTGTGGGGCAGTCGGGGGTAGCCAACTCATTTGACCCACCGCCCCTCCCAAGTGAAAAGAAGCTGCCGAAACGTAGGAAACCAGCACGGGAGATAGAAAATGAGACGGACAACAAAATATTGGAAGCGATATCCAGTATGGAAGCTTGACTGTCTCTGCAAATTACGGAACTGAGGGCCGATGTCAAGGAGATGCAGACCAGCTTGATTAACCTCACCGAGATAGTAGAGGGGAGGGAGGATAACTCAAGGACATATGCTGAACACATACAATCTAATTTTAAAGAAGGGCAAACAAAAGAAGAAGATACATCAGGCATCATCGCTTCTAAATGATGTTTTGACTGCCACTATACGCAACTCTGGCAGGGCTATTTCCAGCCCAGTTGTTTACAGAAAAGATATCAGTCGAACTTGCCGAGTACAGTTCTTTAATGGGAAAGGTTATCTTAATCTGTGTACAATGTTTAATAAGCAGAAGTAATTCTTTTACAAGATTTTTTCATGCTTCATAGTAAAGAAGGGCTAGCTTGGAGAGTATATAAAGGGTAGAACTTTAAGGAAAGAGCAGAGAGAGGCTTCTAGAGAAGCGAGCCACACCAAAAATAAGCAGGGACTGGGAAGCCAGGCATCACGACTAGATAACAATTACTCGACACCTTTAGATGCTCAGTATTAGAGTTTGTTATGTCATATATGCACTGATATGAGTATAAAGACACTGATATAAAAAGATGGATGTATCAGTCAATATACAACAATAAAAATGAAGCTCTAGCTTCAGTATAGTTCGATCTTAAATTTTGCTCTCAGTATCCTCATTGTGGAGTAATATAAAGTGACGTTGTACATGTATGTAGCGCTAGTGAAGCTTAAGTTAGAGTGTGAACACCCCGAGAGGCACTTGAACTTGAAGAAATCGCCAGTTTGAAGGGTATATGAGTCCTTAGGGATAGTAGACCGACAAACTAATGGAATTTAGATAGCTTTAAGGGTTTAGGGACCGAGAGGAAGAAAAGAGTATCTCGAGAACAGTGGTAAGATTTAATCCAGTGTACCCACGCTGAATGGTATAAGGCCTGCCCCTTCATTTCACCAATCAGAAGGTTAAACGAATTGTGGAATACTGTTAAAGTGATATTTCTATGGTTTTGATTGTAAACTATTGACCAATTGAGAAAGATTTTGCCCTGTCCATCAGAATATCGACAGCGGATGTGGATCAGGTGACCAAAAATTATTATGGGATGGGAAAATGAGAAAGATAATAAATCTTTTGGACTCGAGATGAGAGCTAGGCAGCTTAGCTATTTTGTAATTCCGAACAAAACTCCTCAATCCTTCTTTCCCTCTCACATTTGCATCGCTCGTCCCCGAGCATTTGCCACCCCTTCCTCTTTCCCCCTCCATTTAATTTCAGTAATTTCTGGACATGTGAAGATCCCGCTACAATAAAGTTATATCCCTGGAAAGTGGAGAGTTTTCAGAGAAATCTCTTTTCTTCGAGCTGTGTTGGGAAAGTCAACAAAACAACTGAATTGCTGAATTTTAGCTTGTTCGACATTCATTTCTGAGACATGAATTAATTGAGTCTTTTGTAACTACGATGCCTCAATGAGACTGAGTTAATGCCAGTAAGCAGCTGACAGCCAGAGAAATTGTGAAGTTCTAATTGCACTCAGGAATGATCTGCAGTGAGAGGTGACATGATTGAAAATTGAAAGGAGAACAGTCGACAAGTTGAAACAAGGATCAGGCGACAGACTGCACACAAAGAAAAGCAACCTTGAGTAATAGCACCAGCTTGCGAGAGGATCAGAAGTCTGCAGTAGGCGCCTCAACTTCCGAGTGACGATACGTCGAAGGACAGGAGAAGAGCAAGAAAGAGCTAAGTCAAATTGAATCCCAATAAAAAGGCCTTCTTTTGAGAACTTTTAAGAACTCTAATCTCATAGAAACACTTTAAAAGCAAGAACATTTACAAGCTCGAACGAACTGAAATAATCCTTTTTGTCCATCCCCCTCCTTTCCTTTTACCCACTAACTCGTACTGTAAGGTGGAGTAAGAATTAGGTTCATGATATTAATGACGTGAAAAGTGTACTCTTCATTAACGAGACAATTAACTGAAGTGTTGACGGAAGCGAGAAGTGTAAACAAGGTTTTCCACAAATAAAAAGCAATCAATAAGAAATGTAAACTGAATTGTCTAAACAAGCAATCAATAAGAAATGTAAACTGAACTGTCCAAACTTGTAATAATTAAGGTGGTCCAATTTATGTAACAACTAACATCCCCCATCTTGCCACCTCTGTAGCGGTGATGCGGAGCCTGTACGCCGAACCGAGCTGACCGACCTTACCAAAAACGTGCAGTGCGCACATTCAAAGAAGCTATGAAGCGTGCCGACAGTGGATCTATCGAAACGAAAGTTGCACGGTTTCTGTTTCGATACTGAAACACTCCGCACACAACTGGTCGATCTCCCACAGAATTATTTCTTGGACGGAGGGTGAAAACAGATCTCGACAATTTGCGACCCGATATCGCTTCCCGCGTCGACAATCACCAGGAACAGCAGAAGTTAAATCACGACCAGCACGCCAAGCACCGTTCATTTCACTTAGGGGAGGGAGTGTTTGTAAAAAACTTTGCGAACGACAACAATCCGAAATGGTTACGTGGAACAATAGTAGGAAAATCGGGACCGATATCGTTCGAAATCGAACTCGACGACGGCCGTATCTGCAAACGACACACTGATCACATTCGAAACCGCGAAAGTGCGACCCAGATTTCCATTAGCCGTCACAACGACATCGATAATGACATCGAGGATAGTAACCCAGCTGCTACTTATGATGAAGGTCCCCCGGATCTTCCCTTGCCTACACGTGCTACAGAAAAACCTGGCGACCCCGAGCAACCGACTTCAACTCCAGAACGGAAAAGTTACCCGACTCGAGATCGACACCCCCCTGAACACTATGGTCTTACTTATGAACATTAAAAATTGTTCGCGAAGGAAATTTAATCAACTCAACCTTCATGTATTTGAAGATGCATGATTTACACACCATGTATTTGGACTCTTAAAAAAAAAATAGAGGAGAATTTTAGATTTGCTTTTGGATACGAAACAACAAAGGACTGTTATGAGAAAACAAATAATGTGAACTCTACACACATTTAAACTCGGTGAACTCAAGTTTATTACAAGTTTGGAAATATAAATGTCTTATCTCTGTGTATTACTTCAGACATTTTCTGTAGCAGCATGCATGTACAGTTGTTCATTTTTTGTTTATATGTACAGTTGTTCAGTTTTGTTTATCATTCATTACAAGTAGTTGAATCTTATTTTAAAAATCTTTTGTTAGATTTATTGTCTATAATTAGGGTAAGCATTCTTTAGAAAGGGAGGAATGTAGTATATTGAAAGTGCATTATCATATACACATTATTTGTATCATATCACCTATTGCTCTACACTGTCTTACTTTCTATTTCTTGGTATCTTCCTCTCTGTCATACTTCATTCTCAGTTGTTTACTATTCTGTATCTAAGTCACTAAATGATGTATATTGTTCATATTTGTAATGACAGCTTTTTCTGGTCTTGTATATGACACCCCATTATGAGAATCCATTAGACTTGACCCAAAGGTCATATGTCACTATTATGACCCACTCTACAGTGATAATGACCAGCCGATTGTCAGGCCAAGGAGTAACTCCTTGGTCAGGTTGTGTATATAAAGTTAATAAATAGACACTTGTATTTCAGACCTCAACTAGACAAGTCGCACATCTCCTCTGTTCTAGTCTTCTTATATTCTTATGTACTAAGTTGATACTTTACAAATACCTAGAAACTGAGGGGTTTCTATACCAAACTCAGAAAGCCAGTATTATCTTTCTGAACAAATGAAATCAAGTACATATGTACCAGGTAAATACCATGTTATACATTAAGACAGAATTGTTGGCACTTTCACCAAGTGGACATAATACATGTACCAGCCACTGATTGAGTTACTTACACATTATCTGCAATCCACTTAAAAATGAAAAGAGGTCTGAAAGAGAACCATTCCATTTGCTGGAAGATTCCCCCAGGCAGTGGGTGCCATTGATGGTTCCCACATACCAATAAAGGCCCTCGGAAGAAACCCCAAAGACTACCGGGTACTTCAACAGAAAAGGTTTCTGTTCAGTCACAATACAGGGAGTTGTTGACAGATTTGGCAGTTTCATAGATGTCAATGTGGGCTGGCCAGGCAGTGTGCATGACGCACACGTTTCACAAATTCTGCGATGTATCGTAAATTGATGAATGGTAGTCCTGAACAACTCTTACAAATCTGCGGCTGTAATGTTGCACTTCACTTGCTAGGAGATCCAGTGTACCCGCTTCTCCCAAACCTTATAAAACCCTTCAGTGACAGAGGCAGGCATACCAACGAACAAGATACATTTACTAACCAAACAAAAGCCACCGTGGCCCAGACATTTTGGAAAACGCTACATCGTCCACGATGGAATCCCCTAGCGTATCCATAGTGATCAGGGGCGATGCTTTGAATCTGCAGTCATGCAAGAGTTGTGCAAGCTCCTTGGGATGGCCAAGAGTAGGTCATCACCCTACCATCCACAAGGGAGTGGTATGACTGAGCGCTTTAACATCACCCTTCAACATGCTAGGTAATCTCCAGCCATCACTTAAGAAGGGTAACTAGAAGGATCATTTGCAGGAAGATTCCCACAGGCAGTGGGTGTCATTGATGGTTTCCACATACAAATAAAGGCCCCGGCAAGAACTCCCTAAGACTACTTCAACAGAAAAAGGTTTCTATTGAGTCAATTTGCAGGGAGATGATGACAGCTTTGGCAGTCTTATAGATGGCCAGGTAGTGTGGATGATGCACAAGTTTTTACAAATTCTGCTATTTATCGTAAATTGATGAATGGTAGCCTCGAACAACTCTTACAAATCGATGTTCGTGAGAGAGCCTCGTATCCCTGCAGATCTCATTCTAGGCAGGAATGACACCAATGATGACAGTGTCAAAGAAGAGAGCATGTAGCCAGGCTCCGTGCTGCTCTACAGGAAGCACATCAACAGGCCAATCACAATGCTGAGGAGGCTAGAAGAAAACAGAAAAGGGCAAACATGACGAATGGGCAAGAGAGGTTACTTTTTCCGAGGGAGACATGGTTCTGGGAGCCGACAAAACACTCCGTGGTCGTTAAAAGATCACTGATAGAAGGGAGGAATCTCCATACAGAGTAGTTCGCAAAATCCCTGGATCTCCAGTCTATGTAGTGAGCCATTGATATAAAGAGTCAATATATAACAATAAAAATGAAGCTTTAGAGCTTCAATGTAGTTTCATCTTAAATTATTGTTGGGGATCAGAATTTTGACCTCCTGAGATGTAATCATACAATGTATAAATATTCTTTAGTTTAGTTGAGGCAGTTGTGGAATACATTCCAAGCTGACTGACTTGTTTTTGTAAAGGTGAAACATTTCTTGAATGTTGCTTGGTATGGGAGCAAGCTACATCAGGTACATGTAATATCCTTCCTCCTTAAAAAGTAGTCCTGTAGTTCACCATATATTGTATTTGAAGAAAGAATTTGTATGTATTGTTTGTTGAATACATACAGTCATGCCAGTTACGTTGCTGTTAATTCAGTGAAGTTAGAAGAATGATGAGAATATATGATGCGGCAGGCTGAAGACTGGGATAGGTACTTGTCATAGTTACATTGGTAGGGAAAGTGATTTTGTCACTTTGCATGCGTGCAGGTGCGACTCGGAAAGTTTGGTCCGGTTTGGTTGTGAATCAACAAGTTTTGATGTTCTCTTCACCAATGCTAAGTTCTACATTTGGCTGCTATCATGCTCAAGTGGCCCTGCTGGCCACCTTGAAAAAATAAAGTTAAAGGGATCGACAAGTCGCAATCTATGGGGGCTTTTACAGTTGGCTGCTCCTTTCTCTGGATCAAAGGTCAAAGCGACTTCAATTTATCGTGCGCAGCGAATAAAAGTTCGCACAGTGACCCAAATTTGAGTAAACAAGATCGCCCGTTCTTTATTCCAGTATTTGAATCTCATTGGTCGGTTGCGTATGGAGGGATTCGAGTTAACGATCGCGCGAGGAATCCTGCAATAACATTCATTCGGTAGCGCACGATTGGACCTGATTGTATCCGAATTTGCCCGAGTCAGGCCAACTGGTCAGGCCCATGGATTACGACTTGCCACTCCCTTTAAGGGCAAACCATGACAAATACACCTGTTAAAGGTGAAAGAAAAGACAGGAAAAAATGTAATTGTGTGGTATGATCATTAAAACATGTGTGAATTTTAAAAGTTTATTTTAGGAAAGACATCCTACGCGGCCTCAACAATTAACATTTGAATACCCAACAGTAAAAGTTAGTGCCTCTCTAATCTGACAAAGATAAACCAAGTAAACAATAAAAATCTAAATAAATGTAAACAAATATTTACATATATCAGCAATACATCTTGAATACTCTTCATGAATATATGTGATAAAATACTTTCCAGATCTAAGACATGTTCACCTTCACATACATGTCGCAATCCTCCAACATTCAGCAATACACTAGATGGTTCATTTGAGATGATGTTTAAAAAAAACTTTCAATGAACATTCATGCTTAGATGAATCACAATGGGCAATGAAAATACCTGATGCAAAAATTCCCACATCATACACTTACTATAATTGGTTCTACACCATCATGAATACATGTTTGCTGATTTATTTTTTGGCATTTTGTTGTTGTTGTTGCAGAATGAATATTTTGGTTCCTGAATACATCACTAAAATAAAAGCCCCCCCCCCCCAAAATATCTTGTCTTGATTTTAAATGTAACCTAACATTCATGATCTTAGCATACTTGCTTGATGCTAAAGATGCTATTCCAGACTAGCAGTAATGCTTGCTCGCCTGAGAGGATCCATTAAGATGCGGTAGAATAAAAGAGCAGCATTATCGTATGACAAGTTGGTAGTTTGAATATAGTGAGGATCATCCTCCGATTTGTGCAGATTCACCAGAGATGCATCCTTGAGAACCCACATTGGAAGTGTAATACTACATCCCCAATTACTGGGGATAGTTGGAATACTGTCATCTCATGAATGCCCATCCATGAGATGAAGATAGCCACATTTAGAAATACCTGTCTCAACTTTATTTGAGAACTCCAGTCATGAAGAAGTTGTCATCTTGTGTATGCTCACAGAAGACACAGAGTTGCAACCTTCAGAACCAGACCGACCAAAGTCCAGGGCAGTATCCGATCACACAGCAGTTTGGTTACTATGGCAACGACTTCGTCACTGACCATGAGTGATTCAACCTTGATAACCCTATGTCTGAACTCTATGAAAGAATCCCAACCACTAGGCAGTTGGAATACAAATGTCAGAGGTGACAAGGTCAGGGGTCACATCAGGGCAACAGCCTCAAGGTTATCTTTGACGATTGTATTAGTTACCACCTGAAAGACCACCTCCATGTTGTTGGTATCCGTTGCCGTGGTGAAGTGGGGATAGCCTCTGGGGTTGCACTAGGTAGTTGGAGAGCAAAGGTCAGAGGGCACAAGGTCAGGGGTCACATAAGGGCAGCAGCCTCAATGTTATCTTTGACGATTGTATTGGTTACCACCTGAAAGACTACCTCCATGTTGTTGGTATCCGTTGCCGTGGTGAAGTGGGGATACACCTCCTTCTTGGGGTTGCACTAGGTAGTTGGAGAGCAAAGGTCAGAGGGCACAAGGTCAGGGGTCACATAAGGGCAGCAGCCTCAATGTTATCTTTGACGATTGTATTGGTTACCACCTGAAAGACTACCTCCATGTTGTTGGTATCCGTTGCCGTGGTGAAGTGGGGATACACCTCCTTCTTGGGGTTGCGGTTGCATTGTTGGAAGCGTCTCTGGATGTACTTGGCTGCAGCATCGATGTCATAGTCTGGACCTATTAGACGGAAATCATAAAGAAACTAGAAATATCACTGAAGATGAGGATTAATACCCCCGCCCCGTGACAACAGCCTTTCTTGACTTTTGGTCGAAAACTGAGGAAGTAGTTCGATCCGCAAGATTTTTCCCTGATTTACTGCCATAGATATGCCGTTTCCATGGCAACGCAGCTTCCGACATATCAAAAAAATATGTTGTACACATCTTCCCAGTAAGACCAATGTGTGTACCAAATTTCATGACTTTCGGTCAAAAACTGAGGAAGTAGTTCGATCCGCAAGGTGTTTCCTTGATTTTCTGCCATAAATATGCCGTTACCATGGCAAGGCAGATTCCGACTCATCTGAAAAATATGTCTTGCACATCTTCCCAGTAAGACCAATGTGTGTACCAAATTTCATGACTTTCGGTCAAAAACTGAGGAAGTAGTTCGATCCGCAAGGTGTTTCCTTGATTTCCTGCCATAAATATGCCGTTACCATGGCAACGCAGATTCCGACTCATCTGAAAAATATGTCTTGCACATCTTCCCAGTAAGACCAATGTGTGTACCAAATTTCATGACTTTCGGTCAAAAACTGAGGAAGTAGTTCGATCCGCAAGGTGTTTCCTTGATTTTCTGCCATAAATATACCGTTACCATGGCAACGCAGATTCCGACTCATCCGAAAAATATGTCTTGCACATCTTCCCACCAAGACCAATGTGTGTACTAAATTTCATGAGCTTTGGTCGAAAACTGAGAAAGTAGTTTGATCCGCAAGATTTGCAACAGAGCGACCGCCCGCCCGACCGACCGACCGCCCAACCGTTGACCGATGTATATACCCCCTTCAAACTTTGTTTGGCGGGGGTATAATGAAGGTAGCTATTAACAATAAATTCTTTAGAGATATTATTCCTTCCTACTTTTAACCTGTCAGATACCATTTGAGTTTCATATAACATGTATTTTCAATAGACTACTTGGGCTTAGTATTCACCAGCTTCTAAACATTAGTCATGTATCAAAGTGTATGTGCACAAACCACTTAAATGCTGCTAAATTTGATTTCAACAGCTATCATTTTCAGCTATAAAACTAGAGCCGTCAAATCAATATGCCACTCTCCCGACGTTGTCACTGACAGGGTTGACATAAAAGTATGAGGAAAAATTCTCATTTATGGGCAAGTTGAACTATCATTCAATCCATTGTATTAAATGTGTCATCCGGAGGTGGGGGGGGGGGGGCGTTTCATCAAGTGTCTTGTCTGTGATTTTTATAGACAAATTTGCTCTCAGCCAATCAGATGCAAGGATTTCAGTAGCTTATAACAGTTATTGCAACTTGTCATTGATGACAAAGTTTTATGAAACAGGGCCCTGAAATAACCTAGATTTGTGTTTCCAAGAGATCAACTCAACTATGTGAATGAGCTTGGCAATGGCTGGATAGTTAGTGTTAGGGTGGCGATTGGGTTTTAGGATAGGTTTAGGGTTCAGGGTTGGGTATAGTTGCTATAGTGTGAAGTAAAGTTTTATGAAACAGGGCCCTGGTAAGCTCTTATGAATACTGGCCAAAGTTATTACCTTGAAAGTCTGGAAAGTAGTGTTGCAGCTGCCTGGCGGTGTGGAGGATTTTGAATTGGAACAGATCCACTTTGTTGAGAAAGAGAATCATTGTTGTTTGACGGAAGAAACAGTTATTGCAGATGGATTCAAACAACTTCAGACTCTCCTGCAAACGATTCTACAGTGAATGAAAGAAGAAAAAAAAAATCACAATTAAATTTGTTTTAAATATTACTCGCCCCCAATAACTTACTTCAAACAAATTACTTTAAAATTCACAAATAATTTTGTTCTAAGTATTACTTGTTTCCAATGAATAACTTTAATGTATCATCTGCCTGGGGAAAGAAGGGCCTGAGACTCTGTTGCAAACGATCCTACACAGAACGATAATCCAATTGCCAACCACTCACGACCTTCTACAGATTGCCAAAAACCTGTCTGCATCCTCTGTCTAGGAACAACCAGCCAGAGGTTGTCATTAGTCGGCAACCGGTTGTACACCAAATGTGACAGAGGATTAAGAAAGAAAATGTGTAGGTAATTTTCCTTCAAGAATATGAAGTGCACTCTAACAGAAGAGGCATTTTTTTCTTTTAACACAGTTAGAGATAACCTTCTTGCCCTACACTTTTCAGTATGCTCTTCAAACAGTTTAAGATAAATCTGTGCACAATTCAACCACTTTTTACTGTAAGATATCAGACAGTTCTTTCAAAATACCAGTGAGAATGAGTCTTACCACTTCAGGATCTTCAAATAGAACCATATCATAGCCACTCAGAGCAGCAACAAAGAGCAATGCCTTGACATCGTCAAAGCACTGGATCCACTTCCTTCTCTCTGATCTCTGACCACCGACATCATATAACCTAAGAGAATGAGAAATACTGTAAAAGCCAGAAACTTTTGCAACATAAAACTTTTGCGAATTGTTAATGAAAGCCAAAGTTGCAGCAAGAAACTTTCGCGAATTGCAATAATTATATGTTGTATCAATTATGATTTGATGATTTTGCGGCATGATACTTCATGAAACAGTTTCATGCATGCGAAAATTGCGGGTTTTACAGCACACATTAATCAGAAATACATAATAGCTATAAACATCACTGACCTAAGCCCATTTGCTGCGTCAGGCAGGAAAGCAAATTATGTAAAACAGTTAATGTTGAGACATTCCGATATTTTCACAAAATGAAACCAAGTTTTAAACATATGGTTATTGTATTGTTGTTGGTTTTCTCATCAAAAAGAAACAAAAAAGATGGAGTTTAGTTAAAATACCCTATTAAAAGTGAGGTGAAAAAGTAACTGTTCAGGGCCCCATTTCATAAAACTTGTTATCAATAACAACTGCCTCATTTCTATGATAAATTCACTCTCAGCCAATCAGATTCAAGGATTTCAGTAGCTTATAACAATTATTGTAACTTGTTATTGATAACTGGTTTCATGAAACGGGGCCCTGGAACGCAGGTGATACAGAACTGAACCTCAACCACCCTCATTTAATTATCTTGGGCATCTACAGATAAAGACATTTAAAGTGAATTGTATTTTGTTAACCCTTTCGTGACATCACTCCACATTTTGTGGTTTGGCTCAATAACTTTTGATTCAGAGCCCTAAAATATATACCAGATGCACAAGTAGAAAGAGCAAAAATTTCTGCACACACTGTCCATTTTTGTTGCATGACCATATTGCGTTTGATGCCAGGAATTTCAAAAACGAGAATAAGCTTTAAAATCCTTAAATTGGCAACACATCAAGAGGTTCAAATTCATGTTTTAAAAAATCCAAAATGGCAACTTTTCTAACCATGCATGTGTTTTCAAAGGCATTACATTTTATTAGAATCACGTATTTAAAAAAAATAATATTGTTGCCAATTTGAAGAACAAAATGTGATTAATTTAGCCCTTAAATAATTGCTGTCCTGAAAGGGTTAAAATAACATGAACATACCTGAATACGACCCCTCTGATTTTGAAGTGCGTTTCTAGTATCCCCGTTGTTCTCACGCGAGCTCTCAAGACATCTTGAGTGTCTGGTTTGTACTTCTCAGACGTCAATCTCTCAATATTCTCAAAATAACTGCAAGAAATCACAATGGAAGGGATCTAAATTGACAATAATTACCTCTGAAATACTAATTATCCTTATGCCTCACATTTTTCAGCACTGGATAAACCTCCAATAATCAGGAATCAACTTCCTACATGTGAATGAAAAAAGTTATAATCCTTTTCTTTTTGAAATAATATCCCTGCAACTCTCTAATAGGGAATGGAAAAAGTTCATGAGAAGAAACAATATCGGTCGTAATAATCAATACATTTTTTTGTTTCCTGATACCATTGACTTTGAAAGAGATATCTACAATGTTTTTCAAAAATTGAGTCTATAAAGCCTGATAGTTGAATCTTATTCAAATTCCTTAGCAAATCAGTGAAATCATCCCAAGTTACATGTTAAAATAAAAACAACAAAATGAGAAAAAAGTGGTAACACAAATATCTTACTAGAGAGCCGAGTCATTAAGTTCATATTCATGCCCTCGGGAGACGCAGAGACGTATTCCAGCATCATTCCACAAGGCAATGAGTGAGGTGGCTATGTCATGCTTCATTACAGTGTGCTCATCAAAACATCGATTGCATTGCAGGATTGCCTGTGCATGGGACTAAGGTGAAGATAGAATGATTGGAAAAAGGAGAAAATAAGGTTATTCCAGGGAAACTGTGTATTTAGGAGAGGGCAAAAATAATGACTCAAAAGTTGATAACACATTTTATGGATGTGGGCTAACTTAGTAAGAGGGACAACTCGAATAACTCCTCGGTGGAAATCATGGCCTCTGACAACCCTGTACCATGGACCTTGCGTGAGCCAATGATAATCGCCAAGTCAAGTTAAGTAGTCCAAAAATTTCTTCAACTTTAATAACACTCTTGAGGGAAAGACTATACAGGACCCAAGGATAGTTTGATGAAGAAATCAATAATTATGCATTTGATACAAAACTGTTTGAATACACCTTCTAGATTACCATTACTACAAACAACATGTATATTGCAGATTTAAGATGGAATAACCAACACCATATCTACCAGCTAAGATCCAGTATGAACACTAATCTTTCATAGCTGTTTGCAACAGTGCTACAATAGGATTGGAGAATATTGAGAGTCTGAGGAAGGGGATTAACTGCAGGTAGTGCAAAATGCCAAGCAAGGTATTGAAAGGATAAAATAGGATGACACATCAATCAAGCTATTTTTCTTTTAACTGTAAACTTCTAAATCTCTCTAAGCTTGATTAATTGAGCATGCCTAAATAATCAGATTATCCAAACAAAAGAAACCACAGCTACATAGCTACATGTACATGTACTACTATACATTTTTATCAAATCTTCCATTCCATCTGTGGTATAGCATGGGTCCAAAAATTGAAAGGGACAACACCACCATGTGCAGGAGGAGGGGGGGGGGGGGGGGTGGGGGGGGGCAACAATTAACAAGTATATGGGGAGGGTTTAGGGGGTGTTGTATCATCCTATTTGTATGTTCCCTCAGGTCCTTTATGGTCTCTCCTTCTGTCATTTTTGTTTGCATTTGAGAGAGAGAGAGCTAGAGACAGGGGTGGGGGTGCTCTCCTACAAAATGTAACCCCCTGTGGCTATGCCACTGCATTTCATCCTGTTAGAAACTATTAGTAGTTGGCATAAGGTATAACTGACTAGAATGGATGTGGGTACATGTCTTACCTTATTTCTAGAGTTGGCAAGAGGTATTCGCAACAGGCCCATCCCGTTTAGAACGTACTTCATAGAGTTCAGCAAATTATCCAAAACAGCAGGCTGGTAAAAACGAGAAAGAAATTTCAAAGCATATTAACACTCACACTTAGTTATTGACATCATAGTCATGTATATAGTTTTTTAACATCAAATAATACACTGTAACACCAGAATCCTAGCAATATGAAACTCTCATGAATTGTTTAATGATGACCATTTCCGCAGCAAGATAACTTTTTTATTGCATTGATTGACTTATTTCAGCGATTATTTTGCAGCATGAAACTTTCACGCTTTTGTGAACAAATTTCTTGCAGGCAAATGTTTATGGTTTTACCGTAAACACTTTTCTTTTATCAATCAAAAGATGATCAGCTGTTTATTTTCATATGAAAAGAACAGTAACAATGGTAATCAGCTTACTGAAATATAAAAGCATGAATTTACATGCATCTGCTTACTCTAACATACATGTATACACAAAACCCATTTAATACATTTATTCCTTTTTTTTTTAATATGGTGCATGAAATTCATTCTGCTTTTGTGGTTTATCCAGCTGTGAAAATTGTCAAAATAACAGAACTTCTCATGAATGTGTCCTGCCCACACCTAATTGTACATTCAAGGATTCTGAGCAGATCTACTTGTATTACATGTTCCTGACGCTGCAATGAACCGTAAAATCGGCTTTGTGGTACCAGACTTAGAACACCTTTCAAAAATTTTATCTGGTACAAAAACATGTTTTTCTCAGGGAGCTAGAATTATAAATTCTGTGTGTTTTTGGTAGCATTTAGAGACATCTGAGATGTATCAGGCAATATTATTAATTAATAACAGCATACATAAAATACCATTTTCCATACAGTGTACAACTACGCTCAATATACTAATTCTTGTGGGAAAAGTTAACAGGTAGTCAAGTGTCTCATTCACACAAAAGATACCATAATTAATCCAGAAACTGGTGAACAAATGTGCACAAGCTTTATTTGCTAGGCTGTATAATCTTAATCCTGATCCCTGTGTACATTATCTCATATGTTCCATGATTTATTTTGGCAGAACCAATTAGTACAACATGTGTAGCAGCGGCGTATCCAGGATTTCCCAATAGGGGGGGCGCCAGGAATTATTGATCGCCGTCATGTTGGAGAAATTTTTGCTTCTGAAGAAGGGCTGAGATGCAAAATAGTGCTATATAGTGCTATTTTTTTTTTTTACGACGGCCAATAGGGGGGGCGCGCGCCTGTTGCGCCCCCCCCCTGGATACGCCCCTGTGTGTAGGAGTATGGGTGAATGTTTGTAAACAGTATTACACCTGGGTCTAGTTACACTTCCCTGATTACACCTACCAGCTGGTAAAACAATGGCAGGCCTACACAGTTGAGCCTCCTACCAAGGAGTGTGTTAACTCCATAAATCCATCAACTGATCAACAAACCTCTCCCCTTGTTGCCCATTTGTCTGATTATAGTTACTGGGTTGGAACTAAACTTGTTCAAACAAGCTGTCAAGGCCAACCACAATCACTCATGCCTAGATTATGTTATATATTGCATGCAATTACAGGCCTATTTATAAGCTTTATACAGGGAGAGTGAAAGGAGATAGGGCTCTGCATGAGAGCTCATGCTAAAAGATTAAGTACTTAAAAACAAGTAGTTATTTTGTCTACTGCCATTTAGAGTACAAATAAATGTATTTATAACAAATCTTTGTATTCATCACTGGGATATTGGGGTTATGGGTTTCATATTTTTCTTGTCCTAATCTTTTTAGTCCATCCAAGCGGTGTGTTTATAAGATCAACTTTCCATTTAGTTTTGTTTTAGAATTTAAGAAGATATGATTATCTTTCATACATCTGCCCTACATAGTGATGCCTTTACACATCCCCTGCATCAAACAGATCTACTCCTTCATCAACAATAAAGATTTTCTTTCATTACAGATCGAGCATACGATCTTTAACACTGGGAGTAATGGCTAAAAATTTGTTTACGATTTAAATTCCTCCCATCAAGCTTCTTCATTTACCAACAAAGATTAGGATTGAAGAGTATTTTCGATAATGTACAAAATACATGTAAATGAAACGCTGCTTAGAAGTTGCCAATTTGTGTTTGATTGATCACAGCTAAGAACTTTAAAAGCTTCAAAAGAGTTTCTTCTAATGCTTATTTACCCCTTTATTTCGCTTATATTTTTGCTCAATATTTAAACCAACACAATTTCAAAGTGGATATTTCCCTTTTCAGTCAAGTACATGTAACGGTGCAGTCCGCTAGACTAAAATAGGCCTGCACTAAGGTACAATGTCTGACCTTGGAACAAGATACATTCTTCACTCTTTAAAATAATTTTCCTCTAAAAAAATAAACAGTGTACACACATAGGCCTACATATAAATCAAATGATCCTTCTACGTTTACAGTGAGAGTAAGGCCGGGCCGAGCCCGGGCCGAGCCCGGCCTAAACTTCACTGTAAACGCTCAAAAGGCCAAATGCGGTACCAAAAGCGGCCGCGCATTTGGACCACCTCTGGAGGTAGTCTCGGCCCGGGCTCGGCCCGGCCTCGGCCCGGCCTTCTTTCACTGTAAACGCACGCGGGGCCAAATGCGGTACCAAATGCGATCCCGGAAGTGCGGCGATCATGACATCATTGGATATGTGTCATGATCCCGCGGTTGCTTTGAGCGTTGCATGCATTGTACGGCCTGAGCTGCTTTGTTGTCTTTTCTGCTGAGATTTCCAAAGTTTGTCCGCGTAAATACAAGTCGAGATACTAGTGTTTTTAATTCAATTATCATCGTTCATCTCTTGTGCTGTTTCGTTCGAAAGAGCAGGCCATTCCTCCTGCGACGATTCTCCTCACATTGCTCTCTCCTCATCCTCCTGTCACGATACCTTTGAATTCTACGAATACGACCTTCCTCATCCATCCTCTTGTCTTCTCGATCGTACAAAAATATTAAAATTGCGTAGAGAATATGAAACTATCCGATAAGTTAAGCGAGCAGCTGTGGTGTTCGATCGTTCGTCGTATGCATGCGAGCTAAAAAAAATATCGGTACAAATAACACTGTTACGTTTACCCACCAAACTACCCACCAAAATAAACGTTTGTTTACATTCAGAGCGCCACTACGACAAAATAATGAAAGGTTATAATTTAGGCCGGCCCGAGACCCGCACTGTAAACGCACGAAATTGAGGGGCCGAGTACCGCAATTAGGGCCGGGCCGAGGCCGGGCTCGGCCCGGCCCTGCACTGTAAACGGGGTCTTAGATTGTCAAAAGCAAGGAATTCTTCTATCAACAAAGCCATGTGCTGAACCGAAACTGTCCCCTGGTGTTATTCCTTTCCTATTCTTGGATTGAAACATCTTTGTTTAGTTGACCTTAGACAGTGTCCTGCAGAGTTCACCTCAGAGACCAGCATGTGTGATGTCACCTGTCACAGCCATCACCCTGTGGGATGCTGCCCACACCAACAACACACTCGACAGTGTCCAAAGGAACTTCTTTTGAAGTTCTGTCCAGTGAGGAAAAGCTATGACAGGCAGTGCATAGGCCTAAAATTTCCACCCTAGGAGTAGGTTTTTCACAACTCCTTTGATTTTCATGTTGATTTATCTTCCCTTGTTACAAATACATTTGAGTACTGTCACTTTTATTTCTACACTACAAAGAGTGCTGGTTATACATATATACTGCTGTTTTCTCTCCATCATGGAATATTAATAATTGGGACTCTGCCAATCACAAAACAAACACTGTGTGTGAACTGAAAACTGTGTCCACTGTCCAGCAACCTACTGTAAATTCTAACAAAACGTTGGAAATATTCATTTTTCCTCCTTTTTTCACTTTTCAGTTCACTTTAACTTTTATCTTTCCATATTCTTTTCTACCTGCTCTGATATCACCCGATATCACCCCTGATCATCAGCTTGCACTTGCAGGACTTACATGTACATGTATACCGGTATGTGACTATTTTGAAGGATGTTAACAGAATTGAATATTTAGATTGCAAGAATTTACTTTTACATTGATTCCTCTTCTATTTCATATCAATATATTGATTCCTCTTATATTTCATATTATTACGTTGATTCCTCTTTTATTTCATATCAAGACATTTATCATCTTCCCATTACAATAATTCTACATCTTGCACAATTTCCCTGTAGTGTAGGCCTATAATGTGTACAGTCATCAGTCATCATCATTCTTATTTTTTACTGATATTCTTTTTATACATTATGTATGTCTTCTCAAATTGTTTTCGATTGTACATTTACACTATAAAACACTGCAGTTACTATGTATACTGGATAAATCTACTTATTTTATGTATTGAGGAAATTTAAGGTAAAATAATAAACAAGAAATAGTAACAAGTTCCCCATGAAGCTAATAAATCACACAATTTTGGTTAGCCATTTGCAGCCACTCAGATTGTTATTGTTGCATTCAAATTGTTTGGTGTGCCATACTGACAGCAATTGAGACCAAAAATAGTTCTTGATTGTGGAGGCAGAGACATCAATGTATTCTAAAGTTATTTCCACACAAGATCATTGTTGCATGCCCTCCCACAGGGTTTATGGCACACATGAATGGTGCCTGTTAGACTCTGTTTACAAATTGGCCTTGATAATGAAACAAGATCAAATAAACCTTCCTTTATCAAAGCAATAAACAGTAAGTTGGGTAAATAACACAAATATTAAGAGCTGTTGAACAAGGATCTTTGATTGACTCAACATCAGTTTCCTTTCTAAATACATGTACAATACATGCACATACAAAACTAATGAAAGAAAATCCTTCTCTAACTGTATTTACAGTGTGTATGTTATTATGGTAAAAGAATGTCCACAGCAGTAAATGTCATTATTTACACATGATTACGTTCAAACGTGACCTTTTAAAAGTAAGTAGCCACTAAATTACATTCTGTTTCCAGGTCCATTGTAAATGGACTTACCATTGTCGCAGTGCTCATGTCAGCATAGTTTTTCTTTCAACAACTTAAAAAAGGGGACCAATAACGTGTTTAAAGCTAGGATCTATAAATCAACCCCAAATACTTAACTGTCATAAATGTAGGTTTAAAGTGTAAAGAGTATGAAGAAAATAAAGAGTAACATAAAAACAATACACATGGAAGCCACGACGGACTTGGGTTCTATTGGTCTGCTAACTAGGTGCTTTCACCAACATTTAGAGAGTTTTTAAACTTGCAATTTCTCTAAAGTTACAAAGTACTATTGACAGCTGATATTTTGGGGTGACTGTTCCCCTTTCATGACCACCATTTTGAAAATACATGTATTACGTCTCATAGTCATACGCATTTACATTAGTCCAGAATAACATCTATTTCGATTATACAGTAGATGTACATGTATGTGTCGACCCTTGAAGGATTGTAGAAAAATGCAATTAGAATATTCTTCTTACCTTGAAACTCATGAGTTCATAGTCAGCGAAGCCATCACTGTGGATAATTTTCATCTGCTTCACCAGGGTACTCTTTCCGCTCTCCCCGGCACCTTGCAAGAGTAATAATGTGCTTAAAAGTTAATCAAACTGTTGTAGATCTATACGTGTATGTACATGATCATTATAAATAGGGAATAATTTACCTGGGTATAGCATAGCAATTTGCTACACATTTTTGGTATGATTGATCAAGGAGGTTCAAACAGATGGAGTCATAACAGACAGCTTCCCTTTGAAGTGAGCTTTGATGCCGCCACAACAAACATGACAAATATGCGCTCTCTGAAAACATTCTTCCAAACGAGGAAACAAAACAAATTCTGTTTTATTGCATAACCATGGTTAAGTACAATGGAGGATATTCTGTTATAAATTGATAATTAGTTTTCGCAGACCCAATTGTAAAGTGCACATGAATGATATATAAACAAGGTTCAAGCGAACATATTTAGTGCCAAAAATTCCAGATTTGCGATGACAATTTCTTGACTGGGCGCGTGTGCCCACTACTTTGGTTGGCTATAATTTCCTAGAGCCATCTTTCATGATGATACTATATGAAATTTAATAAACGGAATTAGGCGGAAAGGTGTTAAAATTGCCCTTAAAGAGGCATACATTTCTGACACTTTTAAGGCTATATCTAAAAAAATTGTTCATCCTGAGGCAGGGGAATTTCAGAATGAAATCAAAATTATTTACATTGAAACTGCACATTCACTTTCTGTGTTTGTTAATTTATGAATTTAACTGCGCATCGTAACCATTCAAATGTCAAAACATCTCTAAATCTGTATGGGCTTCATTTTCATTTTTTATTCATTTTGCCTACAGGTACATCACAATTCACAATCAATACATTATTGAAAAAATGTAGATATTTTTGACAAAATAGAAGTATAACAATAATCTGAAGTATTTTGACCCCTATGACTATCTACATCACCAAGTCTAGTATACCCAATGCCCGTATCAACTTTACGGCCAAACTGATCAGACTAAATTTCAAGGAAAATGGTGCTTTGCATTCAAATATTCCATGTCACATGTGGTAACATTTACGGGACAGCAAAAAGCCAAATACCTCAGACATGTCCAGTAATAGAATGCAAGATACAATTATTTTTTTTCATGAACATTCTAGAGACTCCTGGTATGCACTTATACTGAAAACATAAAAAAACCCAAAAACAAACCCAACCACACAGATATACAATTAACAATTCTTCTTACCTAACAAGAGAATCTTGACAATGTTCTCTTCTTGCCTAGCCATTGCTACCAAGTTGCGGTCTATTTCTTCGCTGCGATGACGGGCTCTCTTCTGCTCGTGGTCTAAGCTCACACAAGTCCCCATGGTTCATGTTGGCACACAAGACTGATAATCTCCTAATTTTCTGGGGGAAAATGATGTTACACGTTAGTCAAGCATGGAAGAATTGATACCTTGAGAGTATTGTAGAAATAGATATGAGATGGGAGCAAGAAGGAAATGATAGCAATCTAAGTAATAGGATGCAAGAAAAATGGGAGAGAGAGAGAGCAAAGAACTGCCCATGAACTAATGGTCACTGAATGGGGTCCTCCATCGAAGTCTCAGCCCATGTGTATGGTCCCTCAGGCGCAGTCTCGGTTAGCGATGACCTCGCTGTTCATGTTAAATTTCAGGGTCATACCCTTCATGACCCTTCGCAAGAATTATTAACACAGGATCTGTATGTTTACTGTACACACAATCGGCAGTATCTACTTCTGGGGTTAACCACGAAGCTCGCTCGGGCTTGTAGTTTAAGCTTGTTGTTTCAGGCTCGTGTGAACCCTCGCTGCGGTCAGGGACTTGTGGTTTCGTAACTTAAAGTTTCGCTAACTTAAATTTTCGAAACAAGTCCCATATGAACGTAGCTATTGTTCTCTGAATGAAAAGGTCTTCGTTTACTATCAGCGAAACTGTGGTGGGTCTTTTGATTTTAAATTTTTGTTCTCTAATTACATGTAATGTAGGCCTACATTTATTATCTCACATTAAAAATACATGAAGGAACATCATTGAACATGTTAGCAATTCATATTTCAAATATATGTCATATTTAAAGAGTAGGTTGACTGTTAATCTATGTTCAGTTCACTCGGCATTCTAACACTCTTTCACTCTTTCATATCAACCTTATTTCTCTTTTTTCCATGTCCTTTTAAAAATTTACACGATTGTTGTTGCCCTAGGACATCACGCAAGTGGTTTTGTCACGCTCTCGATTTTTGAGGTACATGTATATCTAAATCTCCATTTTATAGGGGCAAATTTTCACCATTGGTCCCTCTGTATTTTGAAACTTGCCTTGACAAAGATCAACATTAGAGGTCCAGATTTATTTATTGATCATTGAAATCAAAGTGTAAATTCATAAAATATGAAAGATTGTATCAACCTTGTCATTTCCAGGAATTGAAAATCTAGACTAGAAGGATGAGTGGGACAATGCCAATTTTGATGATGATCAGGAAAATATATGTAAACAGACCAGAATAAAGGGAGTTGTTAATTTGTCATTGATCTAAGCAGATCTAACCTTGTCATTAGTATTCTGAGTTAAAATAAGTTGCCACTCTTCATTACTTTTTCATTGGCAGGAGCAATAATCTGGCATATCATTTACATGTATCTAACCCTGAATAATCTAAAGAAAAAAAAAAGAAATCTACCGAGTATGTTAACAAATAATTAAAACAGTAGATCTACTTTAATAAACTACTACTAATTGTTAGATATCTAGGTCTACGCTGTAATATACATGTATTTCGCAGGAGTTTTATTTGTTCACGAATTGCGAGTGGGTCGCTAATTCAACTACATGCTAAAATATTGACAACATACATGTAAGTAGTCAGTTGAATTTTTTGTCTCCTGGTCAGAAATTCACCTCTCAGTCTCTGTCTCAGCTTAGGCCTTAGCTTAGGCTTTTTTGCGAAACTACATGTACATCATGATCATCACTGGCCCCGTTTGAAAATCAGAGAATTTCCTGATCGCGAATTCAACCTATCGTGAAATATAGTCTGGTTAGTCAGATTCGCGAAAATTTATGACCGATTAAGCGTATCATGGCATCTAGCGCGCGTCTTGCAAATCAACGCATGGGACTACGCGTAGAATGCCTAGCAACGTTGAGAACAGCCAAAATAGAGCAAGATGAGGAATAAAAACGTAAGTATCATCAATTTATTGTTAATTTTTCATATTTTCATTAAAATAATCTCTTTTCATAAATTGGCATTGACTTATGTACAGGGGTCGGTAATAAGACGCACTTCTCCCTCTATGCGTAAAATGAGATGACTCTAATGTGACGTCATTTCTACAAGAACGCGCCAGTATTATCGCTCGTCAGTACCTGGATCTTGTTCCCCAGTATTTGGGTAGTAGTCCGATGAATTTTCATTACGTTTCATGAAGAATCTTTCCCGTAGTCGTTGGAAACATCGTTAAGAGGTCGGTATTACTATTAGGTAAAGGCATCATACATGTAGTCAAAATTGACTTGTTGACACTAAAACCATAAAACAACAACAACTGACTTCGGAACATCTTTGCATGAATGACACATCAAATCAATCACCATCACTCATCACTTTTCAATTCTCCCGACCTGTTTGTTTTGCTCAACTTAACTAGACTTACTTTAGTCTTTAGTTTAGTCATCAAGACATCAGCCTCAGCAGGCTCAGGATTAACAAGTACCGTAACATTAAACTTAAAGCACCATTCCAGAAACACAAAAATATTTTCACATTCATTTTAAATGTCAATGTGAGTCAGTGGTGAGTGGCTAGTCACTAAAAAGACAACGGCTTAACCCGCTAACAATTTACATTAACAAGTTCAGCCAGAGCAAAGCGAGTAACGGTAAAGCATCCCAATTCTGCCCAGTTCCACCCCGCTAGCATTGGGCAGCTTTGCGGTGCAAAACTACTAGCATGTAAGAGATCCCCAGACGAAAAGCCTGGCCCGTATCATATATTTACCTGTTGCCTGTGATCACTTAGTGTAGATCTGTTGGTTTGTGAAAGAAATCTGGAAAATAGAGAATACTAATGTTGACTCATCCGAGTTTGGGATAAATTCCTGCGACGATTATTTAGCAGTTCCATTTTCAAAGCAGATTGATTCCCAGCCGTCCAGACTCGACTCTTGTTGCTCTATCTAACTAACAACAAACAATGCGTGTCGATGTCACATACCGTAATATGCATGATAATTGTAGGCGTACCGGTACATGTACATGCTGCGCTGCGAGCGCGATATGATGCAGTGCGAAATTGGTTTGTAGCTTCATGGTATCATCAAGGAGGTATAGGCCCGGTATAGACAAGCACCTCCTTGGTATAATAAGCGAAAATATAGGCCTACATTTCATGTTTGTCCAAAATATACATGTTAAAAGCAAGAAAAATGTTGCTTGGGCCTGTAGGCTATATTTTATAGAGCAATCAAACACACCATTCATAAACATTTGCTGACTGAATATGTAAAACATTTCCAGGGATATATTCAAAATACATCATCACCACTCTCCTGTAGCTCTAGTTTTGCTAACATAACACTTTCAACAAAGGTATATTAATTGATTATCTGTAAGTTATTTTCACTTCTCAAGTAAATTGAACACTCCATATCCTTTGTTTATGGTCAGTATATAGTAGTTGAGTAATCCTACAATTTAGAGTCTTACATCAATCATAAGAAATTTCTTTAATTGCATCACAACAAACATTTCCAAATCTTTTCCCCTCTCCCTCCCCTAAACTCGACCATAGCCTACCCGTCTTGTTCTATTCCTTTGATTTGGTTGTATTTTTCTTAATTTTAAACTTTTCCCCTTTTGTCCTTCATCTCACTCTGTTCCACATTTTAATTCAGATTCGCTCAGCACTCTTCTCCATCTTTCTCCCATCAATGTCTCTCAGCCCCTCTCAGCTTGTATCATTGTCCTTATCCTTTCTCCTCGTAAAACCCCTTCATATCTGTCCTTTATTATTGCTTTTAATCATATTATGATTATCTGTCTTATTGTTATTCTAATTAAATCTCTCATTTCTACACAGATTCTCTTTTCTCATCCACTCCTCTGTCAAATTAGACACTCCTCTCCCTCCCTCCCCCTATGGCAACACTAATGGGGCGTTGCAAGAAAGTTGCGATTGATTGCAAGTTGCAACTGATCGGTACTGACCAATCAAAATCATTGTTGCAAGCGCATCTTCTTGAATGGGCAGACCCTGAACCATTCAGAATGGTTGTTCTAATTTGCTTTACAATTTGCAATTGATTGCAACTTTCTTGCAACACCCCATAAGAGAGAGGCAGGGGGCAGGGAGCAGCGGAAGATCCTGTCTACTTCTGTAAAACATCTGTTGATTTCCTTTTTTAATTATCCATTTCATAAAGAAACAAAAATCCTCTCCAAATATATTGCAGTTAGTTTGCCCCCTCCACTTCTAAAATCTTGATGCTGCCGCTGCCACTGCCCCTTGTAATTTTTGTAATCTTTAATACCCCCTCTCTTTCTCATAATATAAAGCCTTCATAGAACACCAGAGTACTGATAAAGGCTCCATGGTACATATTTTATCGTGAAGCTTCTTGGCAAACATCTTTGGAAACACAATCTATTTTATTGAGAATTGATAATAGGAAAGGCTTAAAAGCACATCCATGCCATAGGAGTGAATATCAAATTATACAAAATAAGACAGTTATACCACAAACTTGCACATACATTCCATACTTTGGAAGATATAGAGGCTATCGCATGAATGGATTGCATTTTGAAATACAGTTAACCTTGCATAACTTCAAGTCGCAAAAGTTGAACTTTCCCCAAGTCGAAGCAATTGATTTTTACCAAACTATGCAAAACGGGTTATTTACATTTTGCATAATTCGAACTATTTTTTGTGGTCCCAACAGATTTGACTTATGCAAAGTTAACTGTATTAAAATCATTAAAAAAATTAAAATCACTCAATAAGTTTTAGACTGCACAGATGCACCAGTATTTCCTTTTTCATCATAACTATAACAATAAACAGCACCATGGTTTTCTTTGAATGATCTCTTACACTCCTACACTCATACACCTCTTTCAATTCCTCAAAGCAAATTCTCTTCCAGTCATTCTACCTCACAATCACACACAAACAAAAAGAAAACATTTATACTTATTTAATTTTACTATTTTTTTAATTATCCTTTTTCTTCTGCATTTCATAAAAACCTCTATTATTTGCAAGATCCAAATATTTTGCAGTTGTACAAAATGAAGGAATGGAAACACATAGCATAACTACCGATAGTTAAAGGCTTTTTCTGACACTGAATGAGAAAACAGAACCTAAATTGGAATGATAAATACGACCTTGGAAAGTTTTGTTCTGTGATTTTATTCACTATCTTCTCAATGTTCTATATCAAATATGAGACATATTTCCCCAGACAAATATAACCAAGTATGATTATATTTTATAAAAATTGGAATGCTGACATATGATGGGAAAGACAAGATTGGTATCAAATCATACAAAAAATAAAAACTGTGAAGTAAAGAATTTCATTTCATGTTACTCAAATAGTGGAATTATCTTTGAAATTCTTGGAATAATGATATTTATTTTTTTATTTTTATCAAATGCCCTATTTGCTTATATAACAACATACTACTTCAACGTACAGAACATTAATTAGAGATCTACCTGCAGTGAATGGTTTGGATATAATACTCGTTGTTGCGCCTCAACATTGAAAGAGACTTAACTACTTGTACAATAAAAAAGACCTGTTCAATTTACGATAATACACCCTACAGGCACTTGTTTAACTTGAGTTATCATTTTGAATATTCCCTTTTTGAAATCTACTGTCACATCTACTGACACATGAACTTAGATTGTAGAAGTGCATTTGCTAAATTCATGATTCAACTATTCTATATTGATTAACTTTGTATGAAAGTCATCTTGACTGATTACATGGGATATATTGAAGAGATGGGTAACAACTATCGCTAGTTCTCTTAGTCCCCCTCCCTCCTCCTTTTGAAGGTTGTCAGGGAGGTTGTCTGGACAGCTTTAGACCTTCATGTTGCCCATGCTCGCTTCCAAGGACTGCTGGTTCCAGATGACCATCTGACCATCCATGCCGATGGTGGAGAGCTTGGACACAGACTCCTTGGCACCACTGTGGATGAACAGTTGACTAGCAAGGGAAAAGAAAACAACAAAAGATAAGGGGTCAATGTAAAGATGCATTGTATTTTACATATAGAATTCAGTATTATCGGCATGAGTGCAAATTATCCCTACCATACATCAGTATAATTAGGGTAAGAGTTAGGGTTAGGGCTAGGGAGGGTCAGGGTCCAGGTCAGAGTTAATGTTAGGGGTAGGGTCAGGGTAAGGTTTAGGATTAGGAATAGGTTTAGGGTTAATGTCATGGTTAGGGTTAGGGCTGGGGTAGGTTTAGGTTTATGGTTAGGGTTAGGGCTAGCTAGGGTAAGGATTAGGATTAGGAGTAGGGTCAGGTTTAGGGTTGGGGTTACTTGTCCTGTCGGATATTCTGCAGTTGTTCCATAGTTTTGATTACTTGGTGATGAACTTTAGAATGGAAAATATAATAAGATATGGTCAATGCTTGCTTTATAGATTAGCAAGAGAAAGAGAGTGAGAGAGAGAGAGAGAGAGAGTCAGAAAGAGAGAGAGAGAGTCAGAAAGAGAGAGAGAGAGTCAGAAAGAGAAAGAGAGAGAAGGAGAAAGAAAAAAAGAGAGAGAGAGAGAGAGAGGGGTGGGGGAGGGAGAATAGGGACATACATCAGATATAAGTTAACACAACTGATGCAAGGGCCTCTTACTTGATTGAGTTCTGGTGAACGGATGCCTTCTTGGAATCGTCTTCGGTCGTAGCCCTCTTGTCCAGACTCCTGAACATTTCCATGGCGCTGACCTTGCCAGCAGCCTTCTTCTGCGCGACACCGACCCTGCCCTCGTAGGTGATGTTGGACTTGTCGTCGACCCTGAAGCGCATCAGCTCACAGTCGTGGCCCTGCAGGGTGGATATTAAAAACAGACGAGACTCATAGTATGGTACACCATTTATTGCCCATATAGGAAATTCTTCTTTCACTGGATTAAACAATGTAAGGAACAACTACAGAACACACCATTACACAAGTAACTTAACCCATACCCTAACTGCAGTTAAGCACAGAATACAATTATAAAAGGATACAATATAGACAGGATACAATATAAAGATACTGGTCAAAGTAAAAAAAAATCACAAACATCAGAGAGAAAAGGACAGTGAACTGAGATACTGCACTATTAATAGATTACTTTGAAATCATTCATTATATTATCTGTTCAGGGCCAGAAGGGCATTAACTCTGTGTCAAAGTATATGAGTTAACGCCCTTTCGGCTCTCAACAGACGATATAAGGAATTCATTAGTAAGCACACCATGGCCAAGTCCAGACATGCTGTGGTAAAATAATATTAAAAAGAAAATGCTGCAGCACAAAAAGAAACACTGCAAAATGAATCATTCAGAATTACTTTGAAACAATTACTCTCAAAATGGAATTCCAAGACAACTCAAGATGAGCTGGAAGCTCATCTGAATTGTTTACATATATAGTCAACCTTGACATTTTACGAACCTAGAAAAGTTCTTTCCGTTGAAGTTTTTTTGTGGATTTTTGATCCCACGACGTGATCTCCGACGAATTTCAGCTTTGTTGCCGAAATTCTGCATAAATCAAAATGGCCACATGTATAAGCATATTGAAAAGCACAAGACAACTAACCCTAACAGTGTTGTTAATATTGTGCAGCGAAACCTGTGATACAGTACAATTCCCTGATATAACCTGTGTGTGTTGTATCACAGGTTGTACTGCATAAGATGAACAACACATTGGATTTTAATATGCGAATTGCCCAAAGCTGAAGTTGTTCGGAGACCACATGAGATCATAAATTTACAAAAAAAATGTCAACGGAAAGGAATTTTCTAGATTCACTATTGGCTACATGGGACTGTCAAATTGACTTATACTGTAATAACACAAACTTTTTGCATGCAAGAAATGTTTATGAATTTCATTTTCGGTCCAGATATGTGAAGCAAATCAAATGTACATGTCATGAATCTAAATTTTTCGCAATTCGCCAAATTTTCTGGATTTACAGTATGCAAAGAAGAAACGTGTCTTACACCAGCTACAATGCTGCTGGGTCCCACCCACTCCAGGCTCAGGCAAGGAAGGGTTTTCAACACGGAACGACCAAGAGCAAAGTCAGCAGCGGCGTTGACCACGGTGAGGGTGCTGTCATGACCGACCCAGGCCAGGCGGTTACCACTCATGTCAAACGACACGCTGTGGACCCATCCACCTAGGAGTGTGAGGAGAGAGGGGGGAAAGAGAGAGGGAGGGGGAGGGATGGAAAGAGAGAGAGAGAAAGAGAGAGAAAGAAGGAAGAGGAGAGAAGGGAAGTGAGGGAGGGAGAGAAAGAGAAAGATGGGTGAAGAGAGACAGAGATATTCCTTTATCAACCACCGAGAAGAGCATTATTCTTGATAATTCTCAGTAAAGAAAAAAATGAAAAGCTCTTTGGAAAGAAAAATCACTGAGCTGCCAATATTTGATTGATCATTCACAACTATAAAAATTAACAATTTTCTTATCTTTGATTGGATTCTTATGTAGACAAGAAAAATCTTTCCCAGTTGCATTAAGACATTTTTTCACAATGTAATTGCATGACCAGAACTTAACTTTTATTTTCAAAAATTTGGACATTTTGATGCCACATGTGTGTGCAGTCTCATACAATCATATATATTCAAATAACTTCGAAAAAGCTTCTTTCACAGTACCATGTCATGGTCAAAGCTCAACTTTATTAAAAAAAAAATAACTTTAAAATCCCTTACCTCCACCACCAAACTCTTTCAGGCAGACACCAAATGGCAGCTTGGTACCCCAAACGTTGCCACTAGGTTTGGATTCAATATCCTTCACATACGCTGAGAACACTCTGCAATATCATGATGGATTTAAAACAAATACAAATCAATCCGCCTAAAAAAAAAGTGGTGCCAATTTGGGGAAGAAAAGCTGATCAATTTAACCCTTAAATCAGTTAATAACCCGTATTAGGAAAATATCTCACACAGAAAGAACAAATTAAAAAAAACAAAAAAAACAATGGGATATCCAATGTGTTTGTTATCTTATTGAAACACATGGATGCTGGGTAAAGCCCTAGGGGTATGAAATAATTAAGTAGTCTATGGATTAAGTGACTTAAAAGGATAGTCCACCCTGATTACAAATTGGCTTTAAAAGAGGCAGAAAAATTAAAGAAACAGATCGGTGAAAGTTTGAGCAAAATCCGATAAGAAATAAGAAAGTTATGAATTTTTGAAATTGTGATCAATCAGACACAAATTGGCAACTCCGTGACATATCTTGCGAGCTCCTCTCCAATTTGCTCAATACAGAAAATTTCATAAATTTTCATTTTTTTAGTTTTTAATGAAGAAATATAGGTTTCATACAGGTTTTGTGTGAAAACGTATGATCAATGATTATATCTAAGGTGCATGTATGATTGAATATTTCCTTCAGAGAAAATGGAAATTGATGATTTTGGGGGTACAGGGCAAATGGGAGAGGAGCTCGCATGATACGTCACAGAGTTGCCAATTTGTGACTGATTGATTACCACATCAAAAATTCTGTCTTATCGGATTTGGCTGAAACCTTCACTGATCGGTTTCTTTCATTTTCTGCTTCTTTTAAGACCAACTTTGTAATCAGGGTGAACTATCCCTTTAATGAATACATTGCTCTTTGTAATACAGTTAATTTTTAGAAATTGATAACTTTGACAACATCCACTAGCAGGCAATTTTCTATATTGCAAGTAAAAAATAATAGTTTGAAATATAAAATATGCCTATTATCCAAACATGCTGTTTGCCAAAATTCAAAATAAAATGCAATCAAATTTCAATTTATAATACTAATTTAGCAATCACTGCAAGATGGCGCTGTTCGAATTCTACCAGTTTAATGCCACTTTTAAGTAAAACTAACCTGACTTTGAAGTCAGTTGAGCCACAGGCCAGAAGATAATTGTTGGGATGCCAATCAACGGTGGTCACGGTTGAACGGATCGGCTTCTTGATGTGTTTGCTTACCCACCTAATACAAAGAAACAAAGTAGGACACAAAGATTACATACACGGTGCTTGAATATTCATGAATTCTTAACTGTGTAACATACATAGAGGCATCGCCTTCTGTACCAGATTCTGTACATAACATACAAAGACTGAAAACAATCCACTTGAGGGTACTCTAAATAGTTTGTACTGCCACAGATAGAAAACATGTTCGTATTGTGTAACATGTTATTGTAATTTTCACATATTTCAAGACGGGAGTCTCAAGGCTACTAAAATTGCCTTGGGTGGATTTCTTGAAAGTCTGAGATCCTGTTAAAGGGCAATCGAACCTTTGTAAAAAGTTGATTTGTGTGAGAGGAGAAAAAATAAGAGAAACAGGATGGTAAAAGTTTGAAAGAAATCAGAACAGAGAATAAGAAAGTTATGAATGTTTGGAAATTGAGATCACTACATCTATGCGAATCTCAAATTGGCAATTGGGTGAATCAATTGTGAGAGCACCGGTCTTACTTGGAAAATTTAATGTGAATTTACGAAGCGAATGATTAAGGGGAGGGTGCAAGGCGGGGTTCATATAGTCTTCATTAGGTGATCTGTCGTAGTCGACAGATCACCTCTTATATTCGTCAGAATTTTCTTTCTTTATTTCTTTATTATTTATTTTTATTTTCTCCCCCTTTCTTGTTTCCACGAAATCTCTAAAACTTTTCAGTCAAATTTCATGACATTGCCGTCAGTTATCATGTCATGTAAGGTCAAGCGAAAATATCATTTTCAAGGTCATCAGGTCATCGTGACGTCATCCAGGCGCCATTTTGTGAAATCACATTATCAATCATATCTTCATAACAAGTCATCAAAAATGAACCATATTTGACACACATGAATTTCAGGTCAAGGGTCAACATAAAATGTCATCAAAATCCGTGCATGCATTATGACGCGCACGTACGCGCGCGTCAAAATTTAAAAATGCTCAAAATCACTTTTTAATCAAATTAGAGTACGGTTCAGGACATTTTAAGCATTTTAAAATTTTCCGTCCGTGAGCGCGTTATGCGCGCGCGCAGCACGTACATAACGTAAAAACGCCGTTTTTTCGCATGGTTTGTCTTTCTGACACTATTCTTGACAATTTCCAACTATTTACAGTCATTAGCGTCAAACTTTAAAATTCGTGCGCGCGTCAATGGGCATTCTAATGTAAAATGTGGTAAAAACATGCCTATATAGAATTCGCCATAGCTCGTCAGAATGGGAGGAAACCCCCCAATTTCTTTACATATTCTGAAAGCCTGTGAGTTGTAGATTTGAATTCATGCAGAACTGTGGCTTATCTCATGTTCTGAAGTCATCCTATTTGCATATGAACTCAAAAAAATGATTTTGAAAAAATGACGTCATCATTTTTGTATTCATTTGATAATATTTCAGTAATAGTTGGTCGATTTTCTTCCAGATTTTGATATGTTATAACTGGGACAATTCTCTACAAGATCAGTGAACACCGTTTTTCATTTTGATGACGTCATCACAGTGAAATTTTCAATTAAATATGCCATGTCAGAATTTTCCCTATTTGCGTGTTATGTCTGTGAAAGATTATTTTTTTTTGAATCATGAATCTACATGACATCGTTCTCTGAGCAGTATCTCAGTTATTTTTCGTCTATTTCCTTCCAGATTTTAATATGTTTTAGCCTGATTAATACTCTTTCTATGAGGGTTCGGTTTTTTCAATCTGATGTCGGGATCATTGTCAATTTTAAACTACCAAATTTGATTTGAGAATCCCGTTTTTCGTTTACGTGTTATCTTTCAATGGGAAATATTTTGGTATATTGGTCAAAGCACTTGACTCCCACGCCGGTGACCCAGGTTCGATCCCCGGGGGTCCATAATTTTTTTTTTTTTTTGCTTCTTTTTGCTTGTCATTTTACCATCCTCTTCGACTATTATAACATAAACAATCACAAATCATGTAATAAACTGCCTTATTTTCTATGTTATGTCTATTAGAAAGTAGTGTGCAGTAGTTTGTGTACAACCCTATGGAGATTGTGATTCCCTGGCGTGTATTAGAGCTATGAGATTTATCTCCCAGTATCCTGCAATATCAAATAGTCCTATTTGATATCACAATTTCTCAAAATTGGCTTAGTCAATTATCTTCAAATTTCTGTCAGTCATCAGTCCTAATAAGGTCAAGTTCCCGCATCTTTTTCAAGGTCATCAGATTATTGTGACGTCATCCAGGCGCCATTTTGTAAAAATCAACTAATGATTGTTTCTTCTTCACGAAATGTCATCTCTCTTTCATATTTGGCATGGCTAAGGTCAATGTCATTTCAGTCATGGTCATCATGATTATCATCATAATTATCATCAACATCATTATCATCATCACTGTGATGATATTCATGATGATGATGTTGATTATAATCAACATCATTATTATCATCACTGTCATGATGATATTCATGATGATGATGATTATCATCAACATCATTATCATCATCACTGTCATGATATAATGATCATCATCATGATTATCATCAACATTATTATCATTACTGTCATGATGATATTCATGATGATGATTATCATCAACATCATTATCACCATCACTGTCATGATATCCACGAATCATCCAAAATTCATGTTCACACACTTTATGCCCCACTGAAACAAAGTGGGCGCTATTTCACTAAAATAGGTAGTAGCGCATACGAATTGAAAATGCTAGGAAGAGGCTGAAATCATAAAAATCATCAATAGATTCATTATAATTAATGTCATCGTGATATCAACATCATCTTTCACATTACCATTTTGTCATTCGTCTTCGTCAAAAATATTAAGATCAAAAGACAGATCACCTAATTCGTCCCCATGACGAATTAAATTTCTAGTTTTTCATTCTCTTTCCCTTTTCCCTTTCCTTTTTACTCTTTTTCTCTTGTTCTTTTCTTCTTTTTTTCCACCATTCGATTTGGGGGGCACGTGCCCCCTCCATGCCCCCCTGTAGCTACGCCACTGGTCCAAAACACTAGTCTGAGACGGTACATCCAGGAAAGCTACTCACCAGTCGTTATCATCTTCAAAGTAACAGATGGAGACCAGCCTAGCTCCACTGCCTACAGCAAACTTATTCTCTGTACATAGAGAGAGAGAGAGCGAGAGAGAGAGAGAGAGAGGGAAATCACTAAATAATACCATACTAATAACAAAAAGTTCTGAAAAAATGATTTACCATGAACTTCAGTTTTGACTTTGCATTACAGTATGTCCATCCAAAATCCCTTTTGCACACATATTTTCAAGTTATGATCGAATCCTGCCGATAAATATATCGAGATATGATTCAATTCACACTAGTGACTTGCAATGATGAAATAAAAATTTTAATCTGTATACATGCAAATCATAAATTATATCCCATCACTGAATTTTAACCATTTTCTTTCTTTCTATTAGAAACAGTGTGAATTGAATAGTTATAAGATCTAACCAGAAGCAACACTTATGTGTATACAGTCAGGTTTTAAGATCTTTGATTACTTGTCTGTTATTACAGGATACAGCATGTTTTTAATAGCCCTGATTACAAACGGACTTGCACTAATCATTACACTGAACATTCTAATTGTGCCACAATATTTATTTCTAATTTTATTTAACATTATTGAAGTTTATTCTAGATCAAAAATATTCAATTTCATACTGCTTCTTTTTCCATCCAAAAAAACTGCACATCCACTGAAAAACGATTGCCCAACACAACATGTGTAATTATCCTACAGCCATTCGGCAAGTGTAGACGGTATCGCCCTGGATGAAGACATTGCCATGACAAGGGCTCCAACATATGCTCCACGGACAATTACGTTGGGTTACTTTCAGGGTTGGGATTAGGTTCAGGGTTGGGATTAGGTTCAGGGTTAGGATTAGGTTCAGGGTTAGGATTAGGTTCAGGGTTAGGATTAGGTTCAGGGTTAGGATTAGGTTCAGGGTTAGGATTAGGTTCAGGGTTAGGTTCAAGGTTGGGATTAGGTTCAGGGTTGGGATTAGGTTCAGGGTTAGGATTAGGTTCAGGGTTGGGATTAGGTTCAGGGTTGGAATTAGGTTCAGGGTTAGGTTTAGGTTTAGGGTTAGGATTAGGTTCAGGGTTGGGATTAGGTTCAGGGTTAGGATTAGGTTCAGGGTTAGGATTAGGGTTGAAGTTATGAATTTGATTCATGTAGGTTATTGACCACGAATCAATCATCTCCAGAGGATGTGTCAGAGAAGCCCATGATGACCTTACCTAAAGGAGACCAGCGTACACAGGTAGCAGCACGGTTGATACGCAGGATTACGAGAGAGGGCTTCCACTCATCATTGCCGTTCAAGCTCCAGACGTACGCATTACGATCCTACATGTAGACAAGACATAAATAAACACGGTCTTTAAACGTACCGTCCATGATAGTGGCTCTTGTACAGAACTTGTATCCATCAAGTAAGCGGCTTGAGGTGCTCTACAATCACTCAGGTTTTAGCTACGCTCCCGATTTTGAGCTTGGAGCATGTTTAACCCTTTCGAGACAAATGACCACATTTTGTGGTGTGGCTCAATAACTTTTGATTCAGAGCCCTAAAAAATATACCAGATACACGAGTAGAAAGAGCAAAAATTTCTGCACACACTGTGTCCATTTTCGTTGCATGACCATATTGCGTTTGATGCCAGGAATTTCAAAAAGGAGTATAAGCTTTAAAATCCTTAAACTGGCAACACATTGAGTGGTTCAAAATCATTGTTTTTCATCAAAATTGGCAATTTTTGAAACTTTTTGACATGTATGTTGCTTTCAAGACATTACAATTTATTAGAACCATGTAGCGTTAAAAGAGAAATATTATTATTGCCAATTTGAAGAACGAAATGTGATCAATTTAGCCCTAATATAATTCCTGTCATGAAAGGGTTAAAGGAGTTCCTTCTGACAAGGAAGTAGGAACCCATTTACTACACCTGGGTGAAGAGTGGAAAATGTACATTGATGTCTTTTTAAAGGACATTCATTCTGCCATGTGAGAGCTCAAACCCATGATATTTTACAGATCTATAAATTCATGTTCAGAATACCACACATGGTATGTAAATACATGTATTACAAAATTTGTAAATAACTTTCATCCTATCAACCTTACTATAATCAATCTCTTACATGAGGAATTTTTACTTGATTATAATCTGTTAATACTGATTTACATCAAAATTGTTTGTCTACTGAGTAAGGACATGATGTTGATTTTCTCATTCATTCCAAAGATCTTAATAATACTCACAGATCCACAGGTCACAATCCTGTTGCTATTGGGGGCCCAGTCAATGCTTGTCACTCTCTGAGTGTGCTGTAATATAAAGGACAGGACAGTACTATAGTGTTAAAAGTGAAGATATGGCTGGAATTCCACAGAAGAATACATAAGGCATACAATCATTAAGCACTTTATGTGAATGAATTGATGCTACTTAACATGATGTGTAACATCGGAAGCAAGATAAAAGCAGAATTATACTTATAGAACAATCATGTCTGTTACAAATGTTATATTTCACCTCCTAATATAAAGATTTCCTCACACATAAGGGCCTCTTAAGCAAAAGTTTAGATCTGCTTCACAATTGGGGATGATTGGTTACACAGTATTTGAGGGGGAGTTGTGAAAAGAAAGAAAAAAAATCTACTAATTGTAGGGAGTTGTAAAATGAAAAACAAAATGAACTACCTGTAGCAGCTCAGTGGTTTTCATTTTCATACTGTAAGGAAATGTATGTTTGTTGACTAATTTTCTTTCTATTTACTATAAATACTGGACTGAAAGAGACAGTTCTAAGCCTTTTACTTACTTCCCCCAGAGTGTATCGCTTGTTCCACGTACTGCCTTTCTTCTCATAGATATTCACCGTTTGGCTATTGGCAGAAATAGCAACCTCTGTACAAAAAACAACAATTAAAAAAAAAAGTTGTTAAAGAAAATAAATAGTCAAGCAAAATTAATAAACTTATTCAATTAATAAATTTCAGGCACAATTAGTAATGGGTAATATAGAAATTTATGAGCCTTCATGTATGTAAACTATTACGCATGCTGTGAACATAATCATTTCAAAATTCTCTTCAAAGCATCTACATGTAAAATGATATTGTTTACGTTTATCAGCTCCACTTCTTCTTTTCCTTTTTCGAGTTTGTAACAACATACTGCACAAACAATATCATACAGCAGATGATTGGTTTATTAAGTTCAACTTTAAAGTAGAACGTTGATTTTAAATATTGGCTTAATACTTATTATTGCATAGATGGCATAAATTAAACAAGGTTATCCAAATTCAACGCTTGGAAACATTTGAAGTAATGATTATTATCAATTATAAAACGGTAAAATACAGCCCCCGATATAGCAGCTGAAGAGCTCCTCGAACGCTGCTGAGATATGTGACGACACACCCTGGACCAGTCCTGTCTAAGCAGACGATGTCCCATAACATCTTACACATTTTTCAGAGCCTATTTTGTCATCTCCTCTTCACTTATTTCTCTTCCTTCACTAGCGTCAGTCTTAATGTTAGTCTGTTGCCTCACTCTTAACTTCGTGTATGGTATTATTTTGATGAAAAATGCAGCGTTAAAAAAATAAAGGAATCAGTCACTTGTAAACAAAATAAGACGCCATTGTATTTTCAGCTGCTTGCACCGGGGCATGTTCGGCGTTTCAAGAGGGAACGAATACCATCCTGCTATTATTCGGAGGGCTTTTCAATTTGAAAGTGGGGTTTATTTCATTGATCATTGACCCTTCTCCTATGTATTTACAATCAAACGGTTTTAGCTATCAGAATCAGTTTCACTTTCCCTTTATAATGGTGTGAAATAAGGTCATGTTTAAATACACCAAACTCTTTATAATTTGATAAATAATTGCATTGCAATTACGTTCATTCATTATAGGACGTCGTCTGCTTAAGCAGGATCGATCCCGAGTGTGACGACATCAAAACATCACTATATTTCTGGCGAATCCTCGGATATTCCAGATGCTGAGAAGAGCTTTTATTTGTGTTGTTTTTATAATCACCAGATACGCAGTTGACATAAAACTTATACGATTGCCATCTGTAAGCTTCCCAGTTTCTAGTGATACATTAATTGCCATATTTGTGATTTTCTTTGAATATCTACTTTAAAGGGAAGCTTGAGTTCTGGGAAAGGTAAAAAATAATTTTTGAGCTTTCTCATTCTTTTCATGTTAGTTTTGAAGATTATCATAATAGCAGTGTCCCACGAAAAGGATTGCTCTTTACATGCCCTCACAATCAATATATGACGAGAAACAGCTGAAATGTTCGGGCCGAATTTGTGTGTGGTCCCATATACACATTTCTGTGTTGCAGTGCATGTGACTCTCAGCAGGATTGAGTCGATTTCTTGTCATTTTGGTGTTTCCAAGACCTTCCAGCATACACCAATTTCTTTGTGCTATACATGTATACATGTGATCAACCTTTCCCAATTGCTTTGAGACAGTTTCTTTCACAATTCAATCTCGTGACCAGAACTCAACTTTATCTTTTAAAGCTACTGTCTGGCCCATCAATATTCTCTTTCTTGAATTATTGAAGGAAAGGAAAGACATCTTTTGCCCAGAACAAAAAAAATTATTAGATTCCATACCGGCATACCCATTATAATAATAATACTCCACTTATAAAGCGCATAATAAGTACATGTATATACTTCTCTATTCACTGCACATACATAGATCAAGACCAAATAATATTACATTTAACAAACATATGAATAGCAATACATAGCAATACAATAGACGACATGTACATAATAAGTATATTACGATTAACAAAATTGGCAAATTGAAAATTAATAATTAAGGAAGGATATAACTGGGAATTCCATATATCAAATCAAGTTATAAACAATTACAGTCCTAACAAGTTCAAACATTATTTAATCTTTGTACAGTATGTTAGGAAATGCCTGTAATACTAGTACATGTTAAACTTTCTTCTTGCTTTGTAGAACAAAAGAAGTGACAAATTTACAAATAGCTCTAAATTCAAAATGAATACCACATTACATTTCAGTTCTATAATACATTGCTCCATGGTCAATATCCTTCACTTACCAAATTTCTAACCTCACAACACTATACCAACCCCTAACTTAACCTTAAACCAGACACAGAATAAGGCGGGGCACTTTGTTGTTGCTTGTCATGCTTGTCCAGTTGTCAGAGAATTTTGGATTAAAAAGACACCTAAAAATAAAATGTGATGACTTTCCCCCCCCTTTTTTTTTGCTGGTCAGAAAATGATCTGAATATTATACCCCCACTTTTAAAAAAATCTGCCTAAACGCAACATGGCAATCCCAATGCTAACCTAAATCTTTGATGAAATAAAGCAGGGAACAAGTTTTGTTGCTGGAGGCAGAGCAAATCCTGGGAGCAAATGGCAGATCACCAACATTATATTCATAATAAAGGACTCTTACGGGTTCGATTCTTGTTCCAGGCATGGCAAGTGATAGGTTCCAAACCAAAGCTGTACTTTTCCATCCTGATTCAGCGTATGATCTGAAAAAAATAAGAAGTTATAATTGAAACTGCAAAGTGCAAGCAATTGAAAATTATTTATCACTAGGTCCTACCGCCCTTTCACTCGCACCTCCATGATTGACTACACTACACTCTACACAGACTACAGTACACTCAACAAGAAAACCGGCACCCGGAAGACCTATTGAAAATTGAAATGGAGTCATTATTACAAGTCAATAAAATTCATATTTATGCATGTGAAATGAAATATTAATCATGATACATCATACTCACATTGTTTAACTAAATATGTCTGAAAAGGGGGTAAATTTAGGTTAAAATTCGTGGACTCTGGTCAGTCTACACGAATTCCGTCTGTAATAATGGCAACTTCTCAATGATTTCCGGGTTTTCGACAATGACGCCCTCTCGTGGCATGGCGTGAGGAACATGATCATGATGCAGCGGCAAGTTTGATTTTGTAAACATGAAATCTACAAAACAACTGGCAAAGTAAGATCGATTTCAAAATTCTAAACGTTATTTGGGGTCTGTAAGTTACTGTTCACTTATCCTAGGATTTTGATATTGGTACTGTGTTATTTTCATTGTTCTACCACTTGTTGCGGCTGGGCTTGGGTTACGGCGCTAGACCCCTTTCTAGCTAAACGTCTGGCCCGCTTGGGCAGGCTCACTTGAACGGGCAGTCCCGCTAACTCTCTCCAAAGCTCGAATACACGCCCTTCCCCAGTCATGCCAGTTCCCCAGTTCCCCTAGCCCGACCAGTACCAGACGCCGTGCTTTGCACGGCGTCTGACAAGGACGCATAGACTTTCATTGCGACACCCCTCAATGTCACTAAAAACAATGAACAAAATTGATACAAAATTTGTTGAAGTTCAATCCTCAGCAAGCCATCAGGCAATGTCCACAGGCAGCGACAGGGTATAAATTTCAACTTTTGACTGCCAAAACCTTTCCATCAAGGTATCGCTTCGCGACAGCGCTGTGTATAGTTACGCACGGGTGTGACCTTTCAAAAAGTGCAGCGTGATTACATTCCATTATGGACTGTCGTGACTGGGCAGATGACGCAATAAATCATCGTTTTTGACAAGTTGGTTGACTAAATTTAACTTAATGAACATGATGAATGCACTCAATCAATAGTTTGAGTTTTATTTAGTTTAATTTTTAGATGAAAACTATATGTAATTTTAGCGAAAAGCATGTAGTCGCACTTTTGTAGTCGCGGTTCGCAACGCTAGAGAATGGGCAACTCGTACAGTGCTGTTGCGAAGCAACAGAGCTGTGTATAGTTACAGTTCCCCTAACATTAGACCGAAAATTCTGTCTCTCGTTCGTTAGCCTCTTATTATTTTGACAGGGTCGGTTATTCACTTAGAGACAGTAGCGGGCCATTTGACCTCCTGTGCAAACACACAGACGTGTAGTAGGAAAATCGCTATAATTTGATTTTCCTCCTGCGGATACTGTGTCTGTGTGTAGTTGGTGTGTAGTCGGTTTGCACAGCAGATTGAATGGCCCGCTTCTTTGTTCTGTCTCTAAGTGAAGAGGCTATCGAGCGAGAGACAGAATTTTTGGTCTACAGTTCCCCCAGTAATGCCTTACTTTTTTTCTACATTTAGCTATTTAGTCATTCATTCATTACCTCTTGAAAATCTATATTTTTCACCTTGGACGGCAAAACCAATCATGTATTTGACTTGTATCTCTCACTTTCACCCCTTGTAATCCAGAGAATTGGGATTGCTGAGGAAGAGAATTCCAACATCAAAAGCTAGTGCCAGTGGAAAACTTCACAAACTTGGTCCAAATCCAAAGACTTGTGAGTGTACTTCAATTCAGATTCCTTTGATTATTTCACCCAAATTATAATCAGTTAGACCAAAGGCAATGGCTACAATTGAAAGGAATTGAATCTTGAATGTGGATGACATCCTGATGATGAATGAGTAAAAGTTCATAGAAAATACATTTCTAAAGATATATTTTTCTACTCAGTACAGTATATTTCGATTAAAGTGTGTGTTCATACTGATTACTCTACTGAGACATACTCTTTTCAATTCAATTCAATTCAAAGTTTATTTTCACTCAAACATACATACAATAAAAAACAATGATACATTTGAGGCATAAAAAAATAATCAACAATTCACAATATATAAAAGAAACATATAGAAATGGACCATGAGTGAGGGTTGAATTAAAGATGATGGACATCTTAGTGCTTTCACCCCTTGTACAAAGCAATAATAACAAACAAACAACATGGCCGGAGAGAGAGAGAGAAGTTGAGAAGGAGAAAGGGAAAAAGAGAGAGAGAATGTAAGAAAGAGAGAGATCGAGAGAGAGAGAAGTTGAGAGGGAGAAGGTAAGAGAGAGAGGAGGGAGAGAAAAGAAAGGAGTCAGAACGGAAGAAAGACGAACAAGGAGAAATGGATAGACTTTTAGGCAGATAATAGAAAAGAGGGAAATACAAATAGAGTTGTCAAAGAAGAAAGCAGATAAAGAGCAGTAAGCTATATAGCACAATTATTATAGCAATTGCACTTGGAAGGGAAAATGTAATGTTGCTGTTACATTATGTACTGTTAATCTATTATTTGAAGATACTCAATTGATTTAATTATTATCTTAAACATTCAATGAGTCTTGTGCCACCTGATGTTACAGTTATTAGTACACATTTATCAAGTGGAGGTAATAATTCCAAGTTAAAATTTCTAGGTATTTTTTAACTATAGGCTATAATTCGTCATACATGTATAGCAAGAGAATGAATAATAAATAGCACATACTTTTATTGTATTTTTTACCCCCTCCTCCCAGGTCAAACTTTTAGCTATCTCATTGTGATAGATTTTGAGTCTACTTGCTGGAAAGAAAAGAAAAATACCACCCAAGAAATAAGTGAGTATCGAATCATCATTTTAAAAACTGTCTTTCGAATAGGCAACTATTAAGGGCATGAACTAAAAACATTCCAAAGTGTCATGGTAATAAAGATCATGTATATAAAGGAAATACTTTTTTTTTTTGCCTCTGAAGAAGATTCTGCTAGGATCGAAAGCTCAGGCTCCTTTTGACTCCATTTTACTCCATTGGCTCCCTATTATTGGATAAGCAGTTTTCAGCAGCTTGTTTTCGATATTTTTAAAATGTAGACGTAGTACCTCTAGTACAAAAAAAAACAACTTATTGCACATGAATTATTGAATTATCTACATTGCACAGCCATTACATATAAAAACTGATTTAATGCTTTTTGTACTACATGTGGTGAATTTGTGTGCTTATCCTTTGGTTCATACAGCAGTTGTGGCAAAGTTGTACAGCAGTTTACAATGCAATGCCAAGACAAATGTATGTTTTTATTTTTTGAAAATATTTATGGGCTGATTTTCAATGTGCAGTTGAATTTCCAGCAGTTCTTCTGAACACTTCAAATGGCCAGCTAGAGTCCGAGTTTCAGCATTATGTGATGCCAGATGAACACCCTATTCTCAGTGATTTCTGCACAGAGTTCACTGGTATATCTCAGGTGAGAGAAAGTAGTTCAGTAAACAGTGAAACCTGTCTATAAAGACCACTCAAGGGAGATGAGAAAAGCGGTCTTTATGAGCAGATGGTCTTTATGGACAGGTTCCTTTAATACACTTTTCAATGAGAAATACTATTCAAGGGAAATAAAAATTGTGGTCTTTATAGACAGGTGGTATTTCTATACAGGTGGCCGCTAAACCAGGTTTGACTGTACATGTATTCTTCTTTTCTTTTTCTATTGTGCATGGAGGTTTATTTGGCAGGAAAGTATATTAAAAATAATGACATCATGTTGTGGTACTCGATCTACATCCACAATGTTTGGCTTCATGATCAAGGGACAAGAGGTCTGATGATATGCATCTCTTTCTCTCCCAAAAGCTTAATGCAACCGGTATTTTATACCTCAATCTTAATTACAACGAGCTTTACCTGTGCAACCAGTATAAGGAAGAATTAAAAAGACTTTAGACAAATGATAAGAGAATTTCAAACAACAACAGTGACAAAAGTTAGTACGCAGCTTCTCGGCTATGATATATGTACTACATGTGTATTTTGTCTTTTTTTAACAGTAGCTCATTGAGAACCATTAATTAAAATGTTGCATCTAAAATCCTGTCTGCATATGATGCACCACGCGTTACCCCGGGGTAGCATTGCACAATGGGGCAGCGCTGCACCCCGGGGCACCACAGCGCCCCTGTATTAAAGGACAAGTAACCCCACGTGATATTCTAGATGCACCTATTGTCTGCTACGTCTTTCCATGGAGGCTGCCATTTTGTGCATGACACGGATCATTAGGTACCATATGCATTGATAATAGCCTACCTTTACAACAGATACGTCGCTTTGTTCTGATTGTATTACGATTGTTATTGGCCATGGGCCTAGATAATTGACGACCCATGAGTTCTAATAGCCATCCTGTAAAGCAGATTCCTCGCTTTGTTTTGGTATTGTTACGATTGTCTCCGTCCTTGACGTCAATTCTCCGTCCTTGACGTATATTTTTTATGAAGTATATTTTTTATGAACAAATTAAGACCTTTTAAAAAATATATAAAACTAAACTTACATTTCAGAATATGTGACTTTATCTAATATATATTTGTCCTCTAAAAATCAATTACAAGTTAACGATGAAGGAAATTTTACTTGGGATGAAAAATATGTTCGTGTACACATAAAGTAATGGCAGCCCCCTTATTATTGCTAGCAGACGATAACTTGGCTGGAAAATAGTGATTTATATCTATATCCTGTGTTTTTACATGAAATTGCATGTATCAAATAAGAGGCATATACTACACCATTCAAAATAAGCTAATTCATACGCTGAGGTTAATTTCCCTTTAAAGAGTTGCGACATGGACGTCTCACTTTTCTGGAAACAAAATAGCGTTCGAATTCTTTCTATTGAGAACACCCAGGTGCTCATCGGAATTGAATAGAAATGTTATGTAATAGTGGAAACTCAAATCCCCAGTTGTCGCAATTCTTTAATACAGGGACACCATGGTACCCCGGGGCACAACGCCACCCCGGGCACAACGCTACCCCGGGGCAACGCGTGGTGCATCATATCTTGTTGTTGCAACAGTTGTTTTGGTATTTGTGTAGAATTTGTTGTGCAGATCTGTAATTTGTTCTGCACTGGCCAAGTAAAGTGTACAGACCTAGGAAGAAGAGGGATGAGAAGAATAAAAAAAACTGATGATCTGTAATGTTTGTAATGCCTCTCACCCACTTGCATGCTATTACAACACAATTCACAGCTCTGGCAGCGGTTACCCGAGTATACCCCACCTAGAAGCTCTGGAGCTCCAATCACATTTTCTACATCCATTTGTCTGTGCTTCGTGAAATGTCACCTTTATGCTTTAATATTTCAAACTAATCTTTAGGAACAAGTTGAGAATGGCGTCCCTCTGTTCATCTGCCTCAACAAGTTCACAAGCTGGCTGAAGAGGATAGAAAGTGAGAAGAACGTAGCGTACAACGGATCAACGGATGATACCAAGAATCTCTGCACCTTTGTCACATGGTCAGGTAATGATGATGATTAATAATACAGTAGAACCTTGTTATAAAGAACACTGTCCCTCTACCTTGTGTTCTATTGTTTTTTAGCCCTGATATAGCAAGGTTTCAATGTAAAGAGGTAATTTCCTTGGTCCCAAAGAGTTTGTTGTAACGAGGTTCCACTGTAGATACTTATAGGGACAATCATGTGATAATATAACTTCCTTATTGTTACCTCTGCTTACCCCCCCCCCCCCCCTCTCTCTCTCTCTCTCTCTCTCTCACTCTCTCTCACTCTCTCACTCTCTCACTCTCTCTCTCACTCTCTCACTCTCTCTCAGTGTCTCTTGTGATGTATTACTTTAACATAACCAAAGTGCTGTTTATTTTCCATTAACATAGACTGGGATCTTGGTGTTTGCCTTCATTATGAGTGCCAACGGAAACAGCTCTACAAGCCAAGCACCCTAAACCATTGGATTGATGCCAGGGCTGTCTACAGGGTAGATATCTAATTTTGACACTTTATTTATAAATGTAACAAGCAACAAGATGCCATAAACAATAAAGGAGTTTCAGTGGAACCTCGTTATAAAGAACACTGTTATACAAACTCGTGTTATAACAAGTCATTTGCCGGTCCCACTTTCAATTCTATTGTTTTTTTAATCCCCGATATAACATGGTTTCGATATAAATAGGTAATTTCCTTTGTCACATATTTATGTATATATACATATCTATATGTCCCAGATAATTTGTCCCGTACGTTACCAACATCAGAAGGTGTGGTATGGAATTGTCTTCGGAGCAAATGTCAGATCACAAACATACATTTATATGCACTTTAAAAATGGAGTGAACTACTAAATTCAGTTGATACAATCACAACACATGCTAGATATTTTTTAGAGTCTCTATTAAGCATGTAACTTACCTATGTAATACAGAATTTCTACCAGCGGAAACCCAAGGGTCTCAATGGTGCTCTTCAAGAAGTTGGCATAGAATTCACTGGAAGGCAACACTCAGGTAAACAATCTCCTTTACGGTTGCTATTTAACTGGATAATTATTACCCATGCCAATAAAATCGGCAGGGTTATGTAAAGGGTTTCGTATGTTTGTTTGTTTGTTTGTTTGTTTGTGTACAAGATAACTAGAGAACGGGTGAACGGATTTGCAGCAAATTTTCAGGGAATGTTCGGATAGTGACAGGAAAGAATCGATTAGATCTTGGTGATGATTTGTTGACCACTGCAAATTCTGTGTGACCTTGAAGTTTTGACCCCATAGTGAAGTATAGGAACTTCAGTTCGGATAGTGACGGGAAAGAATCGATTAGGGAAAGAATCAATTAGATTTTGGTGATGATCGGTTGACGCCTGCAAGAATCGATTAGATATTGGTGATGATCGCTTGACGCCTGCAAATTCTGTGTAACCTTGTAGTTTTGACCCCATAGTTAGTATAGTATTGCAACTACTCTATAGCGCCGCTAAGGCGTGGGTCTGCCGCCTTTGACAGCCTTTCTAGTTGCCTATAATTTTGTCCATCTGTAGTAGCAGTTAATCGTGTATTTGATAGATTCTGACAGGGAAAGTTGATGTACAAGAAGCAGAAAAATTAAAGAAAAGGATCAGTGAAGGTTTGAGCAAAATACAATAAGAAATAAGAAAGTTATGCATTTTTGAAGTTGTAATCAATCAAACACAAATTGGCAACTCTGTGACGTATCTTACGAGCTGCTCTTCCATTTGCCCTATACCCCAAAAATCATTAATTTCCATTTTCTCTTAAGAAAATATTCAGCCATACATGCTCCTTAGATGTAATCATTGCTCATATGTTTTTACACAAAAACCTGTATGAAACAAATCTTTTCTTTTATCAAAAACTAAGGAAGATTAACATTTATAAAATTATCTGTACTGGGCATTTGGAGAGGAGCTCGCATGATACGTCACAGAGTTGCCAATTTGTGTTTGATTGATTACAAATTCAAAATTTCATAACTTCCTTATTTATTATCGGATTTTACTGAAACTTTCACTCATCTGTTTCTCTCATTTTCTCCCTTTATTCAAATCAACGTAATGCCAGGGTGCCCTTTAATGCTGTTGTAACATCAGAAAAGTATGATGGATTAATTACAAGACAAAGAAAATGCAGCTGAAATTAATGCTGAGTAAATTTTGTTGGGTGATTGTATCTAGCAATTGATTTTCATTCTATTTTTAAAAATCAATAGAATAGCACCTTAGATTGTTTTTCAGGCCTACCAAACGCAACGCTTGTTTTAATTGGGGAGTTGTTTCACGTGAAACCAAAATAATAAAGAATGCTTACCACCAAAGAACTCACCCTTTTCTTAACACAAAGCACAATGAGATTCAATATGCGTCTGACGATATCAAATTTATGACGACACTGTATTTTGATGCTATATTTATATTTCTATCTCCTATTAAGGACTGGATGATGCTAAGAACACAGCCAGACTAGTGTGGCGGATGATCCAAGATGGCTGCCAGCTCAAAATTACCAAGACGATACAATCGGTAGGTCCAGGCGTTTCTTGGAGGTAGCCCAGTAATGATGTAAATAGCAAATTGGATATGGGCAATTCCATGGTTAGTAACGTTACGATTTATCAAATTTTAATATTTTTGATACAGATAATTCAATAGCTTTTTCATCTGAAGTCCTACTCTTGCAAATATACATTCACCTAACAAAGGTCTACAGTACATAAAGAAATCAAAAGTAAATGAATAAAATAAGAGCTGTAATGAGAACGTTTTATGCCGGTTAGTTACGTTACAAAAAAAGGACATGAGAAACAAACCAAAGTTTTTGAAACAATATTCCTCCTTATTGTATTGTACCTCAAACTTGGAGCCATATCAGTATTGATGACAAATGTTGCCCCAAATTGCTTAGAGATTGTATCTCTCAATTTGTTTAAGTAGAGCCCAAAACCTTGGTTAGTAACATTACGGTTAATAGTCAGGTTAGTTTGTTCAGTACTACATATTTGAGATTTTTATACCTTTTCAACAACTTATTATTGCCTACTTTCTTTTAAATTGGTGTGACTAAATGCCCTACCAATTCTCTAATCGAAAAATTCACAAAATATGCAGTATATTTCTGTCCATGACTAAAAAACTGTGTGAAGTCCCATCTATCTACCGGGTAAATTTGTGTATGGTTCAGATTCTTCTATAAGGGGCCATATTAAATAAAATTGTTTTGGGCGAGTATGAAACCCCTTTGTAAAAACAATTCCTGTATTTATTTAAACCCCCCAAATCGACCTGAATTTCATAAAGAGCAAAAATAAAGTTTGGCCTGATGTCCACTTAATCATGGAATTGCCCATATGCAGATGATTATTCATCTATATCGATGGCATGTTATTTATATTTCATATAAATTGTAATCATGTGTGCAATATTTGTTTGTAATTATGTGCATGCTGTATTTTCAATTGTTTGTCTACCTCTCTCATAATTCCATTTTTGTATAGAATTAAAAAATTGAATTATGTATCCGCATTTGTCAATTGATTCAATTTATATGGAATTTTGTGCAAAGTGTCCCAAGCCATTGTTTCTTGTGAATATTAAATGAACAAAGACCATACCAACACACCTTTGACCTTTTCCAAGTCCATATTTACATGTTGGCTACCTGCATGTTGTAAGATATTTAGAACTTTCGCAAATGGATCAGTGCATCATTTGGAGTATTATGTTGTCATTCTGTAATTGTATCCCCCGGCAGTATGCCGGAGGATACTTTGGATTCAGCAGCGTTTCGCCGCCGCCGCCGCGTCACATTCTTGTGTGCGCTCTAGCGGTCACATTTCTCGACGAATTTCTTTCAGACTTCCTGTGGACGTGTATCTTGGTAAAATCTGGACCCCTATAGTTTCTGGTGATGCTGCCCCCAGTGTTCCGTCTTTTATAGGGTAAAAGGCCATATTTTTTGGGATAGTTTGTGTGCGCTCTAGCGGTCACATTTCTCAACGGATTTTGTTCAAATTTTGTATGAAGGTGTCTCTTGGTAAAATCTGGAACCCTATAGATTTTGGTGATGCTGCCCCCAGTGTTCCGTCTTTTATAGGGTCAAAGGTCATATTTTGATAGATGTCTTGTGTGTACTCTTGTGTGCGCTCTAGCGGTCACATTTCTCAACGGATTTTGTTCAAATTTTGTATGAAGGTGTCTCTTGGTAAAATCTGGAACCCTATAGATTTTGGTGATGCTGCCCCCAGTGTTCCGTCTTTTATAGGGTCAAAGGTCATACTTCAGGGCATGGCGTGAGTGCACTCTGCAGGCCACATTTCTCAACGGATTTTGTTCAAATTTTGTATGGAGATGTATCTTGGTATAATCTACACATGTTTAATTTTTGGTGATGCTGCCCTCATTGTTCCGTCCTTTATAGGGTCAAAGGTCATTTTTCCATTTCTTGCACTCTTACTTCTGCATTTCTCGACGGATTTTGTTCAAATTTTGTATGAAGGTGTCTCTTGGTAAAATCTGGAACCCTATAGATTTTGGTGATGCTGCCACCAGTGTCCCGTCTTTTATAGGGTCAAAGGTCATACTTCAAGGGATGGCGTGAGTTCACTCTGCAGGCCACATTTCTTGATGGATTTCTTTCAAATTTTGTATGGACATGTATCTTGGTATAATCTACACATCTTTACTGTTTGGTGATGCTGCCCTCATTGTTCCGTCCTTTATAGGGTCAAAGCTCATTTGTCCCTTTTGTGCACTCTTACTTCTGCATTTCTTGACGGATTTCATTCAAATTTTGTATGGAGATGTATCTTGGTATAATCTACACATATTTAATTTTTGGTGATGCTGCCCTCATTGTTCCGTCCTTTATAGGGTCAAAGGTCATTTTTCCATTTCTTGCACTCTTACTTCTGCATTTCTTGACGGATTTCGTTCAAATTGTGCATGAAGGTGTCTCTTGGTGTAATCTAAAAACCTATAGTTTTTGGTGATGCTGCCACCAGTGTTCCGTCTTTTATAGGGTCAAAGGTCATACTTCAGTGCACTCTGCAGGCCACATTTCTTGATGGATTTCTTTAAAATTTTGTATGGAGATGTATCTTGGTATATCTCTCAACACATTTCTTTCAAATTTTATATGAAGATGTGTCTTAGTGAAACCTACACATCTAATTTCTACACCATCCTTTTGTTTGAGGGAGGGGATGGGGGAGGGACTTTGTCCCTCCTTCAAATCGCTGCCAGTGCCGGGGGATACATTTAGCATTGCGCGGCCCCAGCAATGCACATTTCTAGTTTTGTTTTGTGAAATATAACCTAAATATGACAAGACAATGCATTCAACTTGTTTCCATTAGAGAGGGGGTGTTTTGCTATTTATGTCGTTGCTAAAGAGCTTTATCATTGGATTTGGGTTTCAAAATATTATTTCCTGGCAGTACTTTCAAAGTTTTTTTTTCTTTAATATCTTTAAAAAAGACTTTTTAACACAAACTAGATTTCCAAGTTCCTTTTACAATTATCAAACATAATTATGTGTAATGTGGATCAAACTTTGGCAAGATAAGATACATACATGTAGATACATGTGTGTGCCATATGCATTCAGATCTGTTTGTGATAAAAAAGTACCAAGAGATTGTGGGATTCAAATATTGTTGATCTGTCATTAGAAAAGGTATTGTGTTATTAAACAAAACCCCCAAAAAATAATTCATTTAAAAACTTCAAAATAATGTCTGAGAAACATTTGTCACGGTAAAAAGGTATCAACACAGCATGATTTGAATGTACCAGAAAAATTCCATACAATTTAATTTTTGTTGATAAATTATGTGTTTCTATATACATTAAATTATTGGAAATTTCATAAAACTAGTTAGTTATTGTTTTGTTTTCATTTTGAACACTTTCCTAGCTTCCCTAGCTTCTTACTTCTTAGTGTATTGAAATATAGATGATAATAACTCAAAACATAATTAAAAAATATATGTACATGTACTAAAAGTAAGTTTAGTAAACTTCTATATGTCTCTACTTTACAGCCTGGCAACATAATATGAATAAAGTTACCTTGCATAACTCAAAGTCGCATTATTCACCTAATGCGAATCAATTTTTTTGTTACCAAACCATACCAAAATATGTGCTATTTACATTGCGTAATTATAATATCATAATTGATAGGATTGAAGTAAATTGTATCATAAAGAAAGTAAATGTCTCATTGGTAGGCCATTATATAGGGTACGCACAGAATTGGTATGGATGTACCTCCTACGCTCGATGGAAAGAGAGGGGCTATATGTGAGATTGTTACCTTGCTTCGACGGGAGCCCGGATAGCTCAGTTGGTAGAGCACTGGTCATGTAATCCAGGGTCCCGGGTTCGAATCCCGGTCGGGGCATTGTAATTTCCTCACATTTACTTTCTTTATGATATATTCTATTTACATTTCCCAAGTCGAACAGATTCGACTTACGCAAATTTAACTGTACAATGTATTTGATTTTTCTTTACAAATATTTGACACAGGGCACACTGAAGGCTATTCCAAGGGCACTTCCTCAGCCTGGATCAGCCCACCAACAGTCTAGGACATCAGTTTTAACTTCAACAACAACAAATACAACATCATCTGCAACATCATCAACAGCTTCTACATTACCAACATCAACACTGTCAACTGCACCCTCATCAGCAGCAGCAGCAACAAGCACCACAAATTACTCCATGGTCAACACAAGGAAAAGAGAAAATAGTGATTCAGTAGCCACAGAAATAGCCACAGAATTGTCCTCAGCAGCACCATCATCATCATCATTGCCGAGCGGGAGAGAACAATTACTTGCTGTTGGAAAAGCTCAATCGAACAAGAGAAAGAATAGTGACATCACAACAATCAAGAACTATAAGAAATCTTGCATGGCTGCGGGTGTTAAAGGCCTTCAGGTCCAGGGTAGTCTCTTCAGCATTCATGAAGATGGACAGAATGGAGATAAGACAGATGGTGTTGCAAAAAAAGCGATGAAGAAGCATTGCTTGGGTGAACAGAACATGAAGACACCGTGTACAAACAAGCAAACTACACATGTGTTGCACCCATCCAGGATAGATGGTGATGGTCTGGTTGTAAGGTCAAATGGTGGAACACCCATCCAAAGAACTACTGCAGGTGGGGAGTTCAAGACTCCACCTGCATGCCCACTCCCTTTCCATAAACAAAATTCCATCAAAAAGTATGGCAAGCTTGGTGAGAAGACCAGTCCTGAAACCCAGTTCAAGACTCCATCCAACTCCTTGAGATCAGGTGTCTCCATGACCAAGATCACTCCACCGATGTGCAAGTGTGGGCGACGGAGCAAGAGACGCGTTGCAGCACGTCCAGGACCAAATCAGGGAAGGGCGTTCTACTCCTGTCCTGGTCTTAGGCGCGGCAGTGGTGGAGGTCTGAAGGACACCACTAATGCAAAGATGGGTTGCAGATTCTTCTCCTGGGAGAGTATGGTCCTGAGTGACTTTGGATCACCAAACAGTGTGGGAAGTCCAGAGGGTTTCACTACTCCAGGGACACTGTTGAAGCCTAAGACTCCTAGCCCTTTAGCCATGGGTTCCATACAGAAAGCCATCTCTCTCAAAACTGGACAGAAAACTGGAGTATCCACACAAGGGGCTGTTACACCTATTGGGTTAGGGTATTGTAATAGTTTGAGGTAGATTTCACTTTAGAGAGAATATATGATCTTTGAAACAATGAATTAGTCTTAAAACTTATTTATTGTATTATATACAGATACAAATATTTATTGACTGCCTCTATTGTGAAATGATTTTATGTACATTTACATTGAAATTATTACAAATATACAAGGACCATGCATCACACTTGGTACAAAAGGGTTTGTACCACAGAGGAATATTCATAGATGAGGCAGAAAGTATGATTTTGCTTATTTGCTGTAATAAATGCTACATTTGTTGCAAGATAGAATATTTTCCTATTATCCAGTGATGTTTATTTACAGTGTAGTCTTGGAAATCAACTAATGCTTATCACATGTTTGAATAATTTAGTACATTGGCGCAAGTTCAAGCTATTTTTGTCCCTTATGTTACTGACCACATCTAATTTGAGTAATGTTGATCGCTGTATCAAGAAGTTAATAGCTCTACGAGAGCTTAGATCAGATCAAATATGAAGTGAAATGACACACTTTATGTCAAGTCATGTTCAGAACTATAATACTCCGTAAAATATGGGAACCAAAGTATCAAATATGTTGGACTTGCCACATAAACTCATAACCACAGATGAGTACAATAAAGCATTATGGATTTTAATACAATCCATACTACAAAGCTACAAATTTGGATAGAAGGGAAGAAGAAGGACAATGCAAATGGGGTTAAATACATTATGAACTTTAAATTAGAATGCAAAACTTGTTGCGATTTACATGTATACAAATTATGAGAGCCAGAAGGATGTTAATTAATGCTCTTTAAAAATATCACATGTCAGGGTAATGCCTTTCTGACTTTCATCCAATGATAGGTGAGTAGACACCATTTGTAATGGATAAAAAGATGCTACCCAGACATCTACGTGTATAAATGAAATGAAGAAGGCTTGAGGTTGTAGCATATATGAAATTCAAATGTATATGTACTTTCCAACAATATTGAAAATATATTCAAAACAAAGTATGGTACATGCAAATCTTTTCTTAATGTGATCCTGATTACTTTGTTGTAAACTCCACAGTGCCAAACCAAGTATCTCCAATGTATTCTTTAGCCAATAGATTCAATAGTAATGTATCATTGTAAATGTCATGGTGCCAAACTACGTATGGACTATTTCAGTACAGTGGTACCTCGTTATAAAGAACACTGTTATAACAAACTCATTATAACAAGGAAATTTTGCCAGTCCCACTTTTTTGTATTCTATTGTTTTTTAGCCCTGATATAACAAAGTTTCGATATAAAGAGGTTTGTTATAACAAGGTATCACTGTACAAGGTACAATCAAGATGTATCTTTACATGTTACAACCCCAACACTTTCTTGTTCCTTCTAGTATTCTGTTACAGGGCTCTCTGCTGAGTCTAGTCAGAGATATTTAATCAATTTCCAGTACTTATTTTCAGCTTTTACATTGTCAACCACATGTTTTCTCAATCAACAAATACCATCATCTTCTACTGCCTATGAGTAAGTCAGAGTGTATTTTATCAAACTCCACACATGCAGTGTATTGTGTGTACTTGATTATTTCTACACAGTTATAAGATAGATGTTCTGCATGTATATACATTTATAAGCACAAAAAACTCATTATAGTTAACTATTTACAATATTACAATATTTACAAGGAATGAAATATTTCATGCCAAAATAATATGAAATAAAACAGTTATAAAGTACATTTTACAGAATGTTTGTTTTTCTGTTTTGTTGTACACTAATTTTTAAACTATTTTTGCATGATTATAATTGAATTACATTACAAAATAATGGTGAAGGCTTGGATTCATTTGATATCACTCCAGACTTATCTTGGATCAGCTTGCTCCCAGCTGACTGAAAGATCCTTGTGGTATGAGTCCAACTGTACAGAAAGAGAGAGAGAGAGTGGGAGGGAGAGAGGAAGAAAGAGAGAGGGGGAAAGAGATCGAGAGGGAGGGAGAGAGGAAGAAAGAGAGGGGGAAGGGGAAGGAGATAGAGAGGAAAAGAGAGAGAGAGAAAGGGGGTTTGATAAGAAGAAAAAGACCAATTGTAAAATCTTATTTTTCAAATGAACATGGGAAACTAATATACAGTACTGTAAAAGTGGAATTTTCACACAATTAAATTTTTCGTGCTCGGCCAGGTAAGGTGAATTTCACGTTTTAATTCTGCTTACAAATTATCCTTCACCTTTCCAGAACTCTACCTTCCCTTTTATAGTATGTGCAGTACACCACAGACTTATGGACCCAAAAGTTTTACTTACAGCAACAAGGAGGTGTTCATATTTCTCCTTCTTTCTCCTCATCTCTTCCCCATGTATGTTCTCTTCTTCACTCATCTGAAACACAAGAAACAAAGGGAACAAAACAATCCATTAGTTCTATTCTTTAGCTTTATTATCATGACACAGTAATACCCCCCAAAAAACAAACAAACAACAAAACAACCAACAAACAACCAACTAAAACCAATTATTGTTTGATAGTACACATTAATAGATAACAGATTAAAAATATAAAGAATGGTCTTATTGCATATGATGGAAATGTTATGTGCTTCAGATTTTGCTAATGCACAGTTCTCCAAGCAAAATAACATATTCGTCAACTCATTCCACAACAGAGGAAGGCAATGTGAGAAAGGTGTGGGTGCACAGATGCAGAATTCTGCCTTCAACATAGTTCTTCATAGTGAAAGTGAAAACATATTGTATATGTTGAATCTGTTGTGGTCATGACCAGTCAGTAGTCCATACCTTTTTCTTGATAGTGTTCTTCTGTTCAATCAGCACCTGTACTTGACCAAGTTTTTTCTCCTGTTTTTGGCAGCAAACTTCCAGTTCCCTGAACAGATTCAAAATGAAAATGAAAAACATTGATCTATGACGTAAACTACTTCAAAGGGTTCTTGAGATATTGTGTTAACAAGAAAGCGGGCGGGACAGACGGATGGACAACCCGGCATGAAAAGCATTGTAAATCTTGAAGTGGACATTCACTGTTTTAAAAAAAAGAGAGATTTTCTGCTCATGCATAGACTGTACCAACAAACTGGCTATTGCAGTTCACTCATTTTGCCAATAAGTGTAAGCAAATATAACGAGAACATTGGCCTTATTCTTGAAAGGCCAGGTTTACAACCCGCCATAGTGCATAAATTTAGATCATTGTAGTTCTGTAACTAAACGAAATACAAAAACTTGTCAACATCAAATCGCTTTCTTGTTTTCATTTCAAGACCAATGAATTTTGTCCATTTTCCCATGTTATTACAGTAATTAATACAGAAATAAGGGGTTGACACTCTGCTTTCCATAAATAATACTCAGTGGAGCAAGTTAAAGTTAATTTAGTCCACTTTCGAGAGTATGGGCCATAATGTCCAACCCACCTTTGTTCTCTCTGGACATTCTCCTGCAGGGCTGTGAAGGTGTGTTGATGCTGCAGCTGTAGCTTGACGATTTTCTCTTGCTTGGATTCCCTCTGCCTGTTGAGGTGACCCTCCTGCGCTGTCAGATCTCTTAGTTGGTCCTTCTCAATCTGTATCTGATCCCTCACAGTTTCTAGTGATGCCTGACCTTCCCTGCAATGGTTGAAGGACTTTAGAAATAAGTTTTGGATTCAAAGCATCACTGGCATTCTCAACCAAAATATTGAAGACATCCAACAGGGAGATTTAGATGGAAAAGGAATGAGATGATAATGGAACTTAGCGTACAATTGCAACAATCTTCATATCCATTTCGCACTTGTCTAAAAATGCAAGTATGAACATAGAGGCAGTAAAACCTGACAACACATACAAGGGACCAGTACAGCTAGTAAAAGGGCATAGCCTAAATAGTAAAGGAAAATTTGACACAAACGACTTTGGGATGGGATCTTCATCACTGAAAAAAAAAAAATTGGGAGGAATCTGCCAATCTGCACACAGAATTAAGCTACAATTATCTAATATGGATCAAAGTTTTAACTGTGGCAAATTAATTCACTATCAAACTTGGCTAACTAAGGAAACCTGCGGCACCCCACTTTTGTGGACTTTACTCACATGTAGTACATATGAGGTACATACTCTAATAATGTGCCAGTTTGAATGTTGTTAAAAGAAATATAGCGCCATACAAATGCTGTGAATCATCATCATAATCTGTACACTCTGTACAGTCAAACCTGCTTTAGCAACCACTGGTGCAGAAAGACCATCTGTCTATAAAGACCACATTTTTTGTTTCCCTGTGATATATGTTTCTCTTAAAGGAAGCGGTATTATAAACACCACTTGCCTACAAAGAGCAACTTTCTTGTCTCCCTTGAGCAATCTTCACTTATACAGGTTGATTTGTTATGTTTTATTGCACAGCAAATGATTGGCTAAAATGTAGGGTCTGCAATCGATCGTAACTTTCTGACCACACCCACCTCTGTTTCTCCAGCTCTGCATTGATGCCGGTAATCATAGCATCCCCCTGCTCACTAGACTGCAGAAGCAGCTGACAGTTCTCATTCTGACCTCGTAACTCCTGCAGCCGGTGACCCTTCTCTTTCTTGGTCGTCTTGCGGGAGGCCAGGGTGGAGTGCATGCGAGAGATGTCCGCTTTCATCCGCTCGGGGGACTGGACCACCTGTGCTTGCAGCTTGCTCACTGTCTCCTGTTTGTTCAGGATGGACAGCTTGCGTTTGTCCTGTGAGTGATGAGGAGGGAGAGAGTCAGACGACATACTTCTGATTTTAGAATATCATGTCAAGGGCTAGGTGTGACATAACAGTTTTGGAATTAATGATTTTCGCACACACCTCATCTCTCAATTTTGTTTGACTAAATGTACTTCAATATAAATAACAGGACTTTACATTATAACAGGAGTCCTGTGTAAATGGGCTCCTAAATTTTAACTCCAAAGCTCCAAAACTGTCAATTCAAACAGGGGTCCTGTGCCTACAAGACTGGAAAACAAAAAGTAAATCCAGACCCCTTGTGAAAATAAAATTGTGTGGAACCCTAAAAATAATAATTATCATTTTTGTGAATGATGGAAACTCGGAGGCTACAATAGGCAACAACTCAACAGGTGAGCAAACCTTCATCCTGGGTGCTTATGAATTTCACAAATTACAAAGGAATCCAAACTTGCCAACTCTGCTATGCGAGTACAACAAGTCATCAAGTTTTATTTTCTGTATAGAAAAAGAAAAACATGCTTGTTTCCAAGATACAGATAAGGTAATGTGTCTTTGCATATCAGCAAATACAGTGGAAACTCGGTATAAAGAGTTCTGGGGAGCGTTTCATGAAAGGAAGTTGTCGGATATTTTATCCGACAACTGTTATAAGCTACTGAAATCCTTGCATCTGATTGGCTGAGAGCAAATTTGTCGGATAAAATATCTGACAAGTCCTTTCATGAAATGCCCCCCTGGGGAGCGTTTCATCAAGCGTTTTGTCAGTGATTTTTACCGTCAACTGTTATAAGCTACTGAAATCCTTGCATCTGATTGGCTGAGAGCAAATTTGTCAGTAATAATCACTGACAAGACACTTGATGAAACACTCCCCTGATATAATAACAAGATTCCTGATATAACAAGGTAATTTTGCTGGTTCTACGTCTTTATGTTATTTTTTTTTTTTTTAACCCTGATATAAGGGGATCCCTGCTATAACAAGGTAATTTTCTTGGTGCCAAGGTCCTCGTTATAGCGAGTTTCCATTGCATAAAGGAAGTCTATTTCTACACAAACAATCTAGAAGATATCAATTTTCATGGTTGTTCCCAAGATACAGATAAGGTAATGTGTCTTTGCACACCATCAGATATATAGGAAGTCTATTTCTACACAAACCATCTAGAAAATGGATATTCTCTGTGTCATTTTATTCTAGTGATCTTACCACGAGAGCTGCTTTCTCTGCTACTGAAGTCCTCAGTCTGGAGATGTCTCTCTGTAGTCCCGCCTGATCTTGTTGCTGTGACATCATCTTAGTATCTAACTCATCAATCTTGTCTTGCAACTGAATGGGAATAACATTTTCATCAACATAGTAAATACAAAAGTAACTAGATTTGAAAGAAAGGGTACACTTGCAAACCTACTTGCTAATTTGCATGAGGCTAGTGGAAATTGTATTTTGTCACACGACGTGCAATGGATCAATCAACTTTGAGATTCTTTTCATGACGGATATTATTGGGAATGATGGTTCCTGGTCATGGCATACATCTATGATTTCATACAGTTCCAGTCACATAAAAACTGCATCAAAAACTGAATGACTTTGAATATTGGAAGCTATATGATTTAGTAACGGTTTGACAAATCATTTTATAGAAAATATCTATGATAAAAATGGATGAATGAAGTATATTCATGAAGTTGCCACACCATTTTCAATGTATCTCTTCACTTTACACACAACTGCAGTTTTCCTTAATATGGTTAACATTCGCAACTAAAAACACTAATTATTACTTGAGGAAAAAAACCTGCTTGTAATTCCAACATTTGTATACTAGAACTAGCATATGTATGCTTTGAGGTGTAACAAATCTAAACCCTTTTTTGTTTTTTGTTTGTAAATTCTGCAAGACAATGTCAGATCTTTTATTGTACATTTACACAGCACAGGTCTACAGTTTTCCATTTTTTTGAGACTCCCCTGTCCGCAGCTAGTGTGTTTATACTTCGGTAACTTTGAATGTGGTCTTGTCCGCGAAGTAGATGCCATTCAAGAATTTCCTGATGTCCTTGTTCTTTATGGTGGTCCATCCACCATCGTAAAAAAAAATGAGACTAACCTGTTTGGCATGCTCTTCTTCTTCAGCCCTGTTCATTCTGATGTGATTAATCTTCTCTTTGATCTGTGTGATCCTCTCCTGACATGCACTTCTCTCAGCCAGTGATCCTTGCTACAAATCACATAGACATTAATAAAATAAGCTTGGATTAAACTTGAATTTGATCGGTGTGATTCTTACCCATCATGCACTCCTTTCAGGCTAATGATCCTTGCTATGAATCCCACGATAATTTGATAAATATAACAGATTAACTGTAATTTAACTAATCTTCTTTTGATCTGGCTGATCCTCTCCCATCATGTACTTATTACAACTGCAATATGTCATAAAGAAATGTGAGAAAATTACAATGCCCCGACCGGATTCGAACCCGGGACCCTGGATTACATGACCAGTGCTCAATATGCTTATTCTGACAAGATTAATTTTTTCATCTGTGTGAATCCCTCTTGATATGCACTTCTGTCAATTAATGATCATTGCTACAAATCACACACACATTCAATAAAACAGATTAATTATAACTGGATTAATCTTTTCTTTCATTGATGTGATTAATTAAAGATTAATTTTTTCATCTGTGTGAATCCCTCTTGATATGCACTTCTGTCAATTAATGATCATTGCTACAAATCACACAAACATTCAATAAAGCAGATTAATTATAACTGGATTAATCTTTTCTTTCATTGATGTGATTAATTAAAGATTAATTTTTTCATCTGTGTGAATCCCTCTAGATATTGCACTTCTTTCAGTTAATGATCATTGCTACAAATCACATAAACATTCAATAAAGCAGATTAATTATAACTGGATTAATCTTTTCTTTCATTGATGTGATTAATTAAAGATTAATTTTTTCATCTGTGTGAATCCCTCTTGATATGCACTTCTGTCAATTAATGATCATTGCTAGAAATCACACACACATTCAATAAAACAGATTAATTATAACTGGATTAATCTTTTCTTTCATTGATGTGATTAATTAAAGATTAATTTTTTCATCTGTGGGAATCCCTCTTGATATGCACTTCTGTCAATTAATGATCATTGCTACAAATCACACAAACATTCAATAAAGCAGATTAATTATAATTGGATTAATCTTTTCTTTGACTGATGCGATTCTCTCTTGACATGCACTCCTCTCTGCAAATAATCCATGCTACTAATCACACATACCTTCAATGAAATATTAAACGGCTTTGTACACTACAAATTAGCTTTACTATTCCTTCCTCTTTCACAACTCTCATGGTAAGTCGTCCTGGAAAAGACATTGCACTTTCTAAATCCTTTGTCAAACTATCAGTATTTTCCAAAATCAATAAGGGTAAAAAAACAGTTGTGGGACTGCGCCCCTCAGAAAACAGTACTGTGCCAGTCACCTTAGAGAATCTATATTTGTATAATATTTACCTAATTAAATCATCCCAATCTCTCATGTATAAAATGATATGAACTCACAATCTCTTGACAGATGTTGTAGTAAACATCCTCCCTCTCAACGCTGAACCGCCAGAAGTTGATGATCGCACTGAGAAAGCGACGAGTACGCTTAGGTTCTGTAAAAAACATATACATGTTTAGCAGCCAATTAACACTCCATGCATATTCGGTATACATAAAACAAGAGAAAAGCATACCGGTAAGCACTTTGAGGAAGACATGATAATTCAAGTATTCAGTGAAAACAATTGATAAGATGACCTACATGAATATCACAATGTAGTCACAATAGGCTACTGGTACTTATGATTCAAGTATCCCATTAAAAACTATTCATAGGATGGGATGTACAATAAAACACAACAGTTAAGTTCTACTTGTGACTTTGCATTATATTTCAAACCTATTTTTAACCCTTCAATATACAGATAATGGAAACATTTGTACCACAATGTCCTGTGCATGTTAAGTTGTTCTCCCCCACCCCCTCCCCTGTATGGATAAGGGTGGAGGTGGCAGATATTTTCACATACACTGTGACCTGTGATTGTTTTCTTTCATTAGTTCCCTCATTGTATCATTGTATTATTAACCAGAGTAGCCTGTGGAGAAAGGGCTTTCTCGGCTGCAGCACCCTTTCTCTGGAATAAACTACCAGTAGAGTTGAGAAGTACAACATCCCTAGGGATTTTTTTAATTGTAAGTTGAAAACGTACCTCATTTTAGCAATACTCGACACAAGAACATAACACTCACCGGGAATCTTACTTCTTATCTATTTTTCTGTGCACCTCGGAATAGAATTTTCTGTCGTTATTAGGATTTATTATTATTATTTATATGTGTTAACTTACTTGGGTGTAAGATGTCCTTCATCTTGAAGTCCTTCACTAAGCATCCAACCATAAACCGCTGCCTGTATATTTCAAAATGACAGAAAAAGGGAATACTGGATATTGAACATTGATTTTACAACTTAACTCGCAAAGCCACTCACAGACTTCCAAAGTCACACACAGAAACTAGCATACAAATGGCTACTCAAAACTGCACAGAGAAGTAGCTTGATGACTATCAAAAAACTTGTAAAGTACTGTGTCCATTTTAATATGATGAAGAAAAAAAAAGGGAAATGAAAAGATCTTTACAAATATGATTTCATTCTTCACCCAAAAGTGATGATGAGGATAGAAACCAGTGACTTGTTATCATTTTGAGAGGGGGGGGGGGTGGTAATGTAAAATAGTCAGAGGATACATGATACAGCAAAGAGATGTTTGTGTACAAAGATAGGGTGCCAAAATGTCTGCAAAAAGAAGGTATTCACCAAAACATGTCTTGATTCAGTTTTGAATCAGAGCCAGCTTTTTGGAAAAGCCTTTCAAAATCTGTCTCAAGGCTGTCTCATGGTGGTTATGGGACATCTTACTGGTGCTTACAATGTAACAAGTGTCTATCTGACAACACTTACATGGCTAAGGTGAGATTCATGAGTGGGAAGGTGTCTGTGTAGAGCTCAGGATGCAAGACAGCCTGTGAAGCCTCCCACTGGGGCTGGTTGATCTTATCCATAGGAGTGTTGATCAGTCTCTGCAGGAAAGTGGCGTACAACTTCTGGATCTTTGTGCTCTAGAAAAAAAAAATCAAAGGAAGTGAATGGATTTTTTTTGGTGAAAATGAATGTTCATCTTAACGTACAAAAATTTACTTTATATATGATAGCTAGTATACGTTTAATCCAAATTCCAAATTAGATCCCACATACTCAAGTACATGTAAGTGATTTCATGCATTACTAGCTGATTCCAAGAGGCTCATTTTGAAAAATGAGCCCCCTCAACTCAAATTACTTCTTTTTTTTCAATGGAAGGTTGCTGAATGCACGGAACCAAAGGAGCATTAAGGGATGCATACACCATCTTAAAAATCTTACCCCTCCCCACCTATATATTCTTTTATGGACACCTTTTCAAAGTTGAAATAGATGAACCCCAACCAAGAAGTATCTACATTTTCTCTGAATTTACCTGTGGGTTCTTAAAATCCTCTTCTGAAAAGGTCTCTCCCAAGATCTCATGAAGAACTGAAGCCAACTCTGCCGATGATAAGAGAGGGAAGCTGTAGGCCGCCATGGTTGATTCTAGGATTTAACTCACACTGGAAAGAGTATCAAAAATGAGGAAACCCTAATTATCATAGTTAGAAGTAAATTAGTCTCATTCCACAACATAAGAAACATGAGTGCAATTCTCGCTACCCCAAATACGCAATTTTGCCAACAGATGGCGTTTGTCATGTAAACCACGCATGCGCAGTGCTGACAATATCCCGTTTGGGTCGACAAGTGTTAGTCTTTTTGCATTGAAAATGTACACAGGTATTACAAAAATCCTCGAGTTCGAGTATAAATTAACCAACATGTTTGAAAAGATACCATGATTTATTGAGACAACTGGTTGCATTTTCAAAATTTGAGTGATTTATGTCATGCGATCCAAAAATTAAGCATTTTAGCGCTCATTTTATTCATAAGCCGTAGTATTTCAATACGGACCAGAAGTGAAGTTGACGAAGATGCGGACCATTTCCATGCATAATATTGCCCTCTACGTCGAAAATTGTATATTTGAGGTAGCGAGAATTATAAATAAAACCACCTGTTAATATGCATATAAGGCAGATTTGCGTACAAAAAAATAAAAATTATTACATTTGCACTTGGTGAATTTTCTTTCCCTGTTCAGCAGGGTTAGTAATAGCACAATTTGAATCACCTTGATTTAAATCGCTGATTTTAAGCAATTTTGTTGTTGATTTTGGTGATGCACCAACAAAAATAATCATTTAAAAATGATTTTTTGTCTCTTCAAATTTTCTGGCTTAATAATGCATCAAAATGAGAGGTTTTGTACTCCAAATAATATCGGATATCAAATCTACCAAAATGATCTGTTTCTTTTTCAATAGGATGAAAATGTGGGGCTAACTAAAAAAAAAGAAACCATATAAACCATGAATTAAATCAAATGAATTTATCTTTTAAAAAAAAATAAGATTTTCTTTCCAATCCTGCAGTTCAGACATTCCAAGTGACGTAGAAAGATTGATTCATTTCAAGAAAATATAAGAAACTTCTTTTACATGTACTTCTAAGAGCATACTCCGCAGGATCCATATAAACCCTTTCAAGACAATAGACCACATTTTTTGTGGTTTGGCTCAATAACTTTTGATTCAGAGCTCTAAAAAAATATATTACCGGTAGAGTAGAGTAGAGTAGAAAGAGCAAAAATTTCTACACACACTTTTTCTTGCATGACCATATTGCGTTTGATGCCAGGAATTTTAAAACCGAGAATAAGCTTTGAATCCTTAAATTGGCAACACATTGAAAGGTTCAAAATCATTGTTTTTCATCAAAATTGGCATTTTTTCAACTTTTCGACTTATTTCTAACCACGTATAATGTTTTCAAAGACTTTACAACTTATTAGAACCATGTAGCACTAAAAGAAAAATATTACTGTTGCCAATTTGAAGAATAAAATGTGATCAATTTACAGTAGCCCTTAAATAATTTGTGTCATGAAAGGGTTAAAGCCAGGATACGAGAAATTAAATTCAGGTGCTTTATTGCAGTTCACGCTTGTTGGTGCACATGAACAATTTATTTCCAAAGTGTGCAGTGCAGTGAAACCACCAACATAACAGAGAAGTGCACATCATCATAGATCTAATGGTTTTAATAATAATAAAATCATTAAAAAAATAGAGATAAGGGTCAGTGAAAGTTAGAGAAAAATCTAATGTAAGTTAGATGTAGACTACAGTACAAGAAAAAAATTATTTTTCAAGTCATGAAGATCTGACACAAAGTGCAACTGCCACGTTGATTTCATTCATGTCTTTGTTAGTAGACAACTCTCTGTTTTGAAAAATAAATCCCATAGTCCAAGCTGCTGAACTGACATCGCCAGATATGCCTATGGGTCATGACAGACATTGACTTGTAAGTTGTTCCATGGGGGGGGGGGGGGGGGGGGGAGGGGAATGAAGTAGACTGCTCTCTCAGTTGTTTTGACATTTCAAGTTTGTCACTCAATCACACTGAATGGTGCAGTGTCTTCTATCAGTCTATGTACTGTAGGATTCTAACTTTCTGTGACTAAAAATTATCTTGTGCAATGCCATTGCCATTGCCTGTCCGATTATGACTCATACATGTACGTTGTCCATGTCTGACTTTGTCATATTGTATGGTCAGGGGTCCTAAAGCTATGCAGGTCCTAAAGTCACACGCCCCGCAAATATGTGCAATGTGACGAATTTAATGCTCCAAACATTTGGTGTGACTGAGGAACAAGATTGTCATTTACGTTTGCCAAAAAGAATGAGTAATTTTCCTTTATTTTTAGGAAATTATCACTATTTGCCTTGGAAATAGGGGTGAAATTCACATTACTAACATTAGTCAGCTTTACGATCAAGATTTGCATTCATTTATTACCTACCTAGGGAATACCTAGGGAAGATACTGAACGCAGGCACTACGCCTCTATATTCAGTTCCAAGTTCTTTTTCCTCTTCAAGATGGCTGGATCGTTTCCTGGTGCAGGCAATTCATAATCGTACTTAATGGGCTCATTTTTCCAGCACCTATCCAAAGCTACTTCAAAACTGTGCACACTTGGGAAGTTGGGGCAGTAATGGTGTCGTCGGAAAGATTCCATCATCATGGTTTACGTATTCGTACATAGAAAGAATTTTTGTATCTCTGAGTTTTGGTCCTAGGCACATCAGCAAGCAATGGTCATATTGACCATTAGGATCATATACATGTGTGTATACTGGGTATTGGGGATACAGATGTAATTTTGTTTGAAATGGAGGTTTTTGTGGGCAAACTGATACTTAAGTATCATTCTTTAGATTTTAAGTTATCAGTTCGTTAAGATACAAAATGTAGAAAGTTATAAAAACTTACATTTACAGCCCTCTTTTTGGTACTTGTTACCCACACCTCCATACGGATGACGACTGCTCTCAATATGTTGCGCACTAGTGAGGTCGCTCTACATGGTTACGCACCGTAGATACGTACGCAGAATGTTACGCACACAAGCTATTCTACGAAGACCTGGTAGGGCCAAACTGACGACGTAAAAAAATAAAAAATATTACGTACGTACGTAGTAATTATTACGTACGTACGTAATATTTTTAATTTTTTTACGTCGTCAGTTTGGCCCTTCCAGGTCTTCGTAGGAGATCGACGAAGCGATCGCGCCACTACTACTACGAGCGCTGAGGGCTCCCTTCATCATAATCGTGAAAAATACAAACTGGATGCTGACGGGACAGTCTCGATAGCAGTTATCGACAAAAAGGACCCAAAATTTCAGGAAACCCTCTTCAAAGGTCACAAAACAACCTGGTAAGTTTTAATCATCTATTATTCAACATAAGTATTTGGATTTAAGTAAACTGCAATACCGGTATATGAGTTTCAATTAAATATAGCCAAAAATGCACAGTGATGCAGTTTAGGTATGGGATGTGTGTCGGCTGCGTTACTACACAGTCGGCAATGGCGTGTACCTATGAGTGGTCCTAGGTATTAGGACCCTTTCATTTTGTTGACCAAAATCGACATGGGTATCGACATCGACTTGAATTTTGTTATTGATATTTGTCCGTCGTAATTTTCTCAGGGATTGGCTATTTCATTTGAATCTGGCTGGAGCTCCAACAATGTCCAACGGCAACGCGCAGCGTTGGAGCTCCCTAGTCCCTGGACATGCTGGACCTGGAGTTAGGTCATGATACAACATTTATTATTACTAACATATTGAGGAGTGTTATATCATGGAAAACATATCAAATTATCAAATTGTGAACGATATTTGAACTAACATTAAAGTAACAAACTTGTATTTTCCCAGTTGCAGCGCAGCCAAGATCCCATCGGACAGTGACTATCGGGTCGGCCGGGTACACCGGCGTAGAAATATGACAATTGCGGTAACACTAACACAGTAACACTGTCTCAGTTGCAGAACAGTTAAGGGCAAAATAAACTAAACTGTAGGGAAACCCGTTATATTGACGCATTTTTAAACCGTTTTAAACTTGACTAATTCCAAGAATACAATAACGAGGCATTCACAACTTACCTATTTTATACAAATATTGTAATTGCTTCAATCTTCAAAAATCCAGTAGAAAGTCAAATTCGTAATCACCGCGATGAAGAGGTAATCTGCGCATGCGCAAGAAAACAAGCGGTCTGGTACAAAAGATGGCGCTACACTTATTTTGTCATGGGACCTCGACTAGTATCTACTCTTTATTTACTCGTTTATTTATTTATTTCTGATATTCAGACAGGGTGACTCATTATCACCAGGAGTGGTGGTCTTCCAAGAGGCCCTGATAACAATAATAAGTAACAATATTTGTCTATCATGAATATAAACTTATAACAGCAACCCCCCCCCCAAAAAAAAAAAAAAAAAAAAAAATATGTGATAATAATAATTAAATAAATATATATACACAAAGTATTTGGTATCCTCGTAATAAATGTGTTGCTGTTTTTTTTAATAAAGAAAATGCTGCATATTTCTAATATCTTAATATTTTGTTATATGCATGGACGGTAATTAGTTTTCAAATCCGATGAAACTGTAACCATGTATATATTAGACATTTTAAAAAGGCATTGTATAGTTTTGAAAGTTCATAAACAATGTATAGAGACTATTTTAGCTCAATATAGGAACACACTCCGGATAACAAAATTGTTATATCCATATTTACAAAGAGTATCATTACAGCATATATATACTTATTCAAGGATTACACAATAATTGCATGTAATATAGATTAGCAACTGAATGATCAGAATCTGAGGCTGAGCTTAATATCCACCCTTTTCTTTCTCTCTCTCTCTCTCTTATGGGATAAGCATCTTAAATCACCATTGATTCATGATCCGAATTATTTTTTTTTTAAATCGAAGTTAATTGTTTCACATTTATATGAAAACATAAAACATATAACGGCACGGGGGGGGGGGGGGGGGCACAGTGCCCGAATTTTTCAAGTACTCAAAGATGTGCCCCTTTTATTTCTTATAAGTCGGCCTACCTTTTATCACTTCTGATTTCCTTCGTTATAAGTGTTCGTTTTTCTGTCTGATAAGTGCCCCCTTTCACAGGCTGATAAATCACTCTATGTCCCCCCGTTTCGCTTACAAATTGTCCAATTTAGCAACAGCCTTATTTAGCTTGAATCAGAGCGGCCTTTTACAGTATAAAAGGTACGTCATGTTACTATATCAATTTTTGCATCTGGGATTTGTACTTTAGCGAGAATGTGGGTGACGGGTATTATTCTAAAGAAAATAGTAATCCATTTTTAAAGCCAAGATCTAACAGTGGGGCAATTTTCTAGAGATTTTCCAACACAAAATCACACCCCATGTTTAGGGAGGGGTACATTCCCGTATACCGTAGGCCTATTAGGCGAGTACCCCCGAGGGCAGAGCTTGAAGGCAAAGGGGCCGCAATGCCCCCACCTTTACAAGCACTAAAAAAATGCAAAGCATTGTGATTAATCGTGTTCATTTCCAATGCCTCTTTTCCAGAGAAAGCCCTTTTTAATACAAGAAATTGCCCCTTAATATAAGAAGTGTGCCCCAGTTCATATCCCATCTGAATTTAAGAACTGTGCTTTTATAGTCTACCCCTTTAAACTACCTTCTCATCTTCTAAACGAGGCACCTGTAAAGAGGCAAAGCTTTCAAGGTTTAGGTACCTGTATAATTAACCTGATTAACACACTTACACACTTTATGATTGCTAATGGTCTGTTAATTATTATTAAGCACAGTCGAAAACGATAATTTAAATGTACAAGGAAGTCAAGATTCAACTGGCAACGATTGGGAGAAAAGAAAGAAAGAAGAGTCCAGTGGGGAAAAAATCGTTCTCGGTGACCTGGGCTGTGCCCCCGTGCCCCACTCAGTGGCGTAGATCGTTTACAACAGTAATTGTATGGAGTTCCTGTCAAATTACTCCTTTGTGAAATCAGGTATAATTTCGGGGTTATTTTCTATTAGTATCGTGGGACGGTATACTATTAGAAATGAATGTGTTTTTATAACATCATTAAAACAATAAAATTGTCCTTACTACACGTCGACTATTAAAAAAAATGATCGGACTCTCCTTCCTCGCAACAGTAGCCCTTCCCCTCACCCCACACATTTCCCCCTTCAAACCGTGCCTAAGTTACTGTTGACGACATACCCCCTAAAAAGAGGAGGAATTGCTAGAAATGCAGGCCTATATATATTAAATTTTCTGAATCATCGGAATTAAATGAGATGACGACAGGTTCAACGTCGTATCTTGGTCCCAAACTCCATACAACGCTATAGTATGACGTTGAACTTACGACCTCTGACCTTTCTCATTACAAACTTAGTCTCGTTCTGATGACCTGAACTGAGAAACAGAGAGTGCAACAAGACAGATGGAGAGATTAGGAGAGAATTAGGGAGGCAGAGAGAGAGAGAGAGAGAGAGAGGGAGAGTGAAAGAGAGAGTGTGTGTGAGAGAGAGAGATGGGAAGGGGGGGGGGGGGGGGAAAGAGAGAAGGAAAATGGGTACAACTGAACAGAATCAGAGAAGAGTTAACTATGAAGGTTTAAAAAATAATACGGATGAGCAAACTGGGAGGATGATAGATAGAATGAAAAGGTTCATGCTCAAAGCCACGCAAACATAGAACTAGAACAGGGATGAATGATGATTAAGAAATTAAAGCAAGGGAAATATACAAAATGTATGGACTCAAATGAGAATAAAAGAGAAAGAAAGAGTTTTAAAAAAAGGAAAAAAAGCCAGGCAGGAAGAAATAGAGAGTGTGAGGAAGAGAGAGATAGATAGAGAGAGAGGGAGGGGGATCAACGAGATAGTGGGAGAGGCAGGCAGAGAGATAGATTGAGACAGACAGTCAGACAGTGAAGGCAGGGAAATTTCCCTGGTGAGAGTGAGAGAAAGAGGGAGAGAGAGAGAGAAAGAGGGGGGCCCCCGCAGTTGCAAGCTTGCAAAATATGTTGCCACTTGTCAATGCAATACCGACTACGTATATACTGAATGGATTTGACTGTAATATATTTTCTCCTTTCTCTGTACATTGTATTTTCATTTCTTGTTGGATCAGTTTATTCAAAGTTTTGTTTTTTTGTGCCTGAATTCCTTTGAATTAAAAATCAATTATTGGATAAGATAGCAGAAGGAAGTTGCAGTGTGAATTCGTATATCGGTATTATCATCATCATTCGGTGTCATCAATAAGGTAAGTCTTATAACGATTATCACATTCTTTATCTCTTCGAGTGTAAACGTGCGTCTGCATCGGCATACGATCTACGATCGACGAGACATTCGTGCATAATGATTGGCACTGCGCTGTATGTATTGGAACCCCCAAACTAAAAATATTATGCGAGCGTTTCATTTGAAATCTTTGAAAATATAACTTTCTACACAGGAATCTCGCTCACATCTTAGATTTGATAATCGCAAAATGGAGCTTTGCTTCTCACGAAAGATCATGATCGATAGGAGGCTCTGAGTTATGATATTAATTTCATGTTTCGCATTCGTCGAGGAACGAGTCACAGGGGTATAACTTATTTTCTTGAGTTCTAAGCTATAGGTAAATTTTGCTCACTCCGCTCATCTCGCCAACCGGGGGGGGGGGGGGGGGGGGCTGTTTCGCTAAACTTAACACGATTTAAACTGATCTTCAAAACCTAAACGAAGAAGAGAAATTTTAAAGTAATTATGTCAAATAACGAAACAGACATAAACACAATAATAATCTTAGGAATAAGCGAAATGACAAACGATCAGACCTGCTGAAAAGCAATAGATCATAAAATCAACATAATTTCCCCCGGTTGTATGGCACAATGCTAATCTGCCACACGGTGTTGCTATATGTTATATTTGAAAGGTGTTGGTATGTTATATATACATCTAAAAGATGTTGGTATATTATGTTATCAGTATATTAAAAAATATTGTTATATATTATAACTGTTCTAATGTATTATGTTCCGAATTGCCTTGTGGCAGTTTTCTTTTTCTTTTTAATATTATGCTTTGAACTGGAATTATGACATGAGTTTTGTTTGGGATTTTTTTTTTTTTTTTTTTTTTTTTGGGGGGGGGGGGGTTGTAATTTTGGAATGTCTGTTATGCTTTGTAAATTGAAAATTCAGAATGATCCTATATGTTTGGCTTCTGAATCAATATGAATTTAAAAATGAATATGTTTCTTCGTATATATAGCTGCGACACTGAAATTAAATTATTTTTCTTTTTAAACGCCGTTGCATTTAATTGGTAATGTTATTATAGTGTGCATATACATTCATAAAATAACTTGACATGACATTTTCATAAACAAAATAGGCAAATATAATATCACATAATTATTAGCAAGGATTTTGTATACCCGTGTAATCCATCGAACCCCTGTCACTCAGCGGTCAGGGTTGATCTCTCATCAAGGTCAAAACGCAGCCTAAAGCGGAGGGGGGGGGGGGGGGGGTGGGCTTCCTAGTTCCTTGCAATATCACCAGTCGTTTTTGAGGATTAGGGCAGACTAGGAATAATCCTTGCTAATCCAGAGGAATATTACAGACTGGGGAGTCTGACTTTGATCATGGGCCATCTTCTGATCAAGTGTTTCGTTAATAGTATAAAGAAGATGACGTGATCAAACCATCAAACAAAGAATACAGAGTCACTGGGGGACTTGTTACTGGGGGGACAGACCCCCAGACGATGAGAGAAAGAGAGGGAGGGAGGGAGGGAGGGAGGAGAAAAGGGGGGGGGGGCAGGGAGTGTGGGTGTGCGGGGGTGGGGGTAGACTGGCTGCCAGACGGACAAAAAGACATATAAGGGCAGACGTCGTAGTGTACTAGGGAGAGAGTTAATTTTCTTCACAGGAATGGTATACAGACGCTTCTATTTATCATGAATAAACTGAAATTAAAACGGTCTACATTAATTTCTGTGGGAAAGTATTGATATCGGGCCCCAAAAAGCTTATCTGATATTATTCCCTTTCTCTCCTATTTTCACCTTTTTTGTTTTGTTTTGTTTCTTCTTTTTTTTTTGTCCGATCACAACAATGATTGGCATACCGGTAATTACCAGTTCGAATTATGTTCACCCTTTTGCGCTTTAGTATATGAGAAAACGGATGAACTACAACTTACAAGCGATGAATTAGGAGGAAAAAAACAAACAAACAAGATAAACACAATACAGAAGGAACTCATAATTAACTTTTGGCCATGTTGGCTGTTTGGTTAAAAATGCAGTGTGTGTAACTGTAAGTAGTCAAGGCGGAGTTATGAATCATGTCATATATGATGAGGCCTTGTTAGTAATGACCTTGCAAAGAGGAAACCCAACCAACATTGACGGATTATCTCTGAGATTTAGGATTACACCAGCCTGAGCACATAGAGGGTATTATCATCAATCAACAGCGTCATTTGATATCATAATTGATGATTAGCGTTTAAAGGTAGATCTGATATTGATCGAGAGGGAGAGGAGAAGAGAGTTGATGGAAATGAGGATTTTTGCTCAAACCCTCACAGTTTCAGACGAATATTTGTCTTTACTCTTTATACACACCAAAGAGAATGTTGATGAAATGGAATCTTAGCTGGGTCCACGTCTATGTTTTTATGGCTTCTCGTTTTTAGTTTTACTTATATGTCAAGAGGAAGAGGGCCAGGGATTGTATACTTTGTGTATAAATTTGCAGGCCCATGCATGCAGCCTTAAACAGAATACTGTTGGCTCAGTTTTACTGGAGTTTTCAAACGTTGCTCAAACTCGCTGAATGAGCCAAAACCGAAAAGGAAATCCATTTGCATCGTTGGCATGAAATATAAAAAGTCATGCAATATAATATGAAAATTGCATCATTAAAAGGAAATAGAATCAAGGGAGCGTAAAGACGACTAGTGAGGACTGAAGCGAATAAGTTTGATAAAACAGAAAAAAGACATACAACAGGATAATTATTTCATAATAAAAATCGAAATGTACCTTTTTTTGTTAAACGATTGATATAGATTAGGCCTATATAAATCGTCATTTAAAATAATGATCAGTTTATTTTTCAAAGGTAATAATTGGAACGACAAGATACGTTAAATTTTAGGAACAACATTTTCTTGGAATTTTGAATGTGATGAAATTTGCTATAGCGCCATCTATCAACTTGATTTTGATGCTTCTTTTCATAAACTCGAAAACACACTGTATTAGTAGTATTCGTTATCTTTGTATATAATAGTAGGCCAAGCTGTCATAAACTTCAATACTAATTCAGTTGATTGATTATACCAATCTCGTGTAAATATAAGCAAATATTCTGCCAGATATTTTGCCAACTCCCCAATCACTTAACACATATACATGTATATTCACATTGTTGTTGTTGCTGTTGTCTTGTTTTGTTTGGGTTGGGGGTATTTTTTATTTTTGTTTTGTTTGTTTTTGTTTTTGTTTTGTTTTGTTTTGTTTTATTTTGTTTTGTTTTGTGTTTTGTATTTTTTTTTGGGGGGGGGGGGGGTGGGGAGGATGTTGGCTGTATAATATACAGTATGAACAAATTTATATTACTTCATTTGCCCTAATAATAATATTCATGAATCAGCCATGAATCTTATTATATTTGCACTGTGGTGTAGCGTGGATCCAGCCATTGAGGGGGCACTTGCGTCATGGAGGGGGGGGGGGGGGCGGCGACAGAAATATTAGACGGATGAAATATGAGAGAACAAGGCCAATGAATTCACGTTTCTATGAAATTCCAAAGAGTAGGAAGTACAACCTACATGTAGGTCTCATGAAATTACAGTAGACGTATATGGCGAAATTGTATTGAGAGATAGAGAGAGAGAGAGAGAGATACTTTACACATTCTTACTTCACCGTATATAGCAAAGTCATAACTTTGCTGCTACCTCGATCAGAATATATCATTCATGAGTACGAAATCGGTGGAAAAACTTGTCGATAATCGTTGTTTTCTTTTTATGTTTGAGTGCAATGTACAATTTCATAATGATGGCTGACATTTATTGATATTACCTCAGGTACCGGATTTATATTTAGAACAATTTATTGTAATTTAAAGTGAACTGTCAGTATGATGCATGTTGTGTGCTTGCCATCTTAAGGTCATTGACCTGAGAGGGCGGGCTCCAACTACTAGCTCAATGGTCCGTTGACTCCTTGATTGAAAAAACGACTTAGTATGGCATCTGTTGCCAAATTTATAGTTTTTTTTAACACTTTGTAATAGGGGCCTATGGGGATATGCAGTAAGACATTATAGGGCAGCCATGCATTGATGCAAAAAAAAAAACAGCTCTATAATACATGCTTGCGAAGATAACCCAAGTGTGTATTGTGAGTCGTTGGCGCTATCCCTATCGCAAAAAGCCATTGCTTTATTTTAATGCTAAGTCCAAACTCCCTTTGTTTTTATTATTTTTGTTACCAGATAAAATACTTTTTAATATCAGCCACTTCGGTATATCCTAAAGCTACGTCTTTTATGTTAAATTGCTTTGATGTATTTTAATTTTCGTCAGAACTTTTTAATTTCATAAGCATAGTCATGATTCAACTCATGCGAATAAAACCTGTATTGTATGAGTGCCAACTAGACATGTATATTATTCTTCTTCATGGGTAGACAAAATGTCTATTCCCTCTTCATTTTCGACTCTTTATTTGTATTATTATTGTATAGTACTGCTGCTAAAGATGTTAATTGGACTTCCAAGACATTGTTGCTTTACGTAATACATGTACATTTTCACCTTTTCTTCTAGAATCTGCTCCTTGTCTTCTATTTCAATCTTGAATAGAACCTCATTAATTTTCATCACGAGAGATTATGACTGAGAGAGATAGAGTTAGCAATATAGGCCTATGTGAAATGCATTATATCATTATATACTAGGTCTTTGCTTTGTCTCTTTCAAGGTTCGACAAACTTAGCCATGAATGGAAACTATTATTAGCCAGCTCAGATTTGATTAGGGGTAGAAACAGCTGATACTGCTACGGCTGAATGGGTGAGAAAACGAGGATTTCTCGTCAACCGTCTCCTACTACAACGCGGGGTGCCTATGCCGTATCGTGAAGTAAATTAAAGAATATATAGTCCCACCTCCCCTCTTTCTTTGTCTCTCTCCCTCTGTCTCTCTCTCTCTATCTGTGTCTTTCCCTCTCTCCCTCTATTACCCCTCCTCTTTCCATCACCGTCTCCCCTTTTGCTCCACCAACCCCCCTCTCACTCTCTTTTTCCCTCCACCCTATGCCCCTCTCTTCTTCCACCATATTCCCCACTCTCTCTCTATCTCTTTCCCTCTCTCTCCCCCTCTCTTTCTCTCTCTATCTCTCTATCTATCTCCCTGTATATCTACCTTCCTGCTCGTATTTTTCCGAGTCTCCTCAAACTTCTTCCTCCATCTCTGTGTACATCGTATATATTGTACTGGGAAATAAAAATAAAAACTGAAAACAGACGTGTTCAGGATGTTTTTCGTGCATATATTAAGACAATGGAAATTTCTTTGTCATTTCCTGTAGTCGAGACTCACTGTGGAAAAGCTATCATACTATTTTGGAATCTTTCGCTCCTCCTCCCCCTCTCTATTCCCCCTCTGCTTCTTCCCCTCTAACCCCCCCCCCCCCCTATTTCTGTTTGTCTGGCTGTATGTCTCTCCCTCTCCTTTTCCTCTCATCCGTCTAGTTGTTCCCTCTCCTTCTCGTTCTCCCTACTCCGCTCCCCCTCTCCCTATCTCTCTCTCTCTCTTCCCCTCTCCCTTCATTCCACACCATCTATCTCCCCCTCCCTCTCTCCCTCTTTCTCTTCCTTCCCCCTCTCTCCCCCGTTCTCTCTCTCTCTCTCTCTGTATAGTTTTGCCCAAAGGCGTCATAGTTACAAAGGACTTTAAGACCTCACTTATCTCTCCCCTTCACAGCTCCAAGCCCTTTTTAGTAACACGACCTGGAATATTCTCCCAGAGTCACTTCAACGGCTTAAAAGCAGACGGTTGCCCTTTTCGAGGGCCACTCCAGTTTCCCTAAATTTTTTTGAAATGCCCGATCCCGGGAAGGAGATTTCCACACTCGTTGTCGATTGCCCCCTCCTTACAACAGAAAAAGCAAATCGAAGACTGGTATTTTGAGAAGCACATTAGGTTGTTCTTATTAAGGCCAACAGTTGATTTCTAGTTTCTTCCGGATGTTTTGAAAATAAGGATGAGAGGGTGCCATGTTCTATGGTATTTCCCCGTATATAAAGGCGCCACAAATAGTTATATGATATTGTATGTAAAATGTGAGCAAAGCAAATATCCCTTTGCGACAATAAAATTGAAATTTAAATCGAAATTGAACTGAAATTGAAATATTGGATCAATTTCAACACAGAATTTCTTAATATAAATGTATCTATACACTGCTGAGGCTCAAAACTATAGGTAAAATTGCACTATTTTGCCTGTTTTTGTTCCCCCGTTGTTAGCTCGTCCTCATATTCTTCTTTATCTGTTTATTTCATTTCAAAACACTAACAACAAAAGATAAGAAATGCTAAAGTATAAGAAAATGCATTACGATCGAAATAAACAGAAGCGGGAGGGGACGAGAAACTAGAAATTAATTTTCCTTGGCCCGATTGAAAGAATAAGAATCCTGCGTGTGAATTGGGAGAGAATCAAGGCCCTTTCTCAGTAAACTTATTATTTATTAAACAACTTTCACAGGTCTATGACAAATTAGCTCTGAGTCAATCGAATGCCGCATAATTTCAGTAGCTTTTAACAATTATTGGAAGGTGTTATTGATAACAAATGTGATGAAATAGGGCCCAGGTTTGCTTATGGTTTCGGATCGTTAGTCGCATCGGGTGAAGTATAACGGTGACTTCATCATTTTCATTTCTTTGATTGAGCTTCGAAAAAGGTTGCCCTCATTAAATGAATTCGAATCGTTTTTAAAAAGCTGATTAAAAAAAATAGTGACGCGTTGTCTGATAACTATTTAGTCTGCTTACAAAAAAATAGTAAATGCAAAAGACATTACACTGTAAATGGTTTATAATGGGCTATGATGGTCGAATATACCTAGCGTATATATATATATATATATATATATATATATATATTCTAAGCCAACGACCGGGTTCGATTCCCGGCGGAGACATTTTTTTTTCAGCCTTTGCAAAAAATTTCAAAAAGGGAGGACAGCTCTGGGGAACTTTGATTGAGCTACGCAACGTTATTCTCGCATTTCTTTCACATTGTATTTATTTCCACGAGATTTTCCAAAGCTGTTGAATATGTTATTTCCTTACAAATAATGTTATTAATAATAATTTATTCTAATGTATACATGTATTCAAAGCATTCGCTTGGATCCAGCTGAGGCACTAGCGGCTTGTCTTGTTCAAAAACTCATCTGCCCCCGACAAGGGGAATTAATTAATAAGGTTGAGGATTTGTCAATCTGTCGGTCAATTGAATCTGGTGTCGCCGAAACCACTAACCCGTCTCCGTGGTCTAGTGGTTAAGGCATTGGCGTTCTAAGCCAACGACCCGGCTTCGATTCCCAGCGGAGACATTTTTTCAGCCTTTGCAAAAAAATTCAAAAAGGGAGGACATCTCTGGGGAACTTTGATTGAGCTACGCAACGTTATTCTCGCATTTCTTTCACATTATATATATATATATATATATTAACATTGGGCACAATGCATTACAAACGCTTCTACATGTATAGCAGTTTCTTTCGATTTCTTTGAGCCAGTTCGTGAAACCTTAACATATATATATATATATATTATCTACTATATACTATACCTTATTTAAATTGCATGACGTTCGTTTGTTATTGAGAACTTTGTGCCAAAATACTCTTCGTATTTGTGCTTCAAAAATAGTCGAATACTTGTTTATTCCCTTGTTTGCACCGAATTAACAAATTCATCCCAGAATAATATACTATTTTAATATTTAATCATTTCCTTACGTCAATGCCCGCTGACTATACGTTGATAGTGTCAAACGCAAAGAAAGACGCGTGGACTCTATCTTTCATAAAAAAAAACCAATTGGAGTTAATTAATGACCATGTCTCCCTCTACTCTATTTCCATGCCAACGCTCAGACAGTGAATAAGTTCTGGAAATATCTTGGACATTCTAATAAGAGAAGGCTTTGTGCTAGTCGTAAAAGGAAACCCAGCCTGTCTGAGGTCATTAAAATTAAGCTGAAGATATTCTTGAACGGAGCTCATGAAGCGATATAAAGGGTAATAACATGTACAATATTACACAACGCATAATCAGCCCAAATTTTCATGGAAGATATATCGAGGAAATGTAATTAAAATATATATATATATATAAATTTAGCAAAATTTAAAATAAGATAATTAAGAGAATGCAAAATCGTATTTAGCTATATTTGCCAACCCGAAGAATGAACACATTTAACTTAATCTTTCATATCTGTTTTTATTTTAAAGAAAATATAATTCGACCTTGTCAAAACGAGAAAAAAAACTTGAAATCGTTATTAAAACAAAGTGTATACATGTACAACAGTGCACTGGCGGAATTGAGGAGACACAACCGGTCTGTGCTCACCCTGTCGAAACCCAAGTGGCATAATTTAAGTATACAAAGATAAAAGCTACTTGTATATAATTGTAGGCAAAAATGAGATGGAAGTCAAAGAGACGCAAGGGTAAACAAAAGGGAGAAAGAAGTGAGACTTATTAGACAGATTATAGAAAGATAAGAGTACACTGTAAAAAAAGTATTGTAAAATTACAGAAATTTGATGTCAGCAGAGTCGCCAGAAATTTGCTCTAAAAATACATGCTGTATGTAATTTTAGCATACATTTCAGATCTGTAATTCAGATAACAGGTTCTAATGTAATTGCGTTGGAACCCGAGTCCTACAATACATTAAGGTAAAAAAAATTAAACTGTAAAATTACACAAAAAAATGTATAAAAACCCTATTTTGCCTTAAAATCACAAGTTTCTGATGTACAAATGAGGTACTTTTACGGGGAAAATGTAAAAATAACATCACAACTGCTGTATTTATAATAAACAGAACAAATCTGTATTTTTTCCCCTGTAAAAATACAAATATTTTTACAGTGTACGAAAACAAAAACAAAAACGAGAATAAATCTGTGTTTGAAGCCTGTGGCTGTGAAAAAGATAAAAGTAGAAACAGAAAGAGGAGGAGAGAAGAGAAGAGAGGAAAGGAGAAGAGAAGAGAGGGTTTGCAAGTCAGAGTAATGGAAACGGCATTCGAAGGGGTGCAAGAAACCAACGTAGCCAACAAGAAATAATCTCGCATATCGAATAAAACCCTCTTTCTGATTTCATGCCCCCATGGTGACGATGCGGTGAGTCTGAAATCCATTATCCAAGCAATGACAGCAGGGGCGGGTCGAAGATTTCAAAAGGGTGGGGGCACGAAAAAAAAATGACTCGCAAAAAAAAAGGTATCATCTTTTTTCCTGCAATTTAACTCTAAGATTATCCGACAAGGAAAAATCAAAAACAAAGAATGAAAATAAATATCACATTTTAGGTGCCTTTTGGCTAAAGAAATTGAGGGGGGAGGGGCGTATTTTTTGTTTTGTGCTTAAGGCACATTGCAGGTCTGCCCCCCCCCCCCCCTCTGAATCCGCCAGCGATGACAGGAGGTTGTGGGGGTGGGGGGAGGGGGAACACAGAGTTGTAACCATCAGTGCCTCGTCCAAACTTGGTAATTTTCCTTATCGTTGAGATCCCCAACATTAACTCTCCAGAGCTTCTCCTTCATTTTGTCCTAGACATTTTGCTGAGCATTCCATGGAATGGCTCGGCTGCTCGGCATACACAAGGAGCATGAAGGCATATCTTTATTCCTTCTTGTCCCTTTTCTATATACTCAGTTCTATATTCGTTTGACGTTTCCATGGTTACTACATCTTTTGTCTCAGCGTTGATATGGCGTAGAGACCTAGAAAGCTCACCATTTCTGGTTTCTTTATTTTTGGATTGTATTTCACGACAGTCTCTATGTATATTCAAGAAAGCCATAACTTGTGAGAAATTAGATTTGCTGCATGGCAAAATATTTATCCGTGACGTGAATGTGTCGAGAGGTCTTTGGAATTCAAATTAAGTATCAAATTGGTGAAAAAATTGGGAAATGTATTTTCTCGTCCCTACGGGGTAACTAGTCATTGCTATGTCAGTCAAAATCTTTACAACATTACAAGCGTATAATTGGCCACTGATTGCAATTCCCCGCGACCGACTGCTGTAATCCCTAATCAAGTTTTCTGCATGTGATTTAAAATTTCGCTATTGATGGCTGATAAATTTGTTTTTAACTTAGATAAGCTTACATTAGAAACCATGGAGCTTTTAGAATGCATGGGGATGCTATTGCAATTTTGAACCAGTCACGGAACCAGGACTTTGAAACAGATGGGTTGCCCACAAAATTTTATACCTGCTACATAGGGTACTAGAAAAAAAAGGATTTCATGGCAGAAATATCTATCATAATGAATAATTTCCTTGATGAGATGGAATGGAATGTGGCATTACCAAAATTTCATTTGCACGCATATAAATTATTGCAACTTTGAGTGAGTTTTTAGGGTAGTACATGTAATTATTTTGAAAAAAGAAAAACATCACATAAAAATATAATAATTTACCTTTTTATATGACAGCTCATGCGTAAAGAAAAATCATGTTTGCCAGAGAACAAGTCAAATGCAAACATGCTTGATTCTGCCCGAATGAGTGGACAGTTGAATAAGAAGCCATTCAGCTTTCCTGACCTAGCAGCTGACAATGTAATGAATGCTTAAGTGAATTTACACGAACATGGGAAATGAAAAAAAGAACATTGCAGAGATGGTGGGGGTATAAAAAGGCTGAATATTAAGCAAACCATCACTAGCTTGCCCGACCATGCAGCTGACCACAGAACAAATTAGTTCATCGTTTCTGTCATGAAATCCGGTTTCGTTTTTTTTTTTTTTTTGGGGGGGGGGGACACGCTGTACAATCGGTTGCTGCACGCATATACATTTATGTCTTTATTTTCCCCTCTCTTGAAAAGGTAGCTTTTATACAAACTTGAACAAACTTGTCCTCTGCTATACTGGGTTGAGAAATATCTCACTGTTTACAAGATATATTTTCCTGTGCTGGATGTAACAGCTACTAACCGTTTAACACACTTGAATGTTTTCTCTGTCGCTATCGATTTACAAGAATTAAGAAAACTTGAATGCTCATGGTGCTAAAAACCGATGAAGGGGATCACTTCACGGTATCGGCATTATCGTTTATCGTAAATCTTAAACCGAACTCTCTTTTTCTCTATCTCAAGTATCTGTCTTTCTCCCCTTATTTCGATAGAACATGATTTATTTCAATAGGGATTTTTTTGATGACCATGTTTTCTGGGTTAATGTGGCTGACGATGACAAACAGATCATTTCAGACGATTTCCATAGCTAACGACGAGAAAGTTGATAGATGGTGCCGTTGGCGGCGTGTGTTCCATAAAACCAGAGACCTCGTTCACATAAACAGAGAAAACGATTCGACAAGACTCTACACTCTCGTAGCAGCATATTCATTTAAACAAATAGAACAGCTATTCAATAATTTTGAATCCCAAACTTGTCGTATTGACTAGAATTCAAGTCACCTATGATATCGTAGAGTCAAACTATAGCAATTTCCGAATGACGTTGATACTTTATCTAATCATTTTGAATAGATCCTCAACAAGTGTCCCTCCTAGTATACGAGTCTTTCTATTTAATTTTGAATGGATTCTATTAATATTTGAATAGATATTTTTGAGAGTGTACACACTGTTAGAAATGAGAACTGATGGATTGCAGGATTCTATTTAAAAAAAGGGGGGGAGGGGGCACAATTCCGAAATTTTCTGACGAGCAAAAACAAAACAAAAGGAAAAAAAAAAAAAAAAAAAAATAAATAAGAACAAAAAGAGTTGGGCAGAATTTGTTATCTAAGGTTCGCGTATTTAGGGTTGTTTACCTAAGGTGTGCCACTTGGTTTTCAAAGAGGGGGTACACGCCGTTTGTGCCCCCCTAAAACCGTTAGTGATCATGAGGGCACTTGTGTGCGACCCGAACATTTGGGCTGCTTATGCCCAGTTGAGTAACATTTTGCACACTTACTGAACATTCTACACACACACATTAACATTAATTTGATAAAGTATTGCTTAGTTGGGCACTGAAACGCGAATAAATCATGTAGTCAGACGCACTTAAGTGCCCTCATGTTTGGAATATTTTATAGCTAGTATTTTTAACAGTGTAGATAATTCATCAGTTTCCCCAAATTCAGACTTGAGAGAAAGTAACCAAAGAGCTCACTGTAGAGACTAGTTTTGATATTTAAAAAAAATTATTCGCAGCCGATCCTTGATAAATTATTGTTAATATTTTCTCATTCTTGATTTCATATTTAGATAATGATTAAATTCAAAATTACATGATTGATTATATCTGCGAAAGTTATTACATTAAAAGAAATATGCGAAATCAGAACAGCAAAAAATTTCAATTTGAAACATAATGTATATTACTTTTAACTTGGGTTATCTACATTGATTTCTAAGAGAAAATAAAGAATATTGAAATTGTACTATTCCGCAAATTCTGAAGGTAAAATTACAAATGAAAAGACGATGTGAATGCTATGCAATATTCAATAGAATACCAGCTATTTAGATAATAAAACATATAGCAAATTATGTATTCCCAGCAGTGGTTGTAAAGATCAGTGGCGGATTCGGGGGGGGGGGGTGCAACAACTGGCCGATGCCAGTTGGAACACATAAAGCATACAGCACATAAAAACTTGCCCCCGAATTGTGTATATTTTTTTTTAAAGTGTGCCCCGTATTAAAAAATCCTGGATACGCCACTGTTAAAAGGACATTAAACATCCATCACCACGGCAACTCCATGGGGCTAGTGCGAATGGCAAGAGTAACAACACGATCATAAGTTCCCAGTTCCCACTGATCGACACCCTCGGTCATTTATACCAACACCCTTTTAGACACCTCTGACTTAGCCATGCATCCCCAGGCCTTGTTACCTATTAAATTGGTGGTATTCGAGGGCCACTACAAGGCGATGCGAGGGCGGTCTTGTAGGTCGGATTGGGGGTTTAGGGTGGTTGACCTTTATCATATGATGATAATTACCAGGTCGCAGGGGTATAGGCCTACATTAAATACAAAATATTAAGTTAACGAGTAGAAATAAGATAAGGCGAGGGAGTTTGTGTTTGCGTATATGGGAGAGACGGAGAAAGAGAGAGAGAGAGAGAGAGAGAGAGAGAGATGGAGGATAAGATAAAAAGACGGACAGGAAGATGGTGGATAGATGATTTAGAAAGAAATATATAAATACAGAGAGAGAGAGAGAGGCAGAGAGGCAGAGAGAGACGGGTGGGAGGGAGGTTATATTTATTCATGCAGGATTGCTCACATTTCGAAAGTGTAATATTTATTGGTAAATGTATGTGGGACAGGAGCATCAGGGCCAGAATAATACCTCTGATCTCTGTATAAATATCAATATTTCATATCATTAGCAGTAGTATGATTATCATGGTATTATTCCCATAATTGCAATGTGTCCACGATGACCTGTAAAAGAGACTTTATTCACAATTGTCGTAACCCCTAGTACGTATATCATATCATGAAGGAAAATGCATGTAGGAGTGAGGCGAAAAATATATATATACATGCATATATATAGAGAGAGAGAGAGAGAGAGAGAGAGAGAGAGGGAGAGGGAGGGAGAGAGAGAGAGAGAGAGAGAGAGAAGGGGGGGGGGGGGCGGCACAGAAAAATATCAATTAACCGTGATATATGTCTCTGTTGACACCGAGTCATAATGACCGGCACGCTTAATTGAGCAGATCGACCATGAGCGAGACATGAATAATCTCTCCACATCTGCAGCCAACTATTACATCTCTGAATTATGAATACGACCATGTTTTCAGGACATGTATGGTGAAGTCTCGTGAACGGTTTTAAAGACATATAGTAATAATGATAATAAGGTATTAATTACCCAGGGAGGCTCATCAGCATTAATACTGCTTTTCCTTAGGACCTGTAATTATCATTACCCCCAGTATTGTCAGGTACCCATTTGATACCCCTGGGTCGAGAGAGGGACCGTGCGGGTAAAACTACCTCGTCCGTGGCACCGAGCAAGGATCGAAGCCTAGATCACTCGTATGAGAGTCAAGAGCCTTCACTAATAAACCACCAACAGTGCTCCTAAAAAACTGCGGTGTTTTTTTTTTTTGATTTGTTTTTTGTGCTCTCGAGGACCGCGTTATTACTATCATTATCTCCTTAATCGTCCCTTGAATACCAAATCAGGAAATCAATGAAGAACAATTTCAACTTTTATGATACTTGGCTTGGGGCTATGGTGGGCTTAATCGAGGGAGCTCTATGCAGATCATGTACCTTGGCCCTATGCACCATACCTGATTCAACGAGATACATAATTCCACAGGCGTAGCATATGGATCATCCATAGAGGGTGCAGTGGCATTAATGGGGGGAGGGGGGCAGCTGTCTTATTGGGTGGATGAAAATAATGTGAATTTACAATGCCATCGATTAGGGGAAAGATAAGGGAGGATGTCCTAATAATATTATGTTCACTTTCCTTTCCCCTCTCCCTTTCCTTCGCTCAATTTTTCTCTTTTCCCCCTCCCCCTAGCTGTTCGACAGGGATGGGGGCACTTGTCCCATCCCATCATAGCTACGCCATTGGATAATTCAGTGACCCTTCTAGTGGATGTAGACCGATTGGTAGCAATAGCTATCATGCTATAATAAGGCTGTCGAAGCGACTCTTAATCGGCTGGTGGGGGCGCCCGAGCGTGTCTAATAAAGAGGTGACTGCTGATCCGATATAGGTTAGAAAACAGCAAACAACCCCCCCCCCCCCCTCGCTTCTTGATCTGATCTTTTAGGGGCCATATTAAAACCCTTTGTCATTAACGTTGCTGAGACGTCATGGTCTAGATGACCTCTTGATAGGAAAATAAGAGTCCAGCTAAATCTCACGGGAGGGATATGATGAAGAGGCAAGAAGAAAAAGAGGAGTGGAGAAGGGATAGACGAAAAGAAAAAATGGAAATGGAAGAAGAGAGCATATTAAGCTGGTGTCGGGGCTAAACCTCGAAACAGATAGAGTGGAGATAGAAGGAGTGAGAGAAAGACTGACAGATAAATAAATATAAATTGAAATACTGATAGCTATATAAAGATAGAGAGATCAGAAAGTGTGACTGAATACTATATGGAGGGAGACAAGGAGAGAGAGAGCGAGAGAGACAGAGGCAGACAGAGACAGGGAGACAGAGAGGACAGAGAGAAAGAAAGACAGGGATAAAGAAAGAAAAAAAAACGAAAGAAAAGGTGAGAGAGAGAGAGAGAGAGAGAGAGATGAAGAAGAGGATGAAGCACATTTTTAAAAATCTATTGCAAATTTTAGTCTTTTTCTTGTTAGTGAAAGCAGGGTGTATACTTGTACATTTCAAGACAGAAATCGACACGTTATCACACGAAAACCTTGATCAAGCCATTTCTGTGAAGTTAAAGCTAGTATAAGAGTTCACATTAATAGGGGCTGGCGATAGATTGTAGAATTTACGAACAGTTTAAAATGAATCTAACATTTTGTATATTTGCTGTCCATAGTAGATGTTAAACTACTGACATAGAAGACCCATCTTAGCGTGTCATATCTTTTGAATTTTAAGCACGCCCGTAAGATAAAAGACGCCCCAATGAATAACAATCACAATTTTATATGATGCGGTGTCATGCAAGTTGCGTGTGTATAATTTAAGATGAAAAAAAATCTGTTTGCGCTTTTGTTTCATTTTCTGAAACGTTTGTTCTAGATCTGACCGGAGGTTGTGATGGAGGTAATGGTTCAGTGAGTTGGGGGTGGGGGGGGGGGGGGGGGGGAGGAGCTTAGGGAAGTACTGTTACATGTATTGAATGATTATCGAGGAAAAATAATAAGGTGATGCTGTTTGTTATTAATGGTGATATACAACCAGAGATAAAAGTTCTCATGATTATGACTGTTCGTCCCATGAGGTGGATAATTGTCTGGTGGTCGGAGTAGATGTTTTCGGGCATTTAATGACTTTTGATTAAGATAATTATACCAAACAATAATATACAAGATTCCACCGACCAAAAATGATACTAATCCTATACAAAAAACGTGCTTTACCAAGGGCTGACCAGAAGCCGAAGATGTCGATGACCAAGAGCTTTGGTCAAGGCACTTCACTCTCATACGAGAGTCCCTGGGGTGTTTCTTGTCGGTGATTTTACTGACACATTTGCTCTCAGCCAATCAGATTCAAGGATTTCAGTACCTTATAACAGTTATTGCAACTTGTCATTGATAACAAGTTTTATGAAACAGGACCATGGGTTCCAACCTTGCCCTGTGCCTACATCTAATAACAGATTACATAGTTTTCAGGATACTGCCCCTGCATGTATGGACAGGATGTTTTACCCTCATAGGTCCCTCTCTAGTCAGGTGTATTAAGCAGGTACCTGGCAAGGCTGGGAGTAATAACTGAAGGGCCTCGGCAAGAGTAGTTATAATACTGATGAGCCTACCCTGGGTAAAATTAGACCATGTCCATGGCCCATTCATTTCTTTTATAGCAAAGCATTGTATGGAAGAAAAAGGCCGAGTGAAGAGCCGTGATCATCAATCTACATACGCGATTCTTTCTAGATGGGACTGTACAAATTCAATGACTGCATTTTTCCAATGGGAAGAGCAGAGCGAGTTCAATCACCCGACATAAATGGTGTGTGCTATCGTCAGGTTGCAGCTCTGAATTACCTCATTATCATACCACGTGAAATGCATAACATGCTCAAAATAATACACGGCGGTATTTTAGTGAAGGCTCTTCGTGAGGAATGCTCTTGACTCTCACCCGAGAGGTCCCTGGTTCGATTCTTCCTCTGTGCTTTCATCCTTGGACAAGGTGTTTTACCCGCATTTGTCACTCTCGACCCAGGTGTATTAATTTAATGAGTACCTGGCAACAGGGGCGGATCCAGGATTTAGTATAAGGGGGGGGGGCACACAAATGCAGGTTTGTCAACTTCTGGAAAAGGTAGCCCGTATTTGTTTTGTCTTGCCAGCTTCTCGAAAAGTCGCTCATGAGGGGGGGGGGGGGGGGGGATTTTTTTTCGCCAGACCTCCAAAATTTGCTCAGTGGGGGGGGGGGGGGGGGTATGGGGGCCCAGTTACCCTAATTCTCTGACAAGCAAAAAAAAAAAAAAAAAAAAACGGTCTTCATTCTAATTCTACAAGGGGGTGGGGCACAATCGAGAAAATGGCGGATCGTCTATGGTCAAAATGCATACTTTTCTTCTAAGGGGGGGGGGGGGGGACACGGGCCGGAAGTGCCCCCCCCCCTGGATCTGCCAATGCCTGGCAATACCGGGGAAATTGCAAGGCTCTCAGGAAGAACAGTATTATTACCGCCGAGGCTACCCTTGGTAATACCATAATTTATTCATGAATACATTATCATATATTATTATTAGAGCAATGATGTTTAATGGCAAATATATAATTACTCGTTATAACTCCAGTCGTTTAAAAAATAGGACTGATATAGTGATAGACATTGATAAACATCATTAGTCTAGCTAACGGGGGGTGGGGGCGGGTTTCGACAAATACTTCTTTTGGGCACATTCAGCATACAAGCATGATTAATGAAAGCCTATCATTCCCTTTCTCAGTGTTTGCTTGATATTAATTTGGACTGCCCCCCCCCCCCCTCCGTTGACATGGTTGAAAAGCTGGCTACACTAATGGTAATACACTATACAGTGCACTAAAATATTATCGTGTTGAATTTTTATTTCTAAAGATATAGGTAACACGTATATTAATATATATAAGTTACCATGGTTACACAATAGGAATGTAATAATAATGTTTAATGATCTGGGGCCCTTTGCACAAAACTTGCGTATGAACGCAACTCAGGAAAATCAAACGCAACTTTATTTTCAGTCAATCAGAAGTGCGCATTAAGGACTTGCGTTACTTTGATTTTTAGGAGTTGCGATCACACGCAAGTTTTGTGCAACGGACCTATACAGTTCTATTATATTTTCAGACTGTCGAAGAGGAACCAAACTCATATTCATCTTGTCCTTCAAGTAAATTTTTCAATTTTTCAATTTAAAGACATCATTCCCTTATACTAAATATTATCATTATAAATAATAAATAAATAAAAGAGTAGATTTAAATTTCACCAGTATCATCAGTATTTCAGTCAATCCTATTATGATTTATAAGCAGATTATCCATATTTCTTGCGGAGGAAGGATATCGATAAATTAGAATAAGAATGATGGTCCAGCTTCCGTTAAAAAGCCCGTAATCGTGCAGGTAATCACAGAAGTTGATAGCAAAGTGAACTCTCTTATCAACAAAACATATAAATCATTAATAATAATAATAATAATAATAATAATAATAATAATAATAATAATAATAATAATAATAATAATAATAATAATAATAATAATAATAATAATAATAATAATAATAATAATAATAATAATAATAATAATAATAATATTGGGTATTTTTATAGCGCTCATATCCACCACATATAAGGTGCTCAAGGCGCTCCAATATTACCCCGGCTCTAGCTAGGCTACCGAATTCGGTGCTCACAGCATTCAAGGAATTCCTTCCTACCGGTACCCATTTAACACCTGGGTTGAGAGTGGCAAATGTAGATTAATGTCTTGCCAAAGAACACTAGTGCTGTGCCGGGCTTCGAACCCACGACCTTTGCATCTCCAGTCAAGTGTTTAAACCACTCGAACTACGACACCTCTACAATTAGCAATAATCAATTTTTTTTTGCTGTGCAGATGAGAAATCAAAAAGAAATCTAAACAGTTTAGAAAGAATGCACATCGCTATTGTTGATTTTCTATACTCCCGCGTGATGATGTTTTCAAGCTATAGATAAAGTCTGTTGCGAATTTTTCTTATTCTGCGATAAGCATGGTGACTTATTTTTCTTCTTTTTAAAATTGTATACATTGACATTAGTATTCCAGTCACACCAACCGCTTCCATTATCTATTTGGGTGACCGATATAAAAGGTAAGTAGCGGGGAATGGAAATGAAACAAAATCTGATGTACCAATGATGAAACTCCTGGAAAAAAAGGATAAAGGGAAACTAAAAAACGAAAGAGCGAGATAGAGAGCGAATATTTTTATCACGTACAGGGTCCTGAATATGATCGGATGCGTGGAATGCATAATTACATATAAGTCACCTTCCAAAAATGCTTTCTGTTTAAGTTTGCACGAACTATATCTAAACTCAGATAAAATCAGAGTAGATGTTCAAGTATAAGTATATGACTGCAGAAGCATTACATTATACGTTGTCTCTATGTCCCTATGCATTAATATTGCCGATGTTACCCGTCGTTTTGAAAATTATATAACCTTCGGATGTGTGACGTGTATATAGGGCCAACGTATCTTATTTCTGATCAGTTATTAAAATCATTAACCAAAATAGCCACTATTTCCCTGTAGAATATATAAAACTATAGATCCATACAGTACGTACATTCTTTGCAAATAATACTCATATTACTAAACGAAGAAGCTTGACTGGGGAGGAATTTTTAATTTGTAAACAAATCTTTCGGCATATTACTGACTTGTGTTTTTCATTACAGATCGAGCATACGATCTTTAACACTGGGAGTAATATGCCGAAAGATTTGTTTACAAATACTCATATTGTATATTTTTCCTGTAACTGCATGAGGTAGCACACTCGATGCCATATTCGTGACCCCTCCCCCTTTTTTCACCTGGAATACCATCCTCCTTTTTTCATCATCACAATTTTCTGAATCAAGTCTTTTCCAAACAACCCTTCATTGGCGAGAAGAAAATGCACTTGTCGCTAGCATTATTTTACATTTCTGCACAAGTTCACCCCTATATCATTATCTATGCGGTATAGATGTACCTCTTGAAAAGCTGAAACCCCGGGCACCCGTATACACCTCTTCTTGAAGGTCTTTCCACGCCAGCGATTCGGGGCAGAAAGGTCGATGGGTAACGCTACACTGGCTCGCCTGCACCTAACCACAAGCCGAATTTAGAATCTCACCAAATCGTTTCTCTTTTTCTGTGACGATCTTATGACATTTTATAATTCACAAGAACTGCATGCATTGTCAGTATCGAGACTGGAACTCCTTTCTCCTTCCGTGCACGTGTTCAATGTCAAGTACCGTAACGAGGAAAAAAGGAGCACCATTAGACCTTCTTATACTATTCCCCGATTTGGGGGGGGGGGGGGGACTACTACAAGGAATTGTATTCCCTCATAAAATTTGTTACAGCTAGTTCACAGCTTATGTCTAACTAAAACTGATGCTGTGAATTTTATACGACAAAGGTCCTCTTCTAACGAGCGATTTGCAGTGAATATAATAAGAGGGATTTGCGCGTTCACCTATGAAACAGGTCCAATTTATTGTTTTGGCAGAAGTTTTGGACATAAAATGATAAATGTGTACCCCGAACAAGGAATGATGAGAAAAAAAAAACTTTCTAAATATCTGTGAAACGATAATGACAATGCTCGTGTTAAGCATCGAGTCCAAACATGTCAATTGGGAATACATGTAGTTTAAAAATAATGATGCACTAACATTTCTGATCACAATGAATATACTTTTGCTGCGTTATCTGTTGAACTTCATTAAACCATCCTAGCGATACTAATACATTAATTAAGTGCAAATAATTGTTTAGATCGTTGCTAGTGATATTTCACTTGAGAAAAAAGAACTTCGATTGCTAACATGAAAACATAAAGGAAGGAACATCTTTGACAAATATATAATTTCTTTCCAGATGTTAGTTGAGAGCCAGTAAGGCGTTAAACTCTTATTGGTAAACGCCTTTCTGGCTTCCAGCAGACATTTCACATTTTAGCATCTGAAACGAAATGGTAATGAATATCACGGCGACTTTCAAAAAGATTAAATCGTAGAACGCGAAAAACAAGAGAGAATACACAGGGGTAAAACAAAAAGAAGAGAAGAATTCCCGACAATGTAAGAACTGTAGCTGCTACGCAACGAACTTTTATCATCCCCCATCGCACACGACTCATACCTTCCCTTTATTTATCCACAATCGAGTTGATATTTCCGCCTAACACCTTTACGTCGTCGCACTTTATACACTTAACCATTCCGGAAAGTAATATTAAAATCGCCTACTTAATGCTCACATTTACGCGTATCTAAGAAAGATCTGGACATAGCGAGCCCCGGGGCTTATCGGCGCTCTCCATTGCCCTCTAAATATAGAAATGGACTTTATAACACCCGAAGCGGGAGTAAGTAATTCGCGACGAAAAAGACCCTTTTGGTGAATATGCGATTGAAGTAGGAGGCAAGGAGTGGGTACATTAGAAATGATATTGATATTGAATTTCTGCAGCTGCTGCGTTTGTATTTCCCGTTTTGACGTTGGACGAGTTTTCATCCTCCTACATATTTTTCTTCTTTCTTCATTTTGGTGAAGTTTCTGGTTTCTTTTTCGAAGGATACTGCGGTTTGATGATGAGATGGTCAAGGGAAAATTGAAGGACTCGGTTGGTTGCTTTCTATTAACTCTCTCTTCTCGCGACTCTATCCTTAAATGATTATTAGGAATGATTGACTGGTTTGGAAAGTGACTGACGAGATCAAAGAGAAGCAAGAAGGAAATAGCTAGAAGGATAGAATGAAGGTATGAATGATTCAGGTGTGATGATGGAAAGACAGGAGATACCAAGATAAAATAATATTACAGAGGAGAGAGAGAGAGAGAAAGAAAGAGATAGAGATGGAAACCCCGATAGATAGAGAAAGAGAGAGAGAGAGAGAGAGTGAGAAAGAGGAAGAGAGAGAGTGAGAAAGAGGAAGAGAGAGAGATAAAGATGGAGACACAGATAGAGAGAGAAACAAAGAGAGAGAAAGAGAGAAACTGATTACATAAGTGTCGAAATATCCTCACGGGAAGCACCACGCAACGATATCTGAAACATTATACAGTTATGACCGAATTCCCTAAATTATCACCCCAAACCCAATCTTACCAACTCTAATCCTCGATCAGACAACTTCTCTTAAAGTTAAAGAATCGCCTTGACAGTCCTATAACCAAGCAATAATAAAAACAACAACAGCAACAAGACAAAAACAAAGCGAAGGAGGAAGATCAGGAATAGGTTTTCTTGGAGTGCTGACGTCAAATAATGTTAAGTTGGATACCCTATACACGACAAGCCACCCGCATCCTCCAGCCGAGAAAAAGGCGGGATACCAAGATTTTCAAATCCATGACAACGGATCGTGCCCTTAGCAACCGCACGGTTTGCGCGGCTGTGTCGTCTGTCTAATGAAACGTCGTATTCTGTCTTAAACACACTGTCAGTCACTTCCTCATTCGCGCTCTTTTTCACCCTCATATTTTCAATCCTTAGTCTTTTATCTTGGTTCCACTTTGGTCGGTTATTTCATAAGGTGAGCTTGTGTAGACTTATGCCATTTATTATACAAAACTATTTCATATGTGGAAATTCATGTAAATTTCTCAAAATTTTTCTGCAAGCTGACTTCCAAGATTATAAGAACGAGACGTCCTTTTTGTGGGTTAACTAGAGCATCTTCATTTTTCTTTGGCGACTGGCATTATTTATACAATCATGACAAATTTGTCTAAGCTGAAGTATTGTAAACATGTTGAAGTTCAAGAAAGACCTGTAGTCGCTGTCTATAAATAACTTCTAGATTGCCTGCATTCCTTTCCTTCTAAACTCCATCCATTCCATTTCTCCATCAGTCCAAATAGAGCTGCGAACCTGACCAAAAAAAAACACACGAAAAGTCAATGTCACAGACTTGGAAACTCGATTCAATCTATGTCCCACTAATCATTTTATACACCGCTGTTTCTTTTCGTCTAACGAAGAGAATGTTATAAGCTACTACGGCCTAGTTTCGACAGACCTTTTTTCGAACATGTTCAAATTTACTACAGTGTTTGTAGAGATGAACAGACGTTTCTGAAAGGTATTTTAAAGACTTGTCAGACGATGTTTCCCAAGAATATTTCACTGCTCCATAACCATAATAATATCACATATTATATATTATATTTGGAGCAATATATGTAATGTCTCTGTAACTGTTGGTTTTCTGCATTATATTTCAGTTGGAAATCTTCATTTTAAATTATGTCAATGTATGTAGAGAACCATATATATATACATGTATAATTTTTTGTCCCATGCATTTACCAGCTTTTGTTCATTTCTGTACAAACGGTATTTTTGAAACCATGTTATATTGTAAGTAAAAATCAAATCAAATCAAATCAAATCAAATCCATTCAAATCATATCAAATCAATGCAAATCAAAATTTAACGAATACAACGTGTCGCCTGCGTCCGACGCGTGTGACCACTTTGAATTTAGAAGATAATAAATGATTAACAATTAAATTTCGTCACATTTGGATGATCTCACTTGCCATTTAAACATACCAGTTTAAAGATTGGTACGGTATATTACTCTGTTCCAGATCATTAAAGGGATTGTGTGATTATATTTTTAACTGTCTCGTAATGGCGACCCATCAAAGCTTTTAGGGAATATCGCCTCCTCCTTTATACTATATTATTTAAATCTGTAAACATGATTTTATATTCTTTTGATACAAAAAGGGAATAAATGTGCTTCAAAATGTTTTTGAAAATGTAGATTAAATGCAGATCCTTTCATTTAATCGTAATCTTAACGTGATCTATTATCATGATCACACAGCTTCACCTCATAAGTACCCGTCCACCCGTCCAACTCTCCCCCATCCTCAGAGTCCTCATTCAACTGTAATAAGCAACATGACAAGGGCTTTTCACATCGGAGACGCACAAAATCTAGGTCGGGTGTATCTGATTGTCTTTGCTCAAGTGACGCGACAAACTTCATTCCTCCAAATTCACTTAAAATAACACCACGTTGGACGTCAGACGACGAGTATAACTCTGTCCACTTTCTTGCATCACAGTTCCCGCCAAAGTTACCCTATTACAAACATCATCCATTTCCGTCAGATCAGAGCAATTTAACCATACCAACATGTATCGAGTTCTCTGCCGGTGGCTAGTGTTTTTGCCGCTAATTTGTCGCGTTTTTCGTCTTTAGTTAAATAGTCCACCTGCCCTTCGTCGCCGAAGTTGTTTTGTTCATGGGTAACAAACATAGATCATGTGACCCGCGGAAGTGTAAATAAAAAATGAGATTGAGGTATTAAGAGCTCAAAAATAAACCCGTGTCAATTTGCATCAGACGACATTGTATACGCGTCATTAATACCTGCGCCTAATTTTAGCGAATGTAATCGGGGCCATCACGTTCTGTAAATAATTTGTTGATTAACCGGTACCATTCACACTTTACATATTAACCTGAAGGTTATTGTAAAAGAAAAGAAAATATTCTTTGCTTTTCCTGTCTAAGAATGGGGATAAAATCTATATATTTTCTTTCATTATTCGTTTTACCACAGAATGTGTTACGTTGTCATCTCTGACAGAGATTTAATAAAAATGTAGAGAGAGAAAAAAAAAACCTCTCTAGAGTTTCTCGCACGCTCTGTTGAGGATGATAATATATAGATTTCAAATGCCGTGCAATAGATTTCAGATGTTTCCTGCTTTGAAATGTTACGTAACTTTCATAATCATGTTTTTTGGAAATCTCGTTCTTTAATGGCAATACCATTACTTTTATGAGCAAAAAAAAATCCAAACGATTTTAAGGTGGGCTTTGCAATCAACTAATGTGCTTCTGAAATGGTCTCTCAGTGATGCGAAACCAGAATCTCATACGTCATTTTTTTCATTCATTCATTTGATCGTTCATTTCTTTTCTCCCCGCTGCTTTTACGAGATTGGAGGTTAATGCCATGACGTCAGTATGACGCCACACAGCGCGATAGACCACGTCTTATTACAATAGTGGCTCGGATACGTCGAGTGTCCTTCAAATTGTCTAATATTAGAGTCCGATGGGGCATCAGACGGCTGTATATTATCACAGGTATAAACGGTATAACGGTATTAACCTCATTGAAAAGAAAACCCAGCGGGGGTCAAGATGTGGGACTTTGAACGATTTGTTGCATCTTTTGTTGCTCCTTTTTAAAGCTTTAATTGTCCAGATAGACCATCAACAGGAAATGGAGTATTTCATCAGTAGTCAGATGATGAAATACAACATTTTGTTTCACTATTGGTTTTCTAATTCACTACTACAATTCCCTTTGTTATCATTATTACTATTGGACTTGATTTAAAATACACATGTCTCATTTTGTTGTTTTTTTTTGTTTTATTTTGTTTTTAGTCCTATGTCAGTCAATTATGACTATTGAAAACACAATCAATAATTTACTATACCAATACTTTTGTAAAATCTGGTTAATAAATTAGTTATTTGTACTACAATATCCTTTTAATGATCAGTGTTGTCATTTTTTTGTAATTAATCTATTGCATGCTCATAAACTTATTTCTATATTTCTTTATTTTACTGTAAATAACTTAAGTCTTTGAACTTTGTAATGTATTTTTGTATTGATAAGACCGAACTGAATTGAACTGAATTCAATTGAATTCATCTCACATCTGGGGAGCATTCCATCAAGCGTTTTGTCAGTGATTTTTACTGACAAATTTGCTCTCAGCCAATCAGATGCAAGGATTTCAGTAGCTTATAACATTTGTCGGTAAAAATCACTGACAAAACGCTTGATGAAACGCTCCCCTGAAAGAAAAGAAAAGAGGTTTCAAGACAAAATGAATGATATCAGCATTGCTAGTCATTTGTAGAGAGTACTCCTGGGAACTGTTTCCTAAAACTTGTTATCAATAACAACTGTCCCATTTCTATAACAAATTTGCTCTCAGCCAATCAGATTCAAGGATTTCAGTAACTTATAACAATTATTGTAATTCGTTTTTGATAACAAGTTTTATAAAACTGTGCCCTTTTTTTAGTCAATAGCTATTTAGTCGTGGAAAATATATTATGGTCATGAAGAAAACTGACCTTTTATTCAAATTTAAGCAGAGTAAAATGACAAATATTCATTTTAGCTTAACTGAGCTTGACATAATTTGACAGATATATCTGTTCCTTCTTTTAATTTTTTATAAGCATAATTACAAAGATTGCTCATAATGATTGTTACTAGCTTTTTTTGGACGTTGTTAGATATTATTAGTAAGATAGTGTCACATATAAGAACAATAACAAAAGGCTCTCGTCATTCAAAAAAAAAAGACGGAACGAACCATGCTTGCAATGCTGTAAGAATTAATTTAAAGAATGAATGGGTCTTAAAATCGCTCTGATATTTGATTGGTTCCACAGTTAGTCCCTATATGCATGGATCTTCGCAAATATTTATTCATATTTTTCTGTTATCTATATTTCCACATTCAAATTCAAATGAGAAACAAGACAACAAATACAAAATGGAAAAATAGGATTTAAGAAGCAAAAGAAATTCAATTTATAGAGAAAGAAAGAGATCTATGGGTCAACTACACGCCATTTGCCATTTACCATTTTACGGGGCTAAAATAATTCTCGCCACGTCTTGGAAAATGGTGCTTTGAGAACCATACATCTTATCCTTTTTCTATTTCATCATCTGTTTCATCTTCAAAATGCACTGTGAGATTCTGGACACGCTATT